>JACJUY010000466.1:70171-93055 GCA_014220935.1 Platorchestia sp. MABIK | reverse complement strand
CGAACTAACGGTTGAGTAGGCCTCTTTTTGTTCAAATCAAATATGTTTTTTGTTTGTTACGGACCACTTTTTTCGGTACACTTTTGTCCTGTTTTTCAGGAACTATACTAATTTCTTCTTCAACTTTAACGTTTTTTATTAACTTTTATCTGACATTATTGTGTCTATGTAGTTTGTGCAAAGATTTCTTAACTCCATACTAAATGGCGCCTATCTAGTTCTTCGCTTTGGAACACCTTTGTTGCGATTAGCGGGCTCAAACTAATTTACCTAACAGTGAATGATAAAACGTTGGTACCCTTTGAGATAGCAACGCTTAAATATTCGAAATACGAACAGATCTCAATGAGAAAAAAATGAACATTAGAGCTAGCAGGTAGTCATCGCGCGGTGACGATGCATTGGAAAGAAGGAAATGGAAAGTACGTTTTTTATGGAAATTGGAAAAAAAGACATTTGTTTTTCGCCCCGCTCATACCTTCGTTGTCAGTTAATTGCCCGTTTGTTGTCACCATGTTGTTACAAATGATGATTTGCGCGAGTTATTGACAATAGTAGTATAATTTTTGAAAGGATTTTGGAAAGGATTTCCCTACCTCTTTCATTTAATTTTAATCAAATCCCTCAGAACAGGAAGCAAATCCGTTGCAGTGGAATTTACTTTGTGGTAAGGAAAGAAGTTTCAGTCGTTGCTCAACATCATTCCATTCCCTGCAGTGGCATTCAAATGTGTACTTCTGTATCTCTAGTTAGTGAAGCTGAACGCTCGTTGTTTGGGAATAGCGTTTCCTCGTGTCGTAAAGAATAATGTGCTTAATCACCAGTTACAATATTCTTCTTTCTTTAGGACTAAACTTTTGAATTTTAAATGGTTTATTGCTGCCAGCGAATCATAGCTGTCCAAGTAATTACCTGCGCTTTCCCTTGGAATTTTGTAATCAGTTTTCCTCCACTTTTTCTTCACTTTTTCTGCCTCGATAGGTATTTCGCTTGTGCTTATCAAATAATGTTAATAATTTCTAATTTCGTTTTTAAACTTTCATTCAGTTACTTGCCACCAGTTGAGAAGCAATCATAAGAAGTGATTAGCTGATGCTGATGAAGGAATTGTTGAAATATATTTGCCGTGGCTCACCAAGCCTTTGATTCTGAAAGTCAATTAATTCCTGTACTTTGGAAGCAAAAGTAATTGCAGCTGTTCGAAAAAGCGATGAAATATATTTCATCAGACCACAAACTCCAAATGCTGTTGTATAATTATTTTAAGTGTTCTTCTCGTTTAACACGTTAAGTGTGGCGGGTTAAATTGAAATTAAACAGGCAATTCCAATTAGAGTTCATTTTAGAGATTAATTTTTGAAAATAACGAACATTAAATAGATCTCGCCATCATTTAGTTTTCATTAAACATTTATCGAAATTTAGTTAGTGACTGCTGGTCGGCCAGCAGCATTTTGAAAATTCCCTCAATGACCACCGGTGGGTTACGTCGCACTTAGTGTTAAAAATAATTCGTTTTTTTTAACCATCTTGTGCGTACTGGTCTACACGCTTTGACGCTACGTTTTTCAAAACCTGCTCGTACTCAAGCCTCATGTATAATTATGTAAATTAATTCATTTTGCAGTACCAATGACATGTAGGTTTGAAATTTACATTAATTTGAAATTCGGTTCTTTTGTGGGAGCAAAGAACATGCTCTGCATTTTATGAATAAAAAGATTGGATGTATACCCAAGCGTTTTATTACTCGTACCAGCTGAAATGCGTTCTATCAGTCAGCGTTGTGTGCTATGTCTTAGATATTATCTAAGTAATAGTTACTCATATCTGTAATAGAGTTCACAGAAGCTGTATTTAGACTTGGTAGTCGTGTAACTCCAACACCATTTGAAGTGTGACTTAATTGAAATCAATTTTCTCAGAACATGTGTTCAAATTTCATACACTTGAAATTTGAATTCGGATTTAAATTCGGTCTGTTGTAATCCCTCACATTGGGTCACTTTTTTTTCCCCTTCGGTGGTGAGGTCTTCAACCTGTGAAGCCTGAAGGCGTTGAAAACTAGGGATAAATTTTTACCAGAGCTCTGGTTATTTTAAGGCCGAGGCTTTACTGGAAATACAGTTTCTGAGTTTTGTAGCTTCATTTACCAATGCGCTCTACGATGTGCTTTTTTTGCTGTCCCGTGTGGTAGTGGTGACAAAATTTGTGAATTTCTACCCATTAAACGTGTCTCCACTGTGTCATAGTTTGCCCAACTCAATTTTACCAATAGAAGTCCTACCACAATCGCTTCAAGGGTAATATCCTATTTTTCATTTTAAATGAGTGATAGCTATGGTAAAACAAAGTTACACTACTTGTACAAGTACCGGTATCCCTTGTGTGGAAACATTCTTTCCTAAACATTCTATCAATCACCCGGGTCTGTTATTTTTTATGCACAGACTTATTAATTTTGGTGAAAAAACTATGTGATGACCATGCTTTTTTTTGGGCGCAATGAAATAGTCTTGTAATTAATTACTTATATGGAAATAAGACAGCCGAGGATACGGATGCGGTAGCTCACAGATTTGATTTGTTTAGCAAAAGAACTCTCTCGATGCGAGGTGGAGGAGCCTCGTATTAAAAAGCCAATGAAAAGGTCAACGAATATGAGATCTGCAGAACATTCGCGAGGATTTTTAGACATGAAGCACACACTTGTAACATCAAGGTGAGGCCTTGCAACAATGAGCAATGATCTTGGAATATGAAGCAAAGGCCTCGTAACATCCAGTCTCGTCGAGGCGAGGGCTCACAACATCGAGTCCCGTCGAGGCGAGGGCTCGCAACATCGAGGTCGTCGAGGCGAGGGCTCGCAACATCGAGTCCCGTCGAGGTGAGGGCTCGCAACATCGAGCACCGTCGAAGCGAGGGCTCGCAACATCGAGCACCGTCGAGGCGAGGTCTCGCAACATCGAGCACCGTCGAGGCGAGGGCTTGCAACATCGAGCACCGTCGAGGCGAGGGCTCGCAAAACAGCTCGAGTGAATAATCGACTGGCGCGACGGACAGGCAGCCTGCCGCTCATTTGAATTCTACATCGCAGGTTTCTTCCACCAAAGAACGCTAGCATTCAAAATTTATTTAGATTCCATTTATATTTTTCGGAGCGTTCACTGTACTCAACGCCTTGTTTTGAGAGATCTACCTTATCCGATTAGGCGCTCACTGCGCGTGAAATCATGTTCGATTCCACCCAAGTTTTTAAAGCTGACAAACTCCTAAACCCTTAGTCTACTGAAGTTCTAACACTGCATGGAAGAGAGGTCTAGGAATTGATCTATCGACATGCTGAAATGCATTCACAGGTCCCCAACATGCGGCTTTCCTAGCTCATTTTGTTTCGCGAATTGGCCTGCTAATTTTCATTTTTTAAATTCGACGTTGTCTAGAGAGGTTTATTGCACTCAAAATTCCTTCCAGGGAATGGCAAGGAAAACGCTTAAAACTGTATTATGAGTCAAGTTTTAACATTGCCAGATTGGAAAACGAGTTACATTGTGAGGTAAAAGTTTACTTCAGCTTGGTGAAAACCAATCTCCATAACATGTACCTCGTATTTTGTAATTTAAAATTAAAAGTAGGTGACAATTATTTATTTCCGTCTAAATATAGTCTCGTGATATGTTGGTGACGTCATCAAACGTGATAATTTTACGTCACATAATTCTCAATCATTCCTATTTACCCTAAGAATAATTACCGATTTGTCATACTACTTTAAACTGCTATATTTTACCCTGACGTGGAAGTTTACTCCAACTCGGTCCTGTAGATGCCGTCAGGAAGCAAAGGGTTGACGCTTTGGCTGCTCGGTGACCTACTTGTGGTCATTGAGCGGATTTCCAAAATGCAAGTGACCAACCGGCGGTCGCAAACTTCACTTCTTATCACACTCAAGTCACCCCTCAGGGGGATACAACTATTGTATCTATGGGAATTAGCACTCTCTGGGGGAAATGTGTGAGGGCCCGAGCTGAGAGTTAGGTGGGCTTTCTTTTTGTTGAAATGAAATAAGTTTTTGTTTTGTTACGGACGATCTGTTTTCGGTTCACTGTTGTCCTGTTTTTCAGCACCTACTACTTTCTTCTTCAACTTTTTTCTTGTTTCATGAATTTCTTCCCTAGCTTACTGTTTCTATCCACCTTGTGCATCGATTCCGCGTTCCTTTAATTTCATCCTAAATGGTGTCTTCCTCCTTCCTCTCTTTGAACATCTTTGTTGTGGCAAAGGGAGGCTAAAACTTTCTTGTAATCAATCAATCAACTAATTTATAATCAATCCGGGTTCCCTTATCTCCATACGAAATGATGCTTTCTTTCTTCCTCTCTTCGGAATGCTTTCTTTGCGGTTAGGGAGGCTTTTATCTAACATCTAATCTAATCTACTAACATATGACCTGAGTAACATGTATGTACAAGAGTGTGAGCTGTGCGTTTCTCTCGTACTCTAAAACAGGTTCGTCCGAAACGTTAACACGTTCCCTGCGTACTGGGCCAAATGTGTAGCAGTCAGTAAATTGGTTATTCTCGTACCAGTATAAATGAATGTCATTTCATCTGTTTCGCGATCCCCTTAAGAAATAAACGTTATCGTACTAGGTGAAATGTACCGTGTAATTCTGGCAAATTTCTTATAGGGTGGACAAAAATGTATTAGCGCATCAAAGTCAATTTCCCTATTCTTCTACTTACAACCTAACCAACCCAACCGTTTACAATTTCAACTGCAGAAACGCGGTGATCGCGTTAAGAATAGCTTTGCTGGTCGAAGTCTCGTAAGAATTTGTGTAACGTTCACAGCAGAGATTCTGACGGAAATGTAATCTAGCCAGCCTTTTAAGGAAAGTTCGCTTCTAAGATGCTTCTTCAGCTTTGTATTACTTGTTGCGATCCACTTATGTCCCGCAACTGAAGAGGTCAGATGCTTACTTGAACTTGAGAGCATTTCAGTAACACACTTCAAAGTTATGATCTCGGGACCCCACAATTGTAAGTACGCTCACGGGCGCCATTTACACCAGTTTTGCATTCAGGGTGCAGTTGAACACCGTGTCTCCTTGCTGCTGGGCTAGCCTCCGCGATACGGTCCCAGCAATTAAGCTCACAAAATCGCTCATAATCGCTATCAATTCCGCGCTGCAATTTGGGATTTGTTGCTTGTTTGGACGCGCTTGCTTGACGGAACTGTGTGTGCCCGGCTAGCGCTTTGTTTGCTCGTCCTGTTGGACTTCCGATCGTGCACACTTGGCATCGTACCTGTGCCGAGTGTGTGTTGCCTGTTAGTCGTCTATACGTTGTCCAAGAGCCATTCATTCTTTCTTTGTATGCTTTAATAGCTCATTCGTAGGATGTCCATGCTTGTGTCGTCCGGAAGTTATCCTTATTCTCTCCTTAGGATGTTGGGATTATGTGTTTTCTGTGTCCATGTGTTTTTCGCTGGCCGCCTGAATGTCTTCCCACCGGCTGCTTCTTCGGCAAAAATTGTTGAACTCTGTTGTACGTGGTCATGTAAATAGGAAAGAACTCCCGTTTCTTCTTTTTTTACATTGGCGCTTACATGTGTTGCAACCGACTGCCACAACGAGTGCGTTCGAAATAATCCATTGGGATCTCTTTCATTTGTTTTCTTACGAATAACGATGAGAATTTGTCAATCGAAAACGTTTTTGCAGGCTTTATAATGGCAGAACGAAACACACTGCCTCTTCTGTCTTAAACGAAAAGAACGAAAGTTATTTCGGAAAAAAAAATATTTTTTTTAAGCAATAAGTTCCTCATACAAAAAAAAATCATGCATGGAATCACCTCGAACCTCAGTGATCCATTGAATTTCAAATGTATTCATGCAAATGCTACGTTTTCGATTTTAATTCGATGTGAATAATTCATTCCGTCTCCATAAATTCCCCTGTCAGCCAAAAAGGAAGGAAAACGTGGTGAATCAATACTAGTGGAACATTTATTATAAGCTACTTTCATGTGTGATATAAGTAAATTTAAAGAATGTTCGTAATCGACATAGACCAGAGTATTGTTAGATCCACCAACTCTAGAAAATGAAGAAGAAAAGAGTAATAACCAAAGTATTTCGAGAGTGAAATGAACATTCTATACTTGGTGAGCCAGTTTCTCATCTGCATCCCGAAGAGAGCGATCGATTTAGGATACTTCAGTGTTTGTGCTGCTGGAGCGAACGAATTGTTTGCTGAAAAAAATTTTTGTCAGAGACGTGTGACACAATCTTAGTGGACAGATCATCTTATCGGGCATCAGCCGCTTGAGCCCAAAACAAGTTGAATGTTCCAAGTAAAGTCCTTAGCAAGAATTTTAAAGCTGGTACTAAGCGAGCAATGAGCTTTCATTTTAAGAAACAGCTTTTTCTTTTCGTCAATAAATGTCTCGTAAACTCGTACAGAAGGAAAATTTAATAGCCCAAATCTGTTGGCAGAAGCCAAAATGTTATGATGGAGATCGTAATCACTAACTATTTGTGAAGCGAATCATTTTAATTGGCTATGGGACGTAAATGGAGATTAATCATCCCCAACGATGTTATCCGACCAATCACTTCCTGATCAAAGAAAATTAAGGTTTGTTTGGAGTGAAGTTATCACTGGCGACTCACAAGTTTGATTTATAGATACTGTCCGAGTCCCAAGCTTTTTCTACGGACGTCAACTTTATTTCGCACTCCATACCTGAGAAGATGCCCGGTAAGCACAAAAAGCCGTACTATAATTACTGATGAACACATGACTGCTGTTGGTTCGATCCTAGTCTAGCCCTGACGCTATTTTCATTAGAGTTTGTGGATCTCCTCAGTTGCACAATTAAAGCTGAAAAAACGGGTAGAAGACCCATCAGAAGAAGTAATACTATTTAGTCCATAGGAAATAGCGCTCCAAGGGGAAACATGCGAAATCCCAAACAGACGGTTAGGTGAGCCTTAATTTTGTGGAAAAAGCGTAGGTTTTTGTTTTGTTAATAACCACATTTTTTTGTTCACTACTGACCTTTTTTCATCACTTACTACTTTCTTCTTCAACTGTTATCTTGTATCATGAACTTTGTTCCATCTTTCTGTTTCAATGCGCAGGATGTGGGGACACCTGTTGTGCTTAAATTCCCCATTCCCTTAACTCCGCACCAAATATTGCCCTCCTTATTTCCCTCTTGGGGACGCCTTTCTTGTGGTTAGAGAGACTAGAACTAACGTCAAACATAATCTAACACTGGCGGAAATCGATAGAGAGGGAATAGAATCGAATAGAATCAGGAATAGAATCGGGAATAGAATAGAATCATAAATGCCAGAACAGGCGTATACCATTGAAAGTTGCAACTATGAATCGAAATTACTATCATTTTGATTTCTTAGCTAGGAACGCAAACGTTTCGAAAACACTTGTGAAGAAACTGCAACCATTATTTTCCCCATTTCAAACGACTAAAATATTACGTGAAATTCATATTTCATGGTGGATTTTACCCCTCGTGTCTTACATCCCCTTCACTCGGGATTTTCAATGAGACTACCTCTAAGGACTCGGGCCACCTTCGCCGCCCCCCGCCGTTCAGCAAACTCCGGAGCGCCGTCCATCGCCGCCGGAATGTGACAGCGCGGTGTTTGCTCTCTCTTTGCGTTTAGAAATTCTTGGCCTTAATTCTTCCCAAAAATACAGGCATGATCGACCATAGTCGCCGTATCTCCTGCCGTGAACTCGCACCATATCCTCAAAAAATTTCACTCGTGTGTTCGTGTCAGTAAAGTGTGCGGGATTCTAAGCGCGAAAAAGGTGATGGATGTTGTTTTAGGCACAAAGTTGTGTGTTTAATGTATGACTTTTTTGACGTTACAATATTATTGAATTTTACATTTATATGATGTCTGGCATCCGTAAAATTAGCTTTCCATCTCTTTCAACTGGGAATCAAAAGCAGAAGTATCTGCCTCTGTGTTTTTTTGGCACAAATTCATGTAAAACACCTGCAGAGGTCGCTATAGGACAAGTTGTACCATTTTTTTTAGGAAAGTACAGACATGCGGTCGATTTTTAATCGTTGTTTTCAATTATAAATTCAGACTACAGTAGGTCACCCTGTTGGCTGCTAATATCTTTTTTTAGTTAGAAATTCAGGCCAGTTATAGTAGAGTACTGTGTTGCTGGGTAAGAATACCCTCTAGTTTCTGTATTAAATTTCAACTTCATTAGCTGTATTGTCACGCAGTACTACTTAGCGTGCCATTTTTGATAACTCACGACTCATGAAGCGTTTCGAAAAAATTAAAGAACATTCGCAATTTACAAAGATCTTCAGGTTCGAAGTTTGAAGCGCAGTAATGCAGGTAAAATTTCGATTTTAAAGCGATAATTTCATGCTTGTGCATTTCGATAAAGTTGTTTCGAGACACTGAGGAAACCTTGAGTAACTTCATTATTTTTCTCTCTCCAAGCCAGGAGACTATTAACGACAAATTCTTATTACTAAAAACTGATCGAACAATGTAATAAAATCGCCTTATTCTCTGCGTTTACACAGTAGACGTGACTCATTTTTGGTGCCTGTGAGTGGACGTAGAGATGGAAGCCACTTGTGTGAAAGTCCAATTGAAATTCTAATTGCATAATTGTTTTTGAGTCTAACTCAAGGAGGTACGCTAATGACAAATGTCGCATGCAGCGCACCAAGCAGAATTTGCGCTCTTGAGTGTTGACCATATCCGTGCTCACGCACCTCTGAGTAACTTTGTCGCCGCCTGCATGCATGTTTTTTTTGCCACCTAAGCAATTTAATCGCTTCAATCGCTTAGGCGGCGAAAAACATGCATGCAGACGGCGAAAAAGTTAGACTGGGACTGCATGCTGCACGGGTGCGTTGTGGACTTAATTCTTTGGTCTTATTTATTCATTTTCTCACTGTTTCTTTTTTTGCAAAATAAAATTACGTACGCGGTACCCTCCCTCGTGCATGATCTCCTTTGATTTCTGTATTTTCTTTGACTTTACTTCTTCGTTTTTTCACAACGAGTTAACTCGTCTTTTCGCCCGCTTAGGCTGGCTGTTACTACCACAAAGGTTCTTAAAGTTTTTCTTCTTTTCGGCACTTGTTGGCCTGAATTTTTTGACGAGTTTTGATGTTATGAGTACTAGTCAACATCTATACAAAAATTGAAATGACTTTCATTATGATATTAAACTTATTAAGAATTAAAATCGTCATCTATTTATTGATTCAAATACTTTTCTCTCAATTGATATCGCACCTGCATCTGAACATGCTGAAAGACGCTTCTTTCTCAAAAGTAACCGGTATTTACTTAAAAATGAATACATACGCAAGTCACTCATTTAAGTGACGTATATTGGTTTTTTCTTCTTGCTTCGAGAGCAGCCTAAATTTTTCTTAACCAACATTTAAAAAACGATGGAAATTTTCTCAACGCCGCAACAACATAATTTTCCAACATTCTGACGTTTGAGCAAACCCTTTAATTCAATCCCACTACTTTCACAAACACATGATTTTTTCCAACGTCTACTCTTTCATCTCATTCTTAAACACTGAATGATGCACTCGAATTGTCCAAAATTCTGCAAGAAACACAGGAGTTGGACACCTGGGAGTCCAAAGAGGAAGCTCCAGTATGGATGGCAGCGACGAACGTATAGAAGTCGATGACGCGCGCGGTGCCGCAAAGCCGGCGTTGGCGGATGGAGGAAGCAGGTCTCTTGACCTGCACACAGTAATGCTCTGGAGAGGCCCGAATGAGAGGTTCAGAACAGTCGAGAGCCCGGCCGTAGGAAGGGAGACCTGAACAAGAAACAAGCAGAAGACTTGGGTTCAAAAGGAAATTACTGAAGTGACGTAGTGCAGTGCAAAACTAAAACTTGTTATTCAAAAATTTCACACCCACTCCGTGTCGGAGTGAATAATTGATGAAATGCATTGAAATTTGCTGAACGGTATTGTGGTGAGGCATTTTTTTATTTTTCAAAATTTACTAAGAGAATTCTCCAAGTACTTCTTCCCTGCTTGCTGGCTGGTACTTGATTATGAAGTCTTGAAACAAATGCGTTTTGTGTACACACATTTGATTCATTTTGAGCCCACAAAAGGACTTTCTGTCGCAGAAAATCGTTTGTTTGGTTCTGAAGAGGGACACAGAAAAGATTAACATTTATAAATGTATTGATTTTTAGACGTACAATAAAATAAATTAGACAGTTTGATTGAAAACTGTTTTGATGAAGAAAAAACACGATCACCACTTAATCATGTTAAATAATTAAAAAATTTTAAGACAAGATTTAAAAAACAAGCGTTTTGGAAAATATTCCATCTTCAGCACTCAAGTAAAACTTGAAGGGAACAGTGAAAATTCAATTCACTGTCCTGGAATTTTCACAGTTCCCTTTATCCAGTCCTATTGATGTACTGAAGATAGGATAATTCAGAAACATTTAATTTTAATCATGACTTTGAATCTGAAATTGAATGGTGGGAATAAAGTTGCAACTCTGGTTCTTATATACATATTAAAATGATTTACGAACTAGCAATATATTTTAAAAATGATTTACGTTATTTGTGGTGAAATATTGTCAGATCTGTTCAGTACACGAGATGCATGATACCGTTTCTTACGTTCGTATGTTGGGGAGAAATTTAGTTGAACTCTAGCATGCTGTGAGCCTCGTAAGGGATCTGCGAATCCAGATACCTGCAATTGATTGGAAGTGTTAAAAATGTGAATTAAAAACACGTTTCGCAGTAAAATGGTAGAATGTAAAAATGTAAAATGATTTTTGAAAACTGTAAGCCAATTTTTATTTCGTTTCATAAACTCCATTCAATTTGGCTGTTCCTATGCACAGTGTAGGCACACACCTTGTGTATAGATTCCCCTTTCCCTTAATTCATCATTAAATTGTGTTTTTGTCCTTTCTCTTATGGGAATACTTTCGTTCTGGCTAGGGTTTTAATTACCTCATCGAATCTAATCTCTTCTACTTAAGAGAGCTGATAGAATATGTGGATATTAAAAATACATTGCTTCGGGAAGGATTTTTTACTTATTAAAAGCGTTGGTTACTATGAAGAAGCGAAGGAGGTCACATTTCGTTAACATCACGTGTGTTATTGGCGTGTAGGAATATTATTTTTAATATGAAACGTCTTTGTTGAAATCACTGCATTTAACATTGAAAAAGTTCATCACTTCTTGGTGAAATGAAGTAAAAAAAATCAAATCTTCATTACTTTACAAACATTGTTATTGGCCATCATAGAAACAGCTGCTTCTTGCTATAGTGAAGTAATTTTTCTGTCTTCTAGAATTTGCACATGGATCTGGATGTCTCGTATAGACCTGTGCCTTAATAAAAAAATTATATAACATAGCTCATTTAACGTGTGCAATGACCACCACGATATGGCATAAGCCATTTCTTTCTTTACTTTCTTTCTTTATTCTAGAATTTGCACATTGACCTGGATGTCTGCTCTAGACCTAGTTCTTAATAATAAAATTAAATAATACAGCTCCATTTAACGAGTGAGATGACCACCCCGAGTTGGCGTTATCTAAGAAATGACGTCGGAAGTTGTCCTGCAGTCGCTGCTTGCATAACTGAGGAGCGTGAGTTTGTCGAGAAACTTGTGACGATGTGGCGAGTGCTCTGCAGTCCGCATAATGTAACAGCGGCGCCAAGAGGTAATAAATTGAAATACGTAAATTATTGTTAAACTATTTGGTCTCGTGGGGTCGTTGTATTATTTCTGATTGTGTTGTAGCATGTAAGATTGTACACTGAATCTGTCACTTAGAGATGAAGATATTGAGGTGCTGCTTTATTGAAAGGACTAACCCATGCGTGTGAGAGTTGCTGTTGTGTGTGTAACTCAATTGCTGTTTACTTTTTGGTCAAATTTTTCTGTTTATAAAATTTTTCGGAGTATTTTAACACTTGACCGTCAGAATATTTTTTTGCTCAAATCACAGCCACCATTATTAGACAGGTCGAACAATTAGGTTGTCACCGACACCAGAATATTGACGGAACTGTCACACGCAGCCACACGGCAGAGAATTTTAATAAAATAATGCACTAGGGCATAAATTCGACAAAAAATTCAATATATGAACACGAGGGGAAGTTATAGGTTCAATTAACTTCAAAATGCGTTGCTTCTGAATAAACTGGCCAAGTATGATCCCATAAATTACAAATTTGACAGATTTCACATCCTCATAGCTAAATCAGTAGCCATTTCGCCGCAGGAAAGGGTGGCACGCAAGTCATAACATAGATAACATAGTGAAGTTTCTATGGCGAAAATAACATTCACGTAGTCTTCTTGCACGTCGAAATCTGAAGATCTCCTGGGATCACAATCTCAGATCGATCGACCAGGAAACTTACGTCAGCGCCATGTATCGACGCCACCACAGGCCAAAAACCCAGAAAACAACCCCGTAACAAATGTATTGATTCTCCTGCATTGTATAGTTGGAGGTTACAGGTCAGCGACGGCCTGGGCTGCGAAGCGAACGGTATGCGGCCCGAGGTAAACACGACCCTAATTAGGGACGCAGAGGAGCTCGTTATTACGTGTTCCTTGGACACATAAACTCGTGTCCTCTACAATCAACTCGCGGGTAAGCAATCCTAATCCCACGCGATTGCGTGTCTCTTGTTTAGCCGTCCTCGGCCTCCAGCGTGTGTGCCATTGTCATCGGTCTTATTTTTTATCTTTATTTATTGAAGGATGTTAGCAAGTTTGTTCGGATTCGGCGCTCGTGACTTGAGTTAAGGCCGTTCTGAGTGTTGTCAGAAATGTAGAGCATTAATTACGTTTCAAGCTACGTATTACCTATGATCCCGAGTGCGATTTGTGAATGAAGAGCAGTACATTCCTTTGATCCAAAAAATTGTGAAGTTTCAGAGCATCCGAACGTTATTCTATTCGAAGGTTCGTCGTCGTGGTTTTGAATGTTTGGCCAAATCGTTTTTCTCGAGTTGATTTTTCAGTCACCCGTCTGGGTACACTGACCTCATAGAATTTATGCATATGAAATCAGTCATGAGTAAAATTTTGCGCTAAACATACACATGTCCGCTAGAACTCTAAACTCGTGGAACAAGTGTGTAGCAATTTCGTTTCTCCTTAGGACAGGGTTGGCGAAAACTTTGATTTTAACTCTCCCCTCAGGGGGAGACAAATATTGTATCTATGGGAATTAGCACTCCCAGGGGGACAATGTGAGGGCCCGAGCTGAGAGTTAGGTAGGCCTTCTTTTTGTTGAAATAAAATGTTTTTAATATGTTAAGGACCATCTTTTTTCGGTTCACTGATGCCCTGTTTTTTCAGCACCTACTACTTTCTTCTTCAACTTTGATCTTGTTTCATGAACTTCTTTCTTATCTTACTGTTTCTATGCCCTTTCTGCGTAGATTCCGCGTTCCCTTAACTCCATACTAAATGGTACCTTCTTTCTTCCTCTCTTTGGATCGCCTTTGTTGCGGATAGGGAGGCTTAAACTAACTAATGATCTAATCTGATTTCAACTCTACCGTCATTGGCGTGGTACATTGAAAAACTAAACAAGGTGCTTGGGAATTGCCTTGAAAGACTGCACTTCATTTGAATAACGCATGATTTACGGGAATGCGAAGTTTTGTATTAGAGCTGCTTCTGACAAAGTTTTGAGCCCTTGCTCTGATTCCACAGAATTACACCGTTCTGGAACACGCGTTACAATTCCCGGACAACGAGAGGGTTGACCTGGGCCAACAATTGCGCTCTATACATGCAAAGCTCACACCCCATATATTGCCACAGTGTCTAACTTGTGCTCGTTAGCCCCTACAGTTAAGGACCCACGATTTGCTTAAATCTACGCGTAGAAATGGAACTTTGCGCTCATAAATTTGGTGGACAGCCTTAAAGTAGGGAAGGTTACTTCTTGCATCAATAAGTTTGATTAAAAAAGTAACAGTTTTAGAAATAAATCTCTAAGCCGCTGATGATCTTAAAGAGCTTAGTGTGATCTTCATAATTAGGGAGAAATGGAAACGGATTTAAACGTCCTGCTACGAAGATGACTGAGCTCCACTTGAACTCTGCTCACATATAAGTTCTAGCACGCACATAAACTTTTTTGGCCATTCAGTCTGTGCGATATTTAACTTCACAAATCTCTTTCAATTTAGGTTCACTCGAAGTACACCTGCATGAGATGTGAGTAGCTCGAGTCCTGTAATCAATACTGAGCGAAATTTTGAAGTGGAGACTTTGATAAGCTGTCACATAAGCTTCTTGGAGCCCGAACAACTCGGAGAGTAAGAACTTCGCTTTAATGAGTCATGACCGTGTAACTGATGGGCGGCTGCTGTAACAGAGCGGCCTCTATATTCGTCCACCTTAATCGTTCCATGATGAACTGATTCACATATAGTCGATTGGAATGGAGTCGAGTGAGGGAATATAGCTCGAGTTCGTTCAATATTCAATGGCCATCGTGGCCCAGTGGTTAGGAACACTCGCCTTTCATGCTGGGTATGGTGTGTTCGATACCCCAGTGTTGCCATTCATGCTAGCGTTCCTTCCAGATGTGGAAAGGAGTAACGAAGTCGCCACAATTCATCACTTAATCCTGGTGTACAAAATTGATTCCTAATCGATCGATGATGAGCTCCACTGCGTCCTTACATTAATTACGAGGCATCCAAAAAACACCCAATGCGTGGTGTGATACTTACCAACTAGATGGATATAAAATATCCTTCTCGAACGAAAGCGCGTGTTTGTGCGTGTGTTCAGAAGTGAATTGGAAGTGAATTAAATTCCCGCGAGCGCGACGGCGGCACCCATTCGGACCATCACTAGCCGACACATCTGCGTAGCGTGAGGGTTTGATTGATTAATTCCCTCGGGAGAATTAAACTATTGTATCTATCTATAGAGATTAGAACTCTCTGAGGAAGGAAGTGAGGTCCCTAACTGATAATTAAATTTAAGTAAAAAAATTTGTTGCATTACGGACCAGGTTTTTTTCAGTTACTACAGTCCTGTTTTGCAGTACCTATGGCTTTCCTCCTTAGCTTTTGTTTTGTGACATAAACTTTTCTCTTCAATTACTTGGGTGGGAACACACCCTATGTAATGATTCTTCGTTCCCATAACTACATACCGAGTTCTGCGTTCCTTTCTTCTATCTTTGGGACACATTTGTTGGGGTTAGGGATACTTAGCCTAACTTATTTAATCTAATATACAGGTGTTGTGTAACTCGAAGCGCATATCTCAACCATATACAGAAAACGCAAAATAAAACGATTTTCATGAGTGATAAAAACTTGAGAACTCTTTCGTTTTCGAGAAATGTTCTTCCAAAAGGTTTCCCGTAAGAATTGGCTTACAAAGCAGCCATTCAGTTAAATCTAACTTCTTGGGCAGGCTGCTGGCTAGCGTTTAGTTTACCCAAAAAATAAACTAAAATTATTTCAGGTCGTCAATTCTCGAAAAAGAAGTTTGCAGGTTGTTGTAACTCCCGAAAATCGTTTCATTCTGCGTTTTTTGTACATGGTTGAAATATGTGCATCGAATTACACAACACCCTGTATATTTATGAGGCGTATTTAATGAGAGCTTTAAGTATAGAATTTGTCTCCATCGTCTTTAATTCACTATTTTGTCATTTTTTATCGTATGAATGCGACTCGTTTCCATTCGCACCCCGAGACCAGACTTTTCTCATCCCACCGTCGTCCAAACTCCCGAGACCCAAATATTCTTCCGCTATGCTATCTTATATTCAAGTTCTGAGAGTAGCAAAGATTTCAACTGAAATGAGGAAACGCACCCTCCCCTTGGTTCCCTTTCGCTGCCAGGACAACTTGTGTGCTTGATGACGTGAAATTAATATGACCAAGCTCAGTATCGAATTCGGTAGAGGTGAACACAAAGTTAGTTGAATTTATCTACAAGTATTTTTTGTGTATTTTTGCTTTCATAGTGTGAATTAGTCCACAAATTTTCAGAAATTCTACTGAAAAATACATTAGTTGAGCGAGGACAAACGCATGAGCATCCTAACACTTGCACTCACCGCGCAATCACTTTGTTTTCGAGAGGCAAATTTGTTTATGGCTTTGCTTCATTCGATGTCAATAGCTCATCTGGTGAACGGCGAGTGGCACTCGGCGATCTCGTTAAAAAAATTATCCTTCTTTGAAATGAACTGACGTGCCCGTGGAATATCGTGTCCAATCGTGTTCATGGATGCTACATGCAATGTTATTTAAATGCATTTGCATTGGGCAATAATATGCATAATATGCATTTGCAGATAGCAATAATATGCATTATATGCATTTGCATATAGCAATAATTTGAATTATATGCATTTGCATATAGCAATAATATGCAATTATTTGTATTTGCATATAGCAATTATATGCAATTATATGTATTTGCATATAGCAATAATATGCATTATATGCATTTGCAAATAGCAATAATATGCAATTAGATGCATTTGAAATTTATGTAATTGTATTTATGCAATGCATTCCTGCAATTTATAAGTATGTATCTGCTCTAACTGAATAATTTTTTAGATTAGCTCGAATACTGCGAGAAATATTCCCTGAAAAACAAATTTGGAAACGCGTTATTTTAGTCCGCGGTCTAAGTCTCTTCCCGCTTTTCTTCGACAATGTCTCGGTCTGAACTTTTTATCATCATGATTAATTCGATCGTTAATTATCCGTCTAGGGGTAATTTTAATGGATGGATGACGGGGGTCCAAAAGAAAAACTTTAGCGGGAAATTGAATAAGTTCTCGCCCTGAGGGTAGCTCGAGTTGTCCTCGCACCAAGTTTTATCAGAGTTTTACACTTAGTTTTTAGCTTAAGCAAAACATTTTACGAACGTTGCATTTTTGTCAGAAGAGTGGAATTAAAAGTACGTTTTGAAATGTCTATCAATTAACATTTTCAACGCTTTGTGTTTGACATAAATGTTTATGAATAATTACCATGAATGTCTTCAATTGAAAATACGTGTAGACTTTCAAGATGTGAAAGCGAGCAGAAACTGAATTGTTTGACGGGAAAATGTGAGCTTAATGTGGGTGTAAAATATTTCAGCCACTTCTATTTTTACTCGTAAATATTTTCCTCTTTTTTTGAGAAAGCGATTAGATTAAATTTGCACTAACTTGATTATTTTAGTTAATACATAGAACGCTTGTTCTTGAATGAATAGTTGAGAAATTATGCCACGTATGGTTCCCCTCCGGTGAATATCACTATTGTGTCCATGGAAATTGGCGCTCCCAGAGGAAGATTGCAGTCCGGAGCTGAGGGTTGGGTAGGCTTCGCTTATGTTGAAATAGAATAAGTTTTTGTTTTGCCACGAACCATCTTCCTCCAGTTCACTGCTGTCCTGTTTTTCAGCTCCTTTATCTATTTCCTTCAACTTTGATCTTGTATCATAAACTTCTTGATAATTTAATGTTTCTATGCGCAGGAGGTCCTGTGTGTGAACATACCTTGTACATAGATTCCTCGTTCCCTAAACTCGATACTAAATAATGCCTCCCTCCTCCCTTTCTTTGGATCTCCTTTGTTGTGGTTAGGGAGGCTTCAACTAGCTTGTTTCATATGTGTTTTTTTTTCTTGGTGTTTTGTTCTCGGGAGACAATGAAGGGTAAATTGGGAAACTTTTAGACCTCCGCTCTGGACAGACACCTGCAGGCTCTCGCTAGTTCCAACTGCGAATTTCAACTGCGAGTTCCAACTCATTTGCATCCTGACTTCTCTAATTAATTTCTCTTGTTGCAGCTTTGGCGTCGCGTAAATAAATATATCTGTCACCGGCAGGCCTTTGTATCACACGTGCTAAATCGCCCTGCATTGCGACCAGACACAAGGTCCTTCCTTGGCCACCGCCGGGCTCGCTCCAGTACATTTGAGTCTGAGAGTATTGGAGAGATCAGCGGCAGCGGAGACACCTTTGTGCTGCAGCGGTAGCCGCTCGTGCCCTTTGTTCTGGTGTCACTGGCAGGACCTCTCTATACTCTCGTAAACTACCCTCTCTCCTCGCCTGCTCTAATCCTTTAATGCCGCTTACTTTCACACAGCCGATTGAAAACAGCTTTTTGACGCAAGTGTTTTAGTCTCTTGCTGATACCTGCCTTCCTCCCTCCCATAACGAATGTTAGGTTATGGATGGGATTTTTGAACAGCTTTTTCATTAGATGCTGGGTTTGATGCAGTGTTTTGCGCTTATTGCTTACATTCTGCTTTTTAGCGCGTGTTGCTTTACGAACTTGTTACTTTTTGAAGCGTGTATTTATTTACCGAGCCCATCTTGAAACGAATAACGTACAATAGATTAGGTGGATATTTTGAGCTGTTTTGTGTCGTAATTCTGTGTCGTACATTCGAGTCTCCTACTTCCAGTGTATTTGCTCGACCTGCGTGATGTTCTTATGCTTCAGCGTCTCTCGCATCTTTCTCTGTTGTTTTCCAACTAGTTCAATAACTTTTACTCTAAGCCCTACACCTCTTCTATGCTTGAGGTCTTCAGGTTATCGCTCCCGAAAGTAATTATATTCGCAAGAATTGCTGATTGAGTAAGCTTGAACCCTGTGTTAAATGAGTTACGTTCTCCGGACAAGGGGTGCTGTATCGAGCAATGATATTTTGGTTCGTTGGCTGCGTTCTAAGCATTTGATCATCAGCTGCCCAGATTTGTGAATAGAAGTTTTATTCACTCATGTGAAAGCAAAATTTATTGATCAGAAAGTTAAAATAATGCAAAGAGACTGGAATAGAATAATTTATTTTTGGAATAGAACAACTATTTTCTTGTGATAGAAAATTTTTTTTTAAATAGAATAATTTTTTGAGTTTTGCTTCGGAGTATTTTTTTCTGATCCCTGCTGTCCTGTTTTCGAGCACCGTCGACTTTCTCCATTTTTTTTCTTGTTTCCCAAACTTCCTCCTCAACTTACTGCTTCTACGCACACGGGATGTTGTGTGGGAACTCACTTTGTGCATAGATTCTACGTTCCATGATCTCCATACTAAATGGTGTCTTCATCTTTCCTATTTTTTGGAACACCTTCATGGGGCTTAAGAGGTTTGTAGAAACTTATAATCTAATATAATTTATAAACTGTCCAAAATATTTTATACATGTAAATCTGTGAGTAAATAATTAATTCAAATTTTCCCACAGAAAAATTAGCCAAAATTTATCCCACAACTTTGCCCTAATGTCGATTCTCAACTTTTTCTCCTAAAAACCACATTTTTGCTGTCATGCTCTGGTCTAAAATTCACGGTCGTCAATTTTACGTTCATGATTTATTCATTGTGTCGCTGTGAGTTATTGCGCTCAGCGATCTCTGCAGAGACCATTACGGCCCTTGTTCTGAACGCTTTCTCCAGCACTGGACACGCAAAAGTTAACGCCATTGCAGGGCTTGATATGTTTTTAATGATTCTAGGTTGCCTCAAAATTGCATCTGGTGTTGACTGGAAAAACACTTGGTTTTTACTTCCATTGGCTCAACTATAGCTGGAACAGAGAAAACGAGATTTCAGTGTTTTTCATTTGATTACTTCTTTGATGGCTTCCAACTTGCTTTTCGTTGGAGCTTTGTTGTAGTCTATACAAAGTAATTTGACGCTTTCACTGCGTATGCGCACTACTGGGTAAATTGCTCATTTAAGTACCAGCAGCTATAAATAGAATTTCAATTACTTCCCTTCCTTTATTTAAATAAGTCAATTGCGTACAAATTGAACGTTATAGTGCAGCTATATTTATCCTGTTTCTTAAAAAGGATAAAAATGGGATCAAACTGTAAAGACGGCTTTTGAATAATGCTACTTCCAACCTAACCAAACCGACCGCGTCGACATGCATCGCAAATGCATTAACGTGTTAAAGTCTCTATCATTAGTAGAAATGGGAACTTTTAATCGTTTCATCTGTCTAAAGTGAGCGGTCTTATTCACATCTTGAAACATTTAATGCCAAAATTTTATTTCTGGAGGAAAGTTTTGAAGAGTAAAACAAATTATGGGTGAATAAGCCTTCTCAGAATAAAAATTTTCGGTCTGCGCTCCAAGTTTAATTTGACGAAATTATTAATCACTCCTTTCATACCGTTCAGAATCTTTGTTAATCACTTTCGGAAAACTTTTGCTCTTAATTCCGGCACTGAAGTAAACTTTCTTGTCTTTAGTGATGTCACAAGAGTTTTTATTTTTGAGTAGATGTCAGTTCGTCGTCTCGGCCGTGGCAGCGCGCCAGGACCGCTTGCTACTGGCGTTGTCAATTCAACCCATCGTGGTGCAATTTCTTTTAACCACTGTGATGTGCTGGAACTTCAATTTTGAAACACAGGAAGGGTTCATTGTTTAAATTTCATTCACCGGTTTCCTCTGCTGCGTAAAGAATTGAGAACCCAATCATCGCTGCATAGGTAGCTCTAAACTGCAGTGTTATCTTTAATTGCGTGGTACTTTGAAGTTAATGAAGAGACATGCAATGATTCTGTTCTTGCGTTATTCGCATTTTGTATGAACTAACTCAAGGAGGTCTCGTTCTCAATTTAAAATAGGTGTGCGATTACTTCCTACGATACAGAAACGCTTCAATATTATTCCTATTCTGGAGGAATTCATGACATTGCTGTCCCCATTCCTATTCTATCACATCTTCTCTTAACACATTGACCGCGATGGGTTAAACTAAATTTCGATGTTCAACTCAAATTTAAAGCCAATTGTAGAAAGTAATTTCGAAAATGGCGAACATTTACTGTATCGTGCCTTCTATTATTTAGCTTTGATCTGGTGTGTTTGTAACTACAGATCGGTCAGCGGCATTATGAAAATTTTCTTCGTGTGCGGCTCGCATGGTGACCGTGTTAATTATTAACTGTACAGAAAGCCAATTCGTCTACTTTGTTTTGAGGTGCAGAGATATAAGGGACCACTGAATGCAAAGTGTAGGCGTGTGTTAAGTCAACTCCTACATGACGTGCGAACTCGACAAGATAACTTTAACGTTGTTACCGCATTAAAAACACTCATTTGTACCCATGACAGGATGAGACTCACGCATTTTGTGTGTAAATAGAAGTTTTCGTTGGTTACAGTGTTTTACCGCTCGTATAAAATCATCTAAAGTTTTGTTATAAATTAAATAAAAGTAGTAGTCTGTAAATACTGGACATGCGAGTTTACGCGTGCGGACAGCTATGTTGTGAATTCATCCAAGGCCATATTGATTTGGTTTTCTCCATGTATTAGGTCTCAATTAAGAACTGAAGTTCCGTTGAAAATATCCCTCCTCAAAAATAGCGATGCAGTTAGCAAAACTACAGTAAGATCCTGCCACGTCAGCTCAGAAGGCTAGCTCTCATTGCGATATTGAGTACAGAAATGAACTTCTTCGCTCCACGAAACGCGTATTTTTGTAAGGCAGCCTCTGCAGAATCCAAAGCGGTCGAAGTCTTTCTTGGAGATTTCTTGTGTCCATCCTGGCATTCTTGGACTACGCCAGCCGCGCGAGAAATTGCCACTCCGAGGTTTAACCGCCGAATTTGGAATCATGCCAAAAAAAATCTCATTGAAATCTTCAGATTGGCTCTAAAGCTTGCGCCTCGAGGAGCCGAGTCCGTCACACGCCTCCATGGGACATGATCTCAGGAAGTCTTTGTCTTCGAAGTCTCCCTCTCACTCTGAATCAGATTAACATCGCTCCCAGCGCTCTTAAAACTTGCCGGAGAAACAAATTCACTTTGATGAGAGGTCAGATCGTGTAGTGCTTTCTCGAACTCAATTAACTTTCCGCTCCTTCTTTTATTGTCAAAAATGACAAAGGGTTTGTGCTACTGCCCTGCTTTCATACCTCGTGTATCTCACATTTTCTCTACTTTATTACACTGTTTAGCCAAAATTGTTTTCAAATGATGTATGGGAAGCCTAGAAGAGAGAAATCATTTGTTCAGGAAAGCCAAGTTTGAATCATTTTCTTTGGACATTATTCTTTTAAGGTGTTTTTTATCGATCTTAAGCCTACTTGGTTAGTTTCGTTTAACATGTTTTGTAAAGTTGGTGAGATGCTCAAGACTTGGAGTTAACTTCATTTGAACTGCTAAATTGTTTTATTTACTATACGTAACAATATTGTTGCAGATCCTTTTTTTGTCTCTAAATTAATTTCTTTTATATTTAACCCGTTCCCCACGAATTGGGCCATATGTGTACCAGTGGCTAAATTGCTCATTCACCTACCGGTATAAATGAATGACATTTCCTCATTTTCGTGATCTTATTAAAAAACAACTGTTTTCATACGAGGTAAAATGTTATCGTACAATTGTGTTTTTCATGTTCATTAGGAAGGATGAAAATATATTCGAGCAGTTAAGTCGATTTCGCAGTTTTGGTACTTACAACCTAGCCTAACCGACCGTTGGCAACCGGGGAAATGCGGGGAACGTGTTAAAGATTTATTTGCCCTTTTTCTCACCCATGATGTTACTGGAAACCATGCGCTAGAATTGAAATTTGTCCCTGATTTGTTTAATTCATTTAAAATTTTTAAAAATTCCTCTCCTGGTGCCTGTGTCAGGGCCCGAGCTAAACGTTAGGTGGGCTTCCTTTTTGTTTAAATAGAAAAGGCTTTGTTTTGTTACGGACCATTTTTTATCGGTTCACTGCTGTCCTGTTTTTTTTAGCACCTACTACTTTCTTCTTCAACTTTCATCTTGTTTCATGAACTTCTTTCTTAGCTT
>JACJUY010000466.1:35402-69894 GCA_014220935.1 Platorchestia sp. MABIK | reverse complement strand
GGGTAATTTACCACTTTGAAGACCTAATTTTTCGAACTTGCTGTAATTCTTTCTTCTGGCTGCAATGTTTTGACTCAGCGATGGGAAGCATCTATTGGACCGAGCAGGGTACCCATCACTGTCCCAGACTCCAATACATGCAAAGCAGCTCCGACTGCGGTGCTTCTTTCCAGCCAACCCTCAGACGATCCTCTTCTGTTCCAAACCCTTGTTCAACATCGCGCGTCAACACGTTGACGATGAATTGACATATTTGCGCACCACCAGGTAAATTGCTCATTTGCATATCGGCATAAATGAGTAGAATTTCCAATTTCTGTTTCTAGAATTTTCAATTGATTTCAGCATACGAGGTAAAATATTATCGTGCAGTTAGATCTTCGATTTTTTTAGAAAGGAAAAGAATGGATTTGAGCAGTACAGTCGGTTTTTCAATTCTGCTACTCACTACGTAACCTAACCAACCTTAGCAACCGCACAAACGTAGTCAACGCGTCAAGTTTGAAACCCGATGACAATAGGACAATGGGGGCTCACATAAATGGGAGCGTGTGCTTGGGTGTTTCGGCAAGTGCCTGGGTGTTTCGGCGTGTGCCTGGGTGTTTCGGCGTATGCCTGGGTGTTTCGGCGTGTGCCTGGGTGTTTCGGCGTGTGCCTGGGTGTTTCGGCGTGTGCCTGGGATCTGGACGAGCTGTCGTGAACTAGCAGACTGTCAATAAGTAATTAATACATTGTTTGTTTTGTTTATTCCCTCCAGAGTGGACCTTTTAGAGCATTTAGATTTCAATACGATCAGGCCACGATAGATGTAAGTTTCTTAGCTCATAAGGTTGTGTGTGTTTGTCCCCTCATGGGGATACAATTATTGTATCTATGGGAATTAGCGCTCCCAGGGGGAAAATGTGTGAGGGCCCGAGCTGAGAGTTAGGTAGGCTTTCTTTTTGCTGAAATAAGATATTTTTCGCTATGTTAAGAACCACCTATTTCGGTTCACTGCTGTCCTGTTTTTCAGCACCTACTACTTTCTTCTTGCACTTTGATTTTGTTTCATGAACTTCTCTCTCAGCTTACTGTTTCTACGCCCCTTCCACACAGATTCCGCATTCCCTAATATTCATACTAAATGGTGCCTTCCTCCTTCCTCTCTCCGATACGCTCTTTTTTGTAGCGGTTAAGGAGGCTTAAACTAACTTATAATCTAATCTGTGTGTGTTTGTTCGATAAAAGAAAATAAAACTTGAACTATGTGAAATAGTTTCTCATGATAATTATAGTGTCACCGAGTTCATTAGCTGTACAAATGTTCTCTTGTTACAGTTAAAACAAAATTTTCAAGAGAGGATTCTACTTCACCAGAGTGGTTTTATTTTATCAAAAGAGATCCTCGCACCTTGTTCCTGCTTGGCCGAGCCTGAGTGGCTATTTACGGCTTGTCCAAGACAACGAGGGATTATTGTTTTTTTTATATTTTATATGAATGAACATTACATATGGATTTTCAAGTCCCATTTTCAGATTCTTGCATTCACATGCATTATGTGATTAATTTTCCAGAATTGACAGCCCGCTCACTTGACATCTTCAATAGAACATATCTGTTGGCGGTGCTGGTCTGAGAGCTAACGTTCTGACTACATTTACGTCCAGATATTTTTAATTCTCAGCTGAGTACATTTTTTAGCCTAGCTTTCGATTTGAAGCGAAAAAATTGTTATCAGCGGGCAACGTAGAAACGTAAAAAAAAACAGGACATGCATATGAGTTACGCGTATCCTGGATGCATGAGGGTGAATATGTGCAATAAAATGCAATGGGAAGGGACATAGCAAGACGATTATTAATTGGAGATCCCACAATGGTCTAGTATATTTAAGGTAATATTCATCAACGGGATTCAATAACAGAATTCAATTACGGTATTCAGTAACGGTATTCAGTAACGGGATTCAGCAGCGGGAATACTCGGCATAGAAGCGCCTAGTATTATGGTGCAATCACTGAGCACATATTTTTAGTGAATATTTTAGCCTTCAAGTCATTTTTCCTTTGTCCTGAGTTATTTAGCTTCATCCCTTTTTTCTGTGAAGTTTCAAACGTATAGTAGAAAAGCTAAGGAAATGCATTTTCTCTTTGTCGTTCAAGCATTGGCATAGATCTAATATCACCTATTATGAGAAAGATGCCGAGTACCAACTTTTAATATTAAATTGTTGTTGAAACGCAAATGTTCGGCCACATTTTATGTACCAATTCCATTAAATATAAACTCTTTGACTTTTTCGTCCTCAATATTCGACTCCAACATCGACATTATACGACTCAAGACCCTATTGATGGAATAATTTTACCCACATTTTTGCGTTTTATTGTGAATTTCTGGGCTCAGTTACCCATTGAGATTCTATTTTCATTGAGCATAATCCCGACACCTTATGGATGGAGGAGACCGGGCGGCGAGAGAAAGACTTTTATAACTCGGCCAGGACGTAATCACGCAGAGCGTCTGCGTGAACGTTCAAGTGGGGCTTATGTGGCGCAGCTCTATAGCGAGCTGCTATTGCAGCTTCCATTAACATCCATTGATGGCGCAACCAATCGCCGCCGAGCCGAAAATAAAAGTATAGAATCTATTAGCCGCAGACTGCGCTGTGTTGCTGCGATTCAGGCATATATTTGAAAAGGTTTAAGTTTTCCACCTCTAAATGCCAGTGAAAGTCTATCATTATAATGGTTGTGAAGTATAGTGTGTTTGTAATAGGTATCATGAAAGACTAGTTACTTATATAATACAATATGAAATTATTTTTGCTTCATGACCCAACACGATGAAAATCACTTTGAAGCTGTAGCTAATTTGAGGACTTCAATCTCTGAATAGTGTTGTGCACCTATTTTTCAATGTGAAATTGGGCATTCCCATTATGCAACCTGTATATCATAACCTGATTCCAAAGTCTTGGGTAAAGTAATTATAATTTTTACAATTTTTCTTAATATTCGCTCATCTCTTCAGGGACAAATAACCACGAATCTTGAGCACTGATCGAGGGGTAAACTAAATATGTGTTAGTGGAGGCCGTCTCGGCCGACTGACCTGTCCATCATAAAGCACTGCAGGAAGCGGCGTTCGCTTTTAATTGAATACAACAGAAACATCTTCAGAGATGCACAAGTGCGCTGCCTTTTCATCCGTAGAACTTCTTTGGAAAATGGCTATCAGCCTGATTTCTAGAAAATTTCCATGCCTACCTACACATTTCGCGTGTACACGTGCCGTATTACTGTAGGTATCGCATGGTAAAAGGGTACAGAAGCAAAGTGGTTGAAGTGCTTTCGTTTCTTGCGGAAGACCGATGGAATTCGGATCCCAGCTCGTTCACAGTGTCCATTACTCCGAAAAGAAAGTTCATCATAAACATTCATTCAACTCTGAGGTATCGAAAAGCAACGGATTGGCATGCGTTGGTAAACTCTAATTGCTTTCTCTCATAAATTAGACGATAGTAAAACCCTAATACGTGTGTTGACTTAGGTTATATGTCCATTCGAGTGCAGAAAAAACCTCCTCGTCAAGTAGATCATCCGTCAATTGCGTGCATTCATTTCGCATGCGCTGCAGCGTAGAACATACGCTACGCTTCTCAAGCCTCTGATATCACTTGAACATCCAGCATCTCTGCAGACGAGCGTTAATCACTGAAGTTGGTGGTGGTTGTTCTCTGGATGACCCGCAGCTGGGGCGGCTGGGCGCGCTACTGCTTCATCATACCTCAATGAGCTATACAAAAGCGATAAAAATTATCGTACAGCAGACCAGGATGTATTGAACCGTCCGTTGTGTAGTTAAAGGCATGGTGAGGACCCTGGAATTGCTCGTGAGAGCTACAAGAGCGGCGTGGCGCACGGCCTTTCGGTCACGGACGGTGGCAGTTGAGGACAAGTCAACGGTGGCAGTTGAGGACAAGTCAGTTCAGCTTACAATTGTATAATTTGCGGCTGCAGTCACTCACGAAGTTTTGTTTATTGTTGAATTCGTAGAAGAAAATGTTGGTGCTGTTGATTCTACTTTTACTTTTAATTTTTAGGTCCAGTCTTGTATCATGAGGCAAAAAATCTTGGATTGTAAAATAAGCACACTCATGTTTAGGAAATGTTTGACTGCATATGTGCCAGAACTTGTTAATAATCAACATATAATGATGATATGATCTTCATTATATGTTGATTATTAACATATAATGATCTTCATTATATGTTAATAATCAACATTTAATGAAGATCATATCATCAATTTATAACAACAAATATTTTCTGCCAGGAAGAAACATTACTTAGCGTGAAAAAATCTCAGGAATCTGATCAATATTGCACTTGAATATCGGTATTATTTATTTCACAAGAAATGTTGTTTCCTTGTGCTCATAGGTGCGGTGACCCTCGTCTACCTCCCCATTCATTGAGAAATCATAACCCCAAAACTAGCTTTCTGTTCGTAAATAACTGAGAAGCCACTGCCTCTGAAGTTAACATTGTCTGATTTTTCTATTTTAGTTTCCCTTTCTGCGTTGGGTCTATCAATTTTTGTATTTTATTTACGCCTTAGAATAGTGGAAAGGAACTCTTTAAGATACGTTATTTCATCATGAAAGTATAGTAAAATGCCAACGATTGCCTGAACACAGCATGGTTTTATTTATCAAGAAAAGTGTCAGTTTAACTGGTAGGAAAACTCCTTGCTGGCAGCGTCTACGAGCGCAGGGAACAGTGGTGTGCGGGGCGACACGAATCAGAATGTTACTTTAATTTCAATAACATTACTTTACTTTAATTTCAATAACATTACTTTACTTCACTTTCAATAACATTACTTTACTTTAATTTCATTAACATTACTTTCCTTTAATTTCAATATTACTTTAACGCTGTGACAGAAAATTTTCTGGGTGAAATGCACTTTGTCGGACACCAGAGAAGGAAACCACGACTTTCAACATTGCTAGTTTTTCATCCTACTTTAATGCTAAGGCTTTAATCTAAACAGGTTGTAATAACTTATTTTTTGCAGGAGCATGTGCCACGTCTGGACAGCCTGATCTTCAACACTGAGAATATCAACGCCAGGCTCACCTCAGCTCCAACCAGTGAGCTGCCCAGGTGAGCAGACGACTATCAAAGTTTAGTAGATATTTAACAAGCATTTATTAACACGTTCCCCGCGTGTTGGGCCACATGTGTACCAAATGGTAAATTGCCCATTCACGTACCGGTATCAGGGAATGTCATTTAATCTTTTTCGCGACCTTTTTCAGAATTATTGTAATCATACGAGGTGAAATGTATCGTGCAGTTGCATTTTTTATATTTCTTAGGAAGGATAAAAATCTATTTATTCAGTAAAGTCGGTTTCCCTGTTCTGCTACTTACAACCTAACCAAACCAACCGTTAACAGCCTCGGATACGCAGGGAACGTGTTTAATCCTTAACCGTATTATTTTTTACACATGTTTCCTAATTATTATTTTACTCAAGCTCACAATATTACTCAATCCGAAAGCATAACATCAAACTGAGAAGCATCTGATCAATCGTCATTGTGCTGAGGTAGCATTTCAAGAACCGTCTTAAACGGTTATTTCCCCCTTTCGAGTACTGCCTCTCTCTCCGCAATAAAACATTCCGTTGCTTCCGCGTAGTGACTATTTTCACGTCATATGTCTTCGGTCATAAAGGAAATTATTGTCGAAGTTCCATCATTAGCAAGAAGTTCACTGGCACGATGACAAAGCTTTTATTGCTCTCTGTATCGTCCGGGGCTCGTAACTTCCGACAGACATTTTCATCATAGTTTCCGCTTCGAAAATTCGGTAAGGCTTAAAGTTTTATGAAATTCTGGAATGGACTCGTAAAATGTTCCGTCATCGATATGTTTAGTTGCATCACGTTCAGGTACGAAGTTTTCCGTGTCATTTCATTACAGTTATCGTGGCAACCATGTAGGCTTAAATTGTGTTTCTCGTGATTTTTTGAGCAGTTTTAGATCACATGCGTTTACTAGAGCTCTGCTTTTTGACGTGCTAAATGATTTCTTAATCGAATGCTTTCTTTTCTTTCCAGAAGCTATGGCTGGAAGCACGACAAGACCCGTAGCAAACGCCCATAAATTGTTTAAAGTTGTAGACATCGGGAACAAACTTGCTGTAGAGTTTCAGCTTATTTTCCCCTCAGCTTAGTACGTTAAAGTAGAGCCAGAAAATAGTCTACTTACGCGTAGTCTGCGCCCAAAAATGTTGTTGCACCTTCGTTTGAAGTAAGCATCGAATGACCTCACAGCTTGAGGTTTAGATTAGCAATGTCGTTCTTGCTTCACTTCAGCAGCTACCTCGTTGGAGGCAACGTGCCTATCGATGACGGTGTTGATAAGTTAAACAGAAAGTACACAATTTTAATTCTAGTCTCTTTATCTCTGCCACTTGTGACGAAGCAATTTGCCGGTGACCCTATTGAGTGCTTCACCCCGACGTATTTCACAGAGCCCCAAGCTAGATACGTCAACTCGTATTGCTGGACAGCAAGCACGTATTACATCATCCCAGTCGATGAAGACAAGCAGCTTGTGTCACGAGTGCACTCAGTCACCTTTGAAGAGGGCGGCACGGCTACCATCAAAGGGGAAAAAATAAAAGTGAACTATTACCAGTGGGCACCCATCATCTTGCTGGTCGAAGCTGGCTTATTCTACGTCCCTTTCGCGATATGGAACGCTACGGCAAAAAACTCCGGAATCAAAGTGGGCAGATTACTCAAGAAAGTTACGATAATTTCCCAGTACACGCCTGGCCACCCAGACCGAGATGCTCTGATCGTCGAGTTCCTGGATCAGTTCAACACCCTGATGGGGGTGGCCAAGTGCTGTCCGGGCACAGTGTGCAAGTTTGACTGCAGTTCTGCTTCTTGCGCTGGAGCTCCGTCCTCTTCGCTTTTTGTGCTGTACATGATGATCAAGCTGTTGTACGTCATTAATATCATTGTGCAATACTTTTTGTTGACTATATTTTTAGGCGAGGGGTACCTCTTCCACGGAATAGAAGTCCTCGAAAAGTTGATAAACAAAAAAGAATGGTGGACTTCGCCGAGGTTTCCTCTCCAAACTTTGTGTCAAGTTCGAGCTGCTCAGCAAGGGGCGCTGAGAACTTACACGTGCCAATGTGTCCTTCCAATCAACTTGTTCAACGAGAAAATCTTCTCGTTCGTGTGGTTTTTCTTTGCCATTTTACTGCCAATCACAATTTACAGTGGCCTTATTTGGCTGTGGCGCACACTCACGTGCTCACGAATAGCCTTCATCCATTACTACCTGTGGCGCACTCGCCGCATAGGCAAGGAAGACCTGTACAACAACGCCAGAAAAATGGCAGTCGAGTACTTGGGATGGGACGGTTGCTTGGTGCTTCGTCTCGTCGAGATGAACCACGGGGGGACAATCCTTACGACTCTCACAGAAAGACTCTGGGAGTTTTACGAAGGCCTTGAGAAAGCTCAGCAGGACGGAGGGGACCCGGACACGTTTATGCACCAACGACAGCCCCTGTACACTTGTGCTCCCATACCTCCACCAGCGGCGGGGGCGGGTCCGAGCACCCAGGCAGCGCCGTACCGATTTTACGGACGCCACTTCATCCCTGGTCCGTCTGGGGCGTATCCTGGATACATGTGGAGCCACAGTGAAATGGCATCGCCCAGCTACTCCAACTACCCCAGAATACGTGGCAAAATAAGGTAACGCTTTGCTTAGTTTCGGTGCTTCTTTTGTCGTAATGAGGAGTTGGAATTCCTGTGCTTGCGCATTGTTTAATAAAATGATGACTTAGCCCTCTCAGGGGGATACAGCTGTTGTGTCTATGGGAATTAGCACTCCCAGGGGGAATATGTGAGATCCCGAGCTAAAGGTTAGGTAGGTCTTCCTTTAGTTGAAATAGAAAAGGTTTTTTTCATGTTACGTGCCATCTTTTTTCGGTTCCCTGCAGTCCTATTTTTCAGCACCTACTACTTTGTACTTTAAATTTTATCTTGTTTCACGAACTTCTTTCTCAACTTCCTGTTTTAATGCACCATGTGCATCGATTCCGCGTTCCTTTAAGTCCATACTAAGTGGGGCCTTCCTCCTCGCTCTCTTTGGAACGCCTTTGTTGCTGTTAAGGAGGCTTAAACTAACACTCAATCTGACGACTTAATATTTTGAAATGTCATAAAAATATTGAGGATATTATTCATGCTATTGTCATTGGAATTTTCACACAGGTCCCAGTTAGTAGACCCGACTGTTTTCAGGCATCTACCATTTATGAAATGCCGTTTTCTTCCTTTCAAGAGGGCTTAGAAACGTAATAACAATTGCAATCAGGAATTATAAATTGTCAATGAAGCAAAATTTGGCTGATTTCATTTTTACTAGTACTTTTTGAGTTGGATGAAATAAATGGGATCACATACGTGAGCTAAACTGGGTATCTTCCTGATCTTATTCCTAAAGACAAAAGAAATTACAGTAGATGCAATTACTTTAAAATCGCTTAAGCGCATTGGAAGATCACACTTCCTTGCTCTTTGCATGAGAACGGATGGCAGAATGGGATGACGTAGAAAGAAGGAGACCTGTTCTAAAACTCCTACCAGCATGCTCCGCAACGCGAATACTGGTAGGAGCAACGTAACTCTTTCCTCCATCAGCTGGTTTAGGTTGAATTTTTTGTTTTTTAGTATAATGCCACTCTTCTTTTTTTCATCGTCTAACATTTAACTTGAAATTTTACTGGATTTGTGATTTTCTACAGACAGAAGTTGAAAATGACCTTACGGGTCGAAATGTTCTTCTTTTAGTGTTTGACTATTTTAATAAGAATGTTGAGCTTAAAAGCGACTTTCTTTTCTTTTTTATTTATAATTAGGATTTGCATGAAACAAAGCATAAATTTTTATCCACACGAAGATAATCAGTTACATTTTACTGAGAGGAACACTCAATTATTAAAATTTCATCACTGTCTTGAATTAGAGGCCTCGCTAACCACTGAACTAGCGCCCTGTCGGGCTTACCTAACTAACTGTGAGGAAGATTGGTTTTAGGTAGAACTTCTTTTGCCACTCATTTTGCCGTTGATATCCTCGTCCGAGCCCAAGCAATCCATACGTGCTGATCGTCTGTTCAAACGGATGCTGAATTAGTCAAATTACGAATTGCACATGAACGTTTACCACCATGAACATGATTTATTTAATTTGGATAACATGGAGTACACGGTTCATACGTTGTCTAAACGTAGATGATAATAGCAATGTTTTACACAGGAGCAAGTTACTACTGGTTGTCGTCTTTCACAGCTTCAGAAACATAACCAAACATTGGATTTCATTATAACAAACGGGGTTAAAATGCTTGAAAAGTTTTCGTACGGTTTGAGATTTTAATACATAAGAGTGTACGTTCTTTTGATCTGCTATCGTGCAAAGAGCTGTCAAACTTGAACTGTGTCTTTCTTTTATTTCCTCCCACTGTTCACGTTTCATAATGCGTAAGATTTCGATTTGAGGTTCCTTTTAGTGTAAATATACCAAGTTCAATGAAATGCATAAAAAATCCTTGGTTAGTTTTGTTCCCAGCCACTACGGAGATCGGTTGGCAATATTTGCCAACAAATAATTCATCTCGCTTTGCAAGGCAATCCTTAAATAATATTGAAATCGATTCATTTTGACACTCGATCATTTCGCTCCACCTGCTTCATGCATGTTGTTATCGTGCAATAACCACCGTACAACTAGACTAGAATCAGTTTTGCAGTTGATTAATTTAGAAATCATGGTTTCCTTGCAGGAGGTCGTCTCATCGAGGTCTAATTTTATAAGAGAATCAAAGACAGATAGAATCCATGTTCTGAGTACAGCATGCTCTTCGTGGTGCTCTCTCTCTCTCTATGTCTATCCACCACCTTGTCATGCCCTCTCTACCTAGTAGGACCAAACGAGTATACCGTTTAACACCAGAGAAACGCATTTCTTTCGTACGTAGGTTTCTGTATTCCTTACTTTGCTCTTGAAACGACCTTGTGTTCGCGTTGGATGTTGCTGTCCAAATTGTTAACGTGTCAAAATGCTCGACAGATTTTTAATGGACAGCATTATCAATGTAATTTTGAGGGATTGTTAGTCTACAAATATAGGTACAGCTGCATTATCATATCCCTAAGCTACAGTAAGCATTTTTATTCACATTTTGAGTAATGCGTGGTTATCTCCCTGTTTAATTACCAGCGCTGTCAGAATGATGATTACGTTCCGCTAAATAGTGCCGCTTTCTCAGCAGTAGATCGCCATGTTAGTGTTTCGTAGTCCCTGCTGTCAGTTCTCTAAAGCGAAATAAGTATGTGTTGCTGGGAATTCGAAAATGTATTCTACAACTCCTTGTTTTCCAGCACGTAAGTGTACCTGAATGCCGCACCTACGTTTCTGTCAATAAATGTCCATCTTTTACCGTTATACTTGAGACTTGTCATGCCCTTTATATGACTTTTAGGAGCCGTATTTCAAAGCTTAACATTAAGGCGTAATGACATTGTCGAACGATCATGTCTAAAAAATTTAATTTTTCGTCCCATCATATCATTTGTTGTACGGTTTAGAACTGTTTTAGGCTCCCTGCTCCGCCTTTGACGAAACTGAAATTCTATAGTCAGAGTTTCAGCAGCTTAGTGTATGTAATTCTAGTAGTACTGGATGACTTATTATTACCCTTTAGTTACACCCCCAGTAGACGGTGTTGTAGAGTACGGTAGTTTCTCATGCCCATGCTTCTAGTTCATTCCGCTACCGTGTTGTTAATAGCTGTGTTTATTGCTGGATTCCAACTTGGGGGTAGTCTACAGGACAGAGGATCGCTGTGACAGCAGCAGAGAATGACCCAATCCACGCCCTGCCTTGCCAGCCGAACTGAGAGCGAGCAACCACCCTCATCTGACCGACAGCTCTGCACTGGCGGACGCGCGTCAGACAACCTCTCCAGCTTCTCATCCACTGCCTTCACTTCACAGCAGTTCTTCCAGTCTGGTGGCATCTCTGCAATCATCAGCTGTTCACTGCTCCTTCAACCCTCCATTACACAATCATAGTCAATGTTCTAGAGCTGCGGCTCCTAATGTTAATGCAGGTAACATTCTCGGTAACTCGGTAAACTGTGACCTCAGTACAAAGTGTAAGTCAACATCTCGGACACCAGAAGTAGCTCATTTCGAAATCTTGACAGCTGAACCTCTTCAGCAGTAATGTGGAAGATGTATGATTTTTAAAACAGGCATGATAGTTACTTGTTCACCACGTTTAGATTTTGCGAGTAGCTCTAAAATTGATCCATTATGTGTATGGTGATTCAGCATAATCAGAAGTTGGCGCATTGCACCCTTGCGCGAAATTCATAACGTGTAACTAGTTATTTTCCTGACTTTCTTATTTCGCGCAGAAATCTTCAAGCGAAATTATGGAGCGTCGGAGAGCGCATAGGGTAAAATGTTGAAGCATGGTAGATATAATTTTGGGCGCCCTTCCACACTTCCATTAATATTAATCTCATCGTCCACCACACCCCGTTGGTGTCGCTCTCAGAGCAAACCTGTCGAAGACTTCAATCATGTCTTAAATCTTGCGGGTAAACCAGTGCGTTTGTAACTTTGGGAAACGGAATAATGTACTTTTTCTCAAAATTTGAGGGATAGTTTTTTTCGGGGATTTTGAAGAATTCGTGTTCTGTTGTTGATGTGAAAATACAGAGATTTTTTGTAAAGGTGACGCGGGTTTCTTTTACTCTCGCATTCAGGTCCACGTTCAGAACACGACACCCGACGAGGTTCTAGAACTTACGTTCATCCAGTAGGGAGACGAGTCGTAGCAGAATTTATCACCTCTACTATATCGAAGCATAGTTGACAATGTAACTTGGAAGAAGCTGCTCGATATCATAGGCGAGGTTTGGCTGTGTTAACCTAACAGGGAACCGAAGCTTGACTTCACTATCTCCTTACTGAGCTATCGTGGACCAGGTCACCGTATTACTCGGTGTCAGGCCTCTTTCTGATTATCCGGTGGGCATGATTTCTGAGGGAAGCACACGCACAAAGTGGACGCGTGATGAAATTACGATTCATGACCAAGCAGAAACTTTCAGACCAAAGCAGACTTAGAAGAATAACGAAACTTCCAGACCAGAACTAACGGGCTTGTGAAGAATATCTTGATATTATGATTGGAATTTTCAGCGACAGAGAAAATCGTCAGTACATTCTCCGACAAGCTTCTTACAACTCGAGACGATGCATCAGCAAAATATTAAATGCAGTCACCAAATTAAGATAATGAAGAGAGAAATTATGACAACTCCCTGATATTTTATTGACGTAAATACTCGCTTATGTGGTTAAAAAGTTCAAATATCTTCATTTATAATTTTGTAGGAACTAAAGTATTCTTTTCTTCATCATATTTTTTTTACTTCAATATACAGTGCAATAGTTTTCTTACAGCTCCTGGAAATTTTCGTTGGTGTATTTTTTGTGCTCGTACCAAAGGGTTAATGTTGAGTTGAGTTAATGTAACATTGAAATTTTCATTTTAGGTTTGGTGGACATTTCAACAGAATATTTGAAATTTACCTCTTAACATCTGAACCATTAATTATTTATTAAACGTTACATTCAGTGATTATTTTACGCTTCGGTTATGGGTATCATTCAAACGACGCGTTGCCGCTCGTTCTTCGTACTGGCAGTTACGCCTGAAAGTATTATGTGACTCCACTCTATTTTTGAACTTTACAAATGTGTTTGTGAAGCGTTGGCAAAATCAAACATTGGAAAATTCCTGACTATAACAAACTAATGCGAGAAGTTTTATCGGGTATTGGAAGGCAACAATATCATTCACGGGCTGTAATGAGCATAGCCCAAAACACAGCTTGATCAGCTTTGGTACCGAAATTTTTAGAAAACACAAGATTGGCTCTCGAATCCACACTTATAAAAGTCAAGTATCGAGTGCATGCCGCTAAGGGAACTTTACGGCCAGTGCAGTGCTTCAGATAATGGAACGATGCCTCGAGGAAATTTTCACTGTTTTCAACAGAAGCTTCTTTGTTCGAAAGTGCAGAATACACCTGGGAAAAGTTGCTTTGAGTGGCTCCAGACAGACAAGCCCATCAACTTTTGTTAAAACCAAGAAAGATATGAAAAGAACTTTTAGTTAGTGAGAGCTTTCTGGTGATTGTCTTCTTAAGAAGAACGCACTCAAGAGTTGGAAAGTGCTCCAGTCCAGCAATCCTGTTAACTCGTAAGGTCCTCAATGCACCGTGACACAATGGAGGCTGTCCTATGGGTGGCATGCAGAATCAACATTTCTTAAACGATTATTGAAATAACTGGGAAAACATCTTACGTCTGTCGCTACCTTGCAGTTCATTACTAACAGTAAGGTCGATGGGGCTGCTAAGAGCTTTAAGAGTATGGTCGTTTGCTGCAGCATTGGAAAAAAATGTGGTGTTTCAGCACCACTAGCTCATAGCAAGAAGTTGGATGATACACACCTATGGACTGGTATAGACCTTGTTAGACCATTCGTTTGAAAAGATTGGTCAGCTATGCCAGTTTCGAAAGATGGATGAATTTATAACTGGCCTTGAATTAGTGAGTTGATATAATAGAAGACACGGTGCACTGTTTCCGAATAAATTACACCCGATTCTAAAAATTACTGCAAAATACTTTTCTCTCTGCCAAATGTGTTCTTTACAAATGAGCGTTTTAGGTCGAAAGAAAACTTCGTGCTTCTGGAGAGCAGGGTGAGCTCCGTTCGAAAGAAGGCGGGCCTATCTTTGCGAACACATTTTAGAAAGAAGAAAGAAAGCGTTGATTTTCAAAGAAGTTCATTCATGAAATGGTTACAACACACTGGATTTTGAAAATGTTATTTAAATTTAAGGCGGCCGGTACTTGACTGTTACATTAGCCACGAATAGGGAAGTGCGTCATATATCCAACACTGAGTGTGCTCCCCTTTCAAAGGTTTTGTTGCGATTTTTAATCGTTTTTGAAGGGGATTTTTAGCAAGTGCATTGTATCTCTGCACACCCCGGGCTTAATTGGTTTGTTCAGATGTATTCTCTGGTCCGTCGTTTCTTTGAGAGGTTTAAGTAGTGAACACCTGGTTTAGACAGTGGATACTATTGAATCAGCCGAGTAACTCTTCGGTACCTGCACGTGCGTGAAAATTTCGTCCGTTCTACCATACATCTTTTCACTTCAATTTTAAATTTAGTATACTCACTCACATCAAGCATTCAAAACAACGTACTGAAATCCCTCGAACACTTATAAATTGTTTGTAACTACCTTTGATTCAAAGATGGTGAACTCGGAATAAAACAGGCTCGCCTTGGATTTTGTTCGTTTTATGCCAGGTTCGCACCTATTTTTATCACTCTGTAACGCCAAGGCTTCTTGATCGAGTATGAGACATAGATTACCAATGTAGTTCTTGGCTGCACGTGTTCTACAGAAGACCATCGTTTCATCAAGAAACACATAATGCACCCGAAACTGCATATAATAATTGTGAATATACACATCACGACAGATGGATAAATTTACGAGTAAATAATCATTTGCGGATTATTCCTATAAATTTTACTTCGTTCTAAATTGAATAGGAAATATTAGTTCCCAACTAAAGTTAATACTTTTTAGATAAGGAAACTGTGTCTTTTTTCTTTCGTTGTTTCATGTGCAGTACGATATCAAATGCAACGCTTATCTAATTAGTTCTTCATTACCAGATAATTCGACGGCATTTTACTTTGAAAGAACGAATCGCGTTTACGTAGGCGCTTTGAGGTCTCTTCACACAAAGCCCTTCACTACACTTCAGTTTTCTGTGCCTTCAGCTTAGCCATTGAAGCCTAGTGTAGAAGACGAACGCCGTAACGAGGAAGATCAAATACTCTACCCATATTTTTACAAGACGAAGGTTTAAAAATAGCATCCAAATTTCCCAGAACAGTGATCAAGTCGATATCTTGACGACGCGTTCTTGAGCTAATGTATAGTAGTTGACTTCGCGTACTTTCTTGAAATTTACTATGCAGTTAGTGCCAAAGTTTATGGTGTATCCCGAGCCCTACCTGCCTGAAAATCTTCATTTAAACCAGAACTCGTCTACCCGGTCTGTTCTGGAACGAATGGAAAGAGTTTGAGTCTTTGCAGGCCAGTTTTGTCTTGCATAATAGAGGACATTTACTTTTGTCTGGTTTGCGGGTGATATCTTTGGTGAAGCTATCAAGTCTCTTTTTCATGTCGGGTTTTGAACAGAAAAATTGGCGTCGTTTGATCTTTTTTTAACTTTTTCAATCTTATGGCTAAAACCTGCGCGGCATCGAACATTAATATATGATCAAAAAATAAAGTATAATCTTTCGAATTAAATTTTCAACTATCGTCCAACTGCGTTGACTGAAGATGAAACTTTTGAGTAAGAGATATAAAATAAATTCTCCAAGTGTTACTGTAGCTTTGTGTAAATGTAATGGCTGACCAGCGTCTCCACTACCATTATAGTCTAAGCTCCCGCTGGACGATGAAGGAGGGCTGGTGATGCTGGTATTGATCATTCTTCCAACTTTTAACTCGCACGCTCAACTTTGGACTTCTAGGAGCAACTCGCAACCGTTATCTGAACCACAGGCTACTCATTTGAATGGAAATTAGTTCAAGGCGTATATTTTTTTTTGTTCTAGGGGACAACGGCATATGACTTCTCTTCATTTTTATACTTTGTTGTTTATAACAAGAATTGAGTTAGCAATTTTTAAGTATTTTTGTTAACCTGTAGTCGTCTTTCCATTCCTTGCATCTTGAATGATGATTCTCATCCCGGTACCCAGATGGCTAAGCTCCATATTTTCTATTGATGAATGTCTCCAACTGTACTGTTGTCAATTTCATGTAGTGTGATTGATAGTTTTTTGACTCATTGTAAATTTGCTATACGTGTAATTTTATGTTCGTAATGATTTTATTTCGTTATTATTTTTGAGTTGAAATCATGCTCTGTGCGTGAGTGGCTTCCATTTAACATTTACAAAGGATAAAACCTTAAGTGAAATTTCGGAAGCAAATGTCAAAACGCGACACAATCACTCAGAAATATAGGAGTTACATATTTACTAGTTTCAGAAGTATGAGCGTCACAAAATTCATGTACCGAAGCGAATGGAACATATATAAGCAATGTATTTGCTGTTGAGATGTACATAGACTTGAATTTGTTGTTATTCTCTCCGTAGAGTTTAGTGAGGGCTGGATGGAAGTTTGTACGTATACGGGATCGAAGACGCCTTAACTTCTCCCACTGTGTTGCATTGTAAATATGTGTGCACATTCTCTACTGCCATTCAACAGAATATAAATAAATATATATTCTTGTATATATTGAGATCTTTCGATATGAAAAAATTGCGAGACTTTGTAATGTGTCGTGGTAGGGAAAAATTTATTCTGAGCTTCTGCAAAATTCTCTTCCTAAGTGGTTTATATCACCCGCTTAAAAGTGATTGAAGGCGTAATTTGTATTAAATTTTCGGAAGTGTCCCTTTTAGAATAATTCCAATGTTTCAACGTTTTAGAAAAACTTACGAGAGCAATCATTACCGATCTTATATTCGGATGCTATAGCTTCCACTCTATGCCAGATGCTTCGTTCGAACACTTCATATATTTTCTTACTAATGAGAGCAATCTTACTAATGAGAACAATCATTACCGATCTTATATTCTGATGCTAGCTTCCCCTGTAAGCCAAATGCTTCGTTCGAACACTTCATAAATTTTCTTACTAATTATCTAGTCCTATCTGTAGCTGTTTTACTGTTAAAATATTGACCTTTACTGAAAACTGTTCAGAAAATATTCGTAAGAAATATTCATTGAACTTCTAAGTACTGCTTCATATCGCCAATATATATGATACATTTCTTAATGAATTCGCTTGCAAATTTATTGATGTATAATACATTGTGAAAATTCGATTTTAGTCGTTTTGGGGGAATGAAAAACTGCACTGAGAAAAGAAACATCTGTGGTAATTCATCGAGTGTTAGTTTTCCACACCAGAGATTCCGCACCTCCGGCATGTTCTAAAAAATATATAGTGTCTGAGAGAACATGACTTGAGAACTCCGTTTAGTACTGATCGGATGATTGATCCGCGAGGGAGCAAGAGATGAAAGGTAGGAGAATTAGCGTTCCTCGGTCACCAACAACCAAGGGCAAAATTGTCCCCGTAGCGGGCAGCTGACGGCGTAAGTTCTTCTCGATCGATTTGGCTGCAATATGTTCTGTAACCCATAGCACAGCTAAGTCATATTTGAAAAGCTAACCCCCGGGAGGATACTAATATTATATCTATAAGAATCAGCGCTTCAAAAAATATGTTTTGAGTTGATGGTTAGGTTGGTCCTTTTTTGTCGGAAAATAACGGCTTTTTGTTTTCTCTGCCGCCATCTTTTTTTCGGTTCACTGGTGTCCTGTATTTCGGCTCCTGCTACTTTCTTCGTCAACTTTTATCTGGTTTTGTAAATTTCTTTCAATCTTCTATTTCTGTGCGCAAGGAGGTGGGACACTCCTCGTTCATAGATTTCAAGTTCCCTTAATTCCATATTAGATGGTGCTTTCCTCCATCCTTCCTTAGGAACACCTTTGTTGTGGTTAGAGAGGCTCTTCCAATCTAAATCTCTAGTGTTAAAAATCTTTCGATTGCTGTTAATCTTTCGATATGTTTCCCATAGTGTTTATCGTTCGATAAAAATCTGCACTGCTACGACGTTGGGAATTATTTGAATATACGTCCACTGATGGACAATATGTCCTGTAAGAGTTCTTTGAGCGGTCGCTTGCTTGCGTCGCTTGCTTGCTTTGAGCGGTCAATGAAGCATCGCTTGGTCTCGCTGGCAGAACTGGCGGGATCAGTACTGCAGGTGCTGCAACATACTCCTTTTTCTTACCGTCTCCATCCATGCTGTTTTCGTCTACTTGCTTCAATTTGTCTCCTGAATATGCCAATACTAGATTAATTTGGCGGGATTAGGCGCTATTAATTTGGCGGGATTGGCAGGCTATGCCAGGTAGGTCACAGTATTTATGCGCTAATTATGTGCAACTTGAGCCAAATATATTTGAACGGAAACTGCAGCAGTAATTTTTTTGGTACTTAAATGTACAGATGATTGGAGTCAAATAAAGGAGTCAAGCAATTACGCTATGGTCTTGTGACCAACAGATTGAGTGAAATTTACGGCGTGTATTTTTAGAGCGAGTTATATTCATGTCTACCACCTGACAGCACTATTGTGTTTGAGATTCTGTTCTCTCTAGCTGGTTTTGTAACTTTTTTACAACGAACTAAAGTTGCTAGTATGGAGCATGCGTGTCCGAGTGCAGAGCTTAGGCGTACGCGGGCCTTGAGCACTTCGTGGAACTGTACATTTTTTCTAAATTTTTTGCCGGTTCTTCAAATTTTAGTATGATAGTGAGTTAAAGTATTTTAAAACTATTTTATCATCTGAAGAATGTTCATTAGAGGAAGTTTTAGCTTCTGAAGGTGCCTCTATATCATTCTTTGGTAATACTCGTGCTTCACCAAACACATATATATATCATACTAGTCACACTTTTCATTGAAGGAATTGGTCCTGTAACATAAGGAGATAAATTAGCGTCATGTTCATAATTGTTAGCTGTGTACAGGCTCGAGAGAGCTTTGAGTAATTTTCTGTTCATGGAGTGTTTGTTGGCAACGTTTTTCAAATTAAGTAGCATAGCCACATTTTTATGCTCATATGACTCCAGATCGAAATTTCTTATGCAAAGTGAAAATTATTATTAAACAGATGTAATTATAATTTGAGTTTTACTGTGACCTTCCCAACTTTTTTTCATTAGTCATGCGATGACAAGTAGTTTATTGAGACCATCAAACCAAGGAAGTAAATTTCCGATTTGTTATTGAATGATAATGAAGAACTGTATCATTAATATTGTTTGGTTTGACTTGCGGTCAGGTTTCAGTAGGTCAGCTCAATTTATTTAGTTTCGTCATTTTGTGCAGTATTTCGGTACTCAAATTTTTGGGGAATTTCGGCATTGTTTTCTGATTTGGTCAAAATTGAAGAATTTAACAAGAAATCATAGATTGTGTTATTACAATTAATTAAACTTTAACCATTCATGCCTCCAGGTTTGTGCTGAATATACCCCCATTAATGTCAACTCTTCCTAATGTCAGGCGAAAAAGTAAACAATGTACACAGAATTATTTAATTGCAAATCAACTATTATTTGCATCATGAACGAGGGGCATTCAGGGACCTTGAACCCGAAGATGAACCCATAAAATAGTTTTTCGCACATTTCTCCTATTTTTCAATACTTCACTGCTATTTAATCATTAATTTTCTCTCTCAAGTAAAGTGTGTAGAAGCTCTATATATTTAAACAGAGTCTAGAGTGAATAGTTAAACCAGAGTAGTTTTTTTGAAGTTTCTGCATAATTTCTACTGTTGACTTCCCATTCCATAATAAAACTTTGCAACATCTAACAAACGGTATGGAAATTCGAACGAACACTGAAAAATATCTCTGTCAAATACTCACCAGGATTTAATTATAATTATGCAATACAAATATTTTATTTTAGATTCGACATTTGAGAAATCTGAATTATTATAACGCCGTTAATCTTTAACTATGTCAAATGTGTATCTCAATGGTTCAACCAATGCGTGACGCATTGGAAAAGAAGGCTTCGAGTTCAATTTACAGTTACTGAAAAGTATATTCACCGGAATCATCCGTACGCTTATGAAAAATTGTTTTATTTCAATCCAGCCTGATACATATAATTTTGTACATTGGTTTTTCATATGCTATATAACTAACATCAGGACGCAATGACAGTAAAACAACTTAAGTTTATAAAGTAACTAGCACGTTCAATTAAATTGTTGCTCAATAAAGCTGAAAATAAATGTAATTATAAAAAATCCATCGATGTAATTATAATAAATTTTTCTTTGAAATATTTAGCGGTTTTTTTGCTTGATTTTTCCGCAGACATCGGATCTTCCAAAGAAAATCTTACAACGCGTGACAACACATCGTTTCATTTGTCCGTTGTTGCAGTCCGTGTTTAAGTGTATGTTATGGCAATTCAGTGTGTGAGTTTTGCCTAAACTTTTTGAGGGATCACTATGGTGACCCACTAAAAATTGTTAACAAACTGTTGGAAAAATTATTATTCATATTTTATTGATGTTACGTTTTGGCTTACAGATTTTCAGACTGCTAAATCCTCTGGCGAAAATTTTTAGAGCATAGGTCACAATTATTGATCACAATCTATTTGGAAAAAACGCACTGGTTTATAACGTAAAACTGTACTTAGGGTGAATTAATGATATACAGTGAATAAATGACAATTTTAAAAGTGTAAGTCAAATTTTTTACTGTAACACCTTTTGTTCCTCATGAAACCTGTGAATTGTAATGATGACCTCGGAAAATCACCATTTGGATCAGTGACAGGATGGACATTTGGAATTGTATTGGATTTAATGTAATATTGAAGGTTTTTAGAGTAATGGGATTGACATTGAATTACTCAAATTTAAAGTCACTTCTTATAGCTCAAGTGTTACTTCTGTATTATGCATACCTGAAGTAGCATATACCTAGAAACAAGATGTGAACAATGCTATTCAAGCTCTGAATAAGTGTTGTTCTATTTACAAAGAAATTTTCTGATGCATATTTTCATGGTATTCAAGTGTACTGTGAAATCCAATTGTATTCGTCACTTGTTTGTATCTTATAATTGAGATGTATAGTAAAAGATTTTTTTTTCAGACTGAAGCAAATTTTCATTGAATTTGAAATTGTATAGCAAAGTTATGGATAAGTCAGAAGGCAAAAGACGAATTTCACTGGCAGAAACATACAGAAATTTTGTTGCTGGAATTACTCCAGACCAAATCTTCTATGGCCAAATAATCATCACCATCTTGATAGGACTGCTCTGCTTATGTAAGTATTAATGAGAATTGAATTTGCATACTTTGGTTTTTCTCCTTGTGTAGGATTGAATAAAATGAAGGTAGGTTAAGGTGAAGCAAAAGAGTTTCTTTCTTTTTAGATAGCAATGTCTTATTTTATATCATTTCTTGCTTTTCCTTCATTCAAATTGGAGAAGTAATACTGAAAAACCAGTATGAATACTATGTAAACCATTATTTATTTTACTAGTCACAGTTTGTCAAAAATAACAGGATTGGATATTTTTCTAAAATTAATCTTGTGAATGTAGATAACAACAAATATATCCATCCTTATAGTATGCGAGATTAAAATACTCAGTCAATATTGAATTTAAACCCTTCACGGAAATTAAAAAATTGCGTTCCAAGGAATCACTAAAGGAACACATTTAAAAATGTTTTACATGAATGATATTCTGCTTGCTGATGCGTTATTTTTGAGTTATTCAACTTTGAAGTTATAAGAACGTTGTATGTAAAAGTGAAAGAACGAACACGTAAATATACTGTAATACGGTTTTAACGTAACGGTGGGTAAGGTTAGGGTAGGTTATGGTATGTTAGTTAAATAAACTAAGCTAAAATAACATAAATCAACCTAAAATAGCTTACCTTAACTTACCCAAACCGAGGCTATTTATTTCCTGCCAAGAAGTGGGCATTTTCCGCCAGAAAAGTGGGCGTCGCCCAACAATGCGGCAACAAAGCAACCGACCATATGATGTTATTTCTATCTGAACATAATTACTGTTATATTTCAAAAATAGCGCATCAGCGAGCAGAATGCCATTCCTGTACAGCATTTTTAAATGTGTTCCTTTAGTGATTCTTTGGAACAGAATTTTTAATTTCTGCAAAAGGCTTAAATTCAATATTGACCAAATACTCTTCTACTTGCACTCTTGTACAACTCGGATATAAGATTTGCTTATTATGAGTCCGTGAGAGCCTAATAAACAGATCTACTTGGCAATAACTATGTATTATTTATCATTAACCAAGAAGTTTGTAAAAAAATTCTATATCTTTTTCCTTGTAAATGTTATATTTTCTTGGCCAATGGATTCAATTTTTGTTGCCACTATATTTTTTGACTTGTAAGTAAAACTAAGTAGCTGATAGCTTTTTTATATCATTTGAATGGTATCTATATACCTTTCTAATAGATGCAAATTATTGAGAATGTTGCAGACTACAGGCGTATCAATATTATTTATTCAAATTAAACAAATAATTTTAATAGGGGATACTGTTACTTACTTCTTTCTCATAGAAAAATTAAATTTTAAAAGACCTTATGTTACACAAGAATTGTTGAAGCATATTTCAATTTTAGGACACAACTATAGGAGACATTATGCTTTTTGTGTTTGCTTTGTGGATACTGAAAAGAGTATTTCTTCTTACCTACTACATGATCATTGTTGTTGTAGCTCACAGGTCATTTAAACATTTTTTAGACTTTAGTTTCTTATATGAAATTTGCTTTGGTATGTGAATTGTGCAACTCGTTCTATTTTCACATTTTAATCTAGAGGGCTGTCTTAATTTAATAAGTGCATTGAGTTTAATTTGAAAAGAACTAACATTTCTTCATTCATTATTTGCATTTGTCAAACCCACTCTTCAATAAGAAGTTCATTTCTGTAAAATCTTGATTCTATCAGAGTTGTGTACCTGATGTTTTGATCATGACAATCATTTGTGCATTCAATATTTAAGATTTATAAGCTAATATTTTGTCTAAAGGTGATTCTTATTTTTTCATGTCTTATTTCTGTTTTAAACTAAGTTTTCACTCAAATGTGAACTCAGTAGGAATAGCTTGGCTTCAGAGTTAGCATGTGTTTACTCCTTAGAAGACATGAGATGCATTGGGATTAGGTTAGTTAAGTTTGTCTATCATCTGCTAAAAGGACTAGTGCCTAACTGGCAGAGATCCAGTTAGGTTATCTCACCTATAAAGGCCTTTAAAACTTTCATCATTTATGCTTACTTAGCTTTTTTCCATTTTCACATCTTTACTATCTTGTTATTTTTTCAAGATTGACATTTCTATGCATCTCCTGCATGGAATTACACCTTTTGTGTAGATTGTAAGTTTTCAATAGTCAAAACTAAAGGATCTTTTCTCTTTCTTCAGTGAAATATCTTTACAATGAAAATTGAGCTTCAAAGTAACTACTACACATCTAATATTAAAACAAGAAATTCATGCACTGGCTAGTTGTTTTTTGGGCCATTTTGACTAAATTTGTTATCACCTGAATATTGATTTGATATTATAGTGGTCATTTATAATTGTGCAATAGTTCTGGTATGTTAGGGTGACTTTGCCATGGATATTTTCACAAAATTTTGTTACTGATGTTGGCCATAAAAAAGTTACATCTATTTATAATTCATGCGCCTATCAAACTTGTCTGGGGTTTAAATATGGGAAAAAAAAATGGTAGGTTAAGTAATTTTCATAATTTTCAGATTTATTCAGTCGGCGCATCGTTCGTAGCGTGAGTGGACGAGGACGCAGCATTGTCTTTCTTGGGAACTGTGAGGCTGGAAAGACTGCCTTGCTGTATACGCTCACTAGAGGGCAGACCCCCATCACTGTCACATCCTTCAAAGAGAATGAGGAGCTCTACAATGCTGGCAATGTAAGTTTTCTCTGTAATGAGCATGCCTTTGTGGTGTCAGGGCCAACTGCCATAAGTAATTATCAGCCTATATTTATCTTGCATATTTTTTGCTCATTACTCTCATATGAATGTTATTAGAGTAGGTATAGTTATGGGGACAGAAGTTCATGCTTCTCAAAGATGTTTCATGGTGTTCAAAAGATACTGTATATGAGAAAAGATAGATGGGTTAGTTATATTTCCACACTGACACCTTAAAATAATTGAGAGACACTTAGTAAGTTTAGATGTACATGAGTCTGTATTATTTTACAGAGATTAGTCTTGAATTGGTAACAGTAGACTGCACAAGTTATGTCTTGCATGAGTTCCCAAATAATGATGTCTTCTTCACTTTTCTTTTCTTGTGTCACAAAATATTTTTTTCAAAGTTGAAATACTAGGATAACTTCTAAGTCTTTGAAACCTCATTCATTTGGGTATGTTGAAATTCAGTGTCATGGAAATTTTTTTTTGTTTTACTATCTAGCAGAAACTGCAACGAAAAATTGGTGCAAAGCTGACATACTCAATTGATATTTTTTTCTGTGTGATGAAGTGTTTTGACCAATAATTGAGCTCATGGCATCTTTTTTTATTACAGAAAAGCGTGCACTTGGTTGATGTACCTGGGCATGAGAGGGTTCGCTCTAACTCGTTTGACAAACACAAGTCAAATGCACGAGCCATTGTCTTCTTGCTCGACTCGTCCTCTCTTGGGTCTCAAGTTCGAGATGTGGCTGAGTGAGTACCTAACTATCAAGAACTCTTGAAGTTTATGAATTAAATAAAAGTTTAGGTTATTCTGATGAATATTGATAGACTCTGATGAGCAGAGTAACTCACCAGTACCAAGGTGAGGAAGTATGCATTTTTTTAGATGTAGGCTGTTTGGCTTTTTTGGTTTGTCTTGAGACATGCCAAAGGAGATATGTAGTGTTATCTGTCAAAATTGTATCTGAATTTATTGTTGTCTCTAATGACTATCCTTTTTTTTATATGGATTCTCTTAATATTACAATAATATTTTTACATCAACTGAATTTAAGTAAAAAATGTGTTCAAGTGTGCTTTAATCTGCTCGCTTGCTGAAAGTATTTATAAATTATTTCTTTCTAAGCTGTTCAACAATAAATTTCCCAGTTTAGATTGGCTTCTGAGAATTTTATTCATTTCTAATTTTATTTTGAATTATCTGTATATCCTATGCTATAATTAAACTGTTCATGTTTTAAATTAATTTTAGTTTTGATTTTCTATTGCACTTTGATAATGAGTTCCAATGCTAAATATTTATTGAGATTTGAGGGATGGAGTTGCACTAAAGAATATAGTACCTACCTAATTAGCAGCTGCTCTATTTGGCTGCTTTCTATAAGTAACTGAAGGTGTTTTGCAACAGTGTCACCTACCCAGACTCTCAGATTCAACTATTGCAGCATTGATTGTGTAGTAAGCTGTTTTAGGTTTTAACAATTCATTGTAATTGTGTCAAGAACATCCTACTCATACAAGGAGCGATTCCTGCTAGGTAGACTGTGTACCTGTTGAATTTTCAGGCTAACTCAAATTCACCGTACAACTGCTGAAGTACTAAATCAAGTAGTTATTGTGGTAATCGTTTTCATATATTTACCATCAATGAAACCAATGTTACCAGTTAATCATGTTATCAAGCTGCTATAATTTCATAGAAGATGATTGGATAATGGTTTTTTGGATGAAGATAATTGCCATTGGTGTGTTTTTTGTTTTTCTTTGCTAAAGGGGTTTTTCTAGTTATAAAGTATGTAAAAAAAACAGAAATTAATGTTAGGGTATAACATGCAACAGGAGTTTTCTGTCATATAGAGCAGGGGTCTCCAAACTATGGCCCGGGGGCCACATCCGGCCTGCCAAACAAATCCTTGTGTGGTGGCCTTAAAAAAATAATTATCATCGGCACTGATTTTTTTTCCATTTTTATTCCTTTGGCCCACAAGAATGTGGGAAATATATAATGTGGCCCATATATTGAAAAGTTTTGTTATTTTTAGGAAAGTTGAATTTCTCTGTACAGGATTATTCATGCTTTCCTAACTCTTCTGGTACTAAAATCTAATTTTATTCCAGTGTGCATTTGAAAATCATGTTGTTTCATACACAATTCATTTTTCATGTGTTCACGTTCAAGTTATGCAAGATTCAGAAATGATTCATGCTCTAGCCAACAATTGGTTTGCTTTGAACCACATACTTCCCTTCATAAAATTCATCTGCTGTGGTACATAGTGAGAATGAGAACAATATTGTACAGATTACAATTGGGTTTGCAGTCGAACTTGAAGTAACTAACAGTAAGTCAGAATTTTGTTCAAGAGCACTATTCATAGGATATTATTGTGTGTTGACCTAGTTTCAGTGCTACAACAAAGTATCTCAGTTGTCTTGACCCAGTCCCCTCAGGGGGATACAACTATTGTCTCTATGGGAATTAGCGCTCCCAGGGGGAAAACGTGAGGGCCCGAGCTGAGTGTTAGGTAGGTCTTCCTTTTGTTGAAATAAAATGTTTTAGCTTTGTTAAGGACCATCTTTTTTCGGTTCACTACTGTCCTGTTTTTCAGCACCTACTACTTTCTTCTTCAACTTTTATCTTGCCTAATGAACTTCTTTCTCAACTTACTGTTTCTATGCCCTTTCTGCATAGATTCCGCGTTCCTTTAACTCCATTCTAAATGGTACCTTCCTCTCTTTAGATCGCCTTTGTGGCGGATAGAGAGGCTTAAACTAACTAATAATCTGTCATGACTCAGTCGTAGTATGACGCGACGAGTATCATTAGGAAGAGTTGGTATTCATATCACGCTCTCTTGTCCACATCGTTAAAGGCCTCAACCGCATAGACTTTGAAGGACCTGGTACGACTCAACCACAGTCGCTGGCTTCTTGCACCGGTGACGTGTCTCCTAAAAAGCATGATCAACATATATGGCTTGTTTCTCAACCTAGCATTTATTTGATAAACTCTCGTCAGCTAGGATTTGTTCAGGCTCTGTTGTGTTCAAACCTACTGAAACTTGACTTGCAATGGCAGCTTTAACCCTCGAGTGTCCCACAATCTATTTCCTCAAGAACCCTGGCTCTTGAAATAAACTCTGATATTCATACCCCAGTAGCCACGTGCACATGAATGTAAAATTCGAATGTTAACCCTACAATGACGAAATTTGTAGGCTCTCGAATGAAACATTACGGTAATTTCTCTTGAAAATTATAAAACATGAAACCCAGAAAATGTCGACTTTTCATTGAAGCATTTAAAACATAGGAACGATGTGAGGGATTTCCTAACGTTTATCAGTAGGACGTTGGTCGATAAAGTGTTGACGTATTGTGTGTTGGAGCAGGCAGCTGTACACGGTGCTGAGCGACCCCGTGGTGCAGAGCAGTCGCTGCCCTGTGGCTGTGCTCTGCAACAAGCAGGACCAGGAGCTCGCCAAGTCATCCTCCATCATCCAGCGCGCGCTACAGAAAGAATTGTGAGTCAAAGTTAGGCTCTGTTAGGACATAGTTCTTTTCTGTATGTGCATTTCCTCCTCCATCATCCAGCGCGCGCTACAGAAGGAATTGTGAGTCAAAGTTAGGCCCCATTAGGACGCAGTTCTTTGTATGTGCACCTTCTCCATCATCCAGCTAACGCTGCACAAGGAATTGTCGGTGTTAGAGTAAGGCTCTGTTAGGACATAGTTCTTTTCTGTGTGTGCACCCGTTCTGTTGATTGTGAAATAGGTTTAACGTTCTCTTGATGGTAAAACAGGTTTAATGAAACTGTTGATGTAATGGGCTAGAATTAGTGAGATGATATCTCAATCGAAATCCATTGGCGTAGCAGTGGACGATTATGTATGTAATGGTGTTTAGGAACCCTCAAGTTGAGAGGGATGAATTACAGAATGTGTGATTACTCGCCAACACTTACAAACGTGAACGTGGATGGCAAAATTTGTAGATTTGGCCGCCAAGGAAACATAGGCAATTGAGAAGTGCATTACTGACTTCTGCAGGTGTAGTGCATTGTATTAAAATAGCAGTTAAAAATACGTGACACTGTCGTATGGAAAGATGTTTGATGATGCATTTCCATGTTATGTCATCATGCTGACTTGACGAACCTTATCGCTAACCAAAAGCTAATCCAATATACAACACACATGATAGTGAAAACCCTATAGCCACCATTTAGTTATCAGAAACGAATGTCGTGGGTGGTGCTATTTTGCGCATTGAATTCTCCAGAATGAAATTTCCCTTCTAATTTATTTTTTCACAAATAATGGTGCTGCCATCAGCAAATCCTCATATTTTTTTTTCTTTGTTCAAGTCAGTAATTTGTCTGCAGCGTACGACTTGAAATAGCGTGCTTTCGATGAAATCCACCTAAAGTCTTGATCACCAAGTGTCAAATGGTCAATAATGCATTTTGTCTTTACTCCCTCCAAGATGAACGGTTAAATTAATCTTTCGGTCGCAGACGGCATGCGTAGGGAAAGCAGTAAAGACCTCGTGTCCGTGCTTCATTGTTGACTTCATCAACACCCGTCAACATTAGTATTATTTGTGTTCACAGACTGTAAACATGGTGTCTTTTTCCAGTGACTTGCTGCGAGAAACATTCAGCAGCCGCCTCGCGTCCATCAACAGCGACGGCAGCAAGCAGAACACCAAGCCTCTTGGTATCCCCGGCCAGCCGTTCGCTTTCTCGCAGATCAAAAGCAACCCCGTCACATTCATGGAGACGTCCGTGGTGGAAGAAGAAAGCCTCGACAAGCTGAAGCAGTGGATTGGCCAAGTTGCTTGAAGCGGCCTAGCGTGAAGAAATTTTTTGGTCGTGGATATAAGTGTTCTGTACTACAAAAATGTATTTTCATTATTGTTTGAAGGCTTAGAGCGATTTATTTTGGCCGTGGGAAATCGTTTTGCTGTTCCAAACTTGACTGCGGGAATTATTTCCCTTCAGAAACGCTCGTAAGCAGGAAAAATATCGGTGGTGGGCAACAGTCGTTATTTTTTGAGTTTCAATTGAGGTTTATTTTTTCATAGCGTTTAATTTGTAAGGCTACAACTGTGGTAGGCTTATTTTCTATCCCTTGCATCAAAGAAAGGATGCAAGTAGTATTAAAAAATTTGGATTGGCAAGTTTTTCAGCACGACTTCAATGAGAGTAACATCAATTCAAATCCGGCTAATTTTTTGTAGATTTAGTTTTCTTTTTATATTTTAGAAATAGGTTGGAATGTATAGAGTTTCTTTTAATTTGGTCATAGCTTCTCAATCTATGTAGTATCTAAAAACGTTTGTTGTATCGTTAGTGGAGAACAATGTTTAGAATAAAAGAGTTTGACATTCGGTATTTATTTTATCTATTAAAATGCTGTTTAAAGAAAATGTACTTCTCACAAAACTAAAAACTACCACAACTGATGGACACAGTCGCTGGTCACTTACATTTTAGGAACATACATGCCCATTGGCAACTTTAGGGTATCGAGTATATGAAAAATTTCATCATTTATTGACCAGTATCAGTTCCTTTAAGATAATTCGGTTGGTATCGACAAGATACCAACCGTCGGTATTCTTCCAAAAATCTATTCTTTAAAAATGTACTTCATATCCTACCACACGCTATTCATCTACGATGCCTGTCATTTAAAACTAAATATGATTTAAATTTTTCACTCTCAAAACACTTGCAGACTGGATACCCTTCACAATAATCAAACTCAGATGTATTCTACATCAAAGCCATGGACTAAAAACGCATCACTCGCTACTTGGCATCACGGATTAAAAACACATTACTCGCTACCTTGCATCACGGAGTAAAGTCACATTACCCGCTACGTTGCATCAGCTCCATCCCGAGTCCAGTCTTCCCTGTAGGTGTTGCGTTCTGGCGCTACGACATTGAGGCAAGCGTCAGCAAAGCGTCGAAAGTCTCTGTGCTCTCTCAGCCATTCATCGAGCAGTGGGGCAGCCTCTGGACCAGATGTGCACGATGCTAGGTGTTGTAGGTCCGACCGCAGGTCTTTGCTCTGTAGCAGCGATCGCAGTTCGTTGCTGTGCTCTGCGAAGGTTCGAAAGTATGATTTCTTTGATACATATACTCTTAGTGACAGTCTCTCTTGAGTTCAACAATGATAGTTTGTGTACAGGATCATTCGTTGTCTATCTTGCAACAGCGTTGTTCGTTTGGGATTTATGTGTTAGTATGAGCGGTACATTGATTTCATCAAATGCTTAAATGTTACCTTTCAGATACATTTTTTTACGTTAAACTAGTTTTAGTTTTCCAGATATTGCTTATGAAAACCTAAAAAATATACTTCGTAGGTGAAGAGTGCTAAAACACTTGGAAACTAATGATGAAGTGATGTTTTGCTCTAGTACTTGCCACAAAATAGACTTGTGAACCATTATTAGAATTTTACAAAGAAAATTTTGTTTAACAAACAAATAATGCACTCTTGCATTTTGTTTAATGGAACATCTCTGCGAAGGAAGAAAGTGGCCCATTAAGTTACCGAGACTCGTACTAAATAAAACACATTATTTTGAGTTCATGTTAAAAGCAATGGTAACTGCAAACTAAGCCCTCAAAATCTATATCCACTCATACACAGGAGCTTTTTTTCCTCTGCCGAAGAGTCGCACTTTCATTAGGGTCACGAACTCGTCAATTCACACAAGATCGCCCTAAGGGCTGAACCTCCTTCAAAGATTTTGATAAAAAAGCCCCTGTAGCATTCCACTGACTGACCCTTGCCCTACCTATCCTCCCGTCCTATCCCTAAACATTTATCCTGTATTCTCGCTCTATCCATCAATATTCATCCAATATTCCCGTTCTATCCCTAAATATTTACCCTATCTTCCCGCCCCCTAACTCTCCGCTGTACCTTTCCTAACCTCTGCCTTTCTCTCACAGCCCTTGCTTGCACTTCAAACTCCCATTACTCATTTAACCCTTCTTTCTTCATTCATTCTCTCCACAAGACTGAACCTCCTTAATATACTCCGGTCAACTCTAATCCAATTTTCCAACTACATCCTATGATCTTTTGTACCACAGTGTTTCTCATTCTATCTAAACGTGTCCAACTCTCTTTGCTTTTTAAAGACATTCAATTTCCGTCTCTCCTGTAATCTTATTTCTCAAGTTTTAGCTTCTTTTTGCACTCATTCCTAGTCCTCTGCACTTCACTATTTAATATTGTTCACGCCCGATAACTATTTCTAACATGACTATTCATCTCTTTACTCACTCCGTCGTCGGCAGTACTGCGCGACACTAAGTACTCGATCGAATTCCCTTCTGCCATACTTTGTTCTTGCAACCTTAACTTCAAATCCTCCTAAATTCTCACACCTGGAACGCCTCATAATCCTAATTTTTTCAACGTTAATCTTCAACATCTCAAAGTTCTCTCACAAACACTACCAAATTCAGCAACTACATAGTCTTTTCAGTTATACTTTTCTGAAACCGTACCTAAAGTTGTATCATCAGCAATGAAATAGTTTATTTAATAACTCATACATTCTTCTATTCCCTCCTGCAAATTCATTGCATATATTCTTACATTCACTTTTCTCACATCACCTATGTATATTCTTACTGACAACCATGGAGACGTAACACATTTTACCCCAAACCTACTCGCATTCCAAACCAGTTGCTTCTTTGTCCAGTCTAATACTCGCTTTACTGTTAGCCTAAAAATTCCTGATCGCTCTAAGTTATCTACCACCCACTCTGTACACTCAATACGTTTCACAATTCACGTCACCCACTCTATAATGCGCTTTTTTTCGAGTCCATGAATGGCCAAAACCCATCCCGCCCTTTCAACAAATATTTTTCACAGACCCACCGTACAGTAAATATCTGATGCACGCCCTTTCCCTGTCTCAACCTACACTGCCCCTCTTCTAGAACACAATTCCCTTGACCCTTATACTAGGATACCACACATGCACTTCGTCAGTCCTCGGGAAGTAGTCCCGCGGGAAAGCCAATGTTGAACAAACCTTACCAACCAGTTGACCACAATTTCTAGACGTACAATAGCGAACATAAAATTTGCACGTTCGTGAGTGAAACTTATTCATTTAACAGCAAATGATAACCGATTACTCACATTCGTGGCTTTAATGTGGTTTCATTCTAGCTCTTGACATTCTTTTTTGGTCAAGACCGCAGTCATTCAAGGGGAGGAAAGTAAAGATGGCGATAGCTTCTCACTGTTTCCTATGTCCATGGCATTGTTTTAGCCCGATATCCCTCGTTTTTACCACAATGCTTTGTACATGGGGGACACAGAATCAAGTGAAGAATGAATTATAGTGACCAATTCGGTCAGCATTTTACGATTTACCTTTGATGATGAAAAAAACATCTTCAAATAACTAAAAACACATCGTATGCTTTCATAAAAAGTAAAATACTGTGGGACTGCTTACGTAGCTCGTGGAGCACGTTCTGTGGCACGGTGTCCTGCGTTGGTAACAGTAGCTTCTTGAGAGTTACTGGGGGTGCAGGGCTAGCTCCAAGATCTTGATCGGGTGTCACGGAAAGTATGCTCGCTCCTGCATCAGCTGCTGCTGCACTTTGTGTCGGGGTTGTGCGGAGGGCAGGGGAGCATCTCACGGCTGCATCGGATGAGCTGCTCTTGTGAGTTTTATAACAAGGCACACTGCAACTGAAAAACAAAAAGACATGTCAAGTTTTACAAGCATGGGATATATACTCAGGAACAGCTGAGTTTTGAAAACAGAAAGTGTGGTAAAATGAAAAGATTTTTCAGCTGATTGTCCAATAGCTTTTGGAAGTGTACTGCTGTGATATTATTGAGGAATAAACAAAGAGTGCTCAATATTTTCGAAGTGCAGAAATGCACTCATATACCGGAACATTTCACATTGCAAGTGAAAGCATTTAAAAAAAATGAAATTTGAATACATGTTAATTATCATTCTAGTGACAAAATAGATATGCATTAAAAGCAGCCTCATTTTGGAATAATGGTCACACAGTCATAAATTACCATTGTTAGCAGAACTTGAAAATTTAGAATTATTTAAATTTGAAGTTTTTTTCATACTACAGTGTTTCAGAGTTTAATTTTTTTTCGTATGGAGGATACTATGAAAATTACATACTTTGACTTTGAAGTATAGTTTTTTATACCAATTCAATGAATGGCTGTGTTAGTTGTACTCTTCTTTCAAGAAACAGGCCCAGCACTGCGTTGTATTTCAAGTAATATTGTGTTCACCGTAAAGCTTATAGCCTCAAATGTGGCAATATACTGATATAATTGCATCATTTTCTTGATTCAATCAGGTGAAATGTTGATTTTGTTATGGCAGAATTGAGAATAAATTTTGAAAATTTATTTTTGTTTGGAATAAATATGCTCAATAAAGAGCCTTGGAAGTACTAAATGACTGGTAAAAGATCTGGATTTTCAAAATGATCTCAATGAAAACCAAGTTATTTTTATGTTTCATAAGTTACTTTCTGAGAAAAAATCATCAGATTATCAAGAAGCATGTTGAGGCTTATCGAGCAAGATTTTTCAGTCGTAAAATATTTGCAGTTCAATGCATCTAATAATGGATTATTTAATTATCAATCATTATTATTGGTTTAACACTGACAACAAAGCAATGAAAACACTGAAATATTTATAAAATTGGAGTGTTGAAAGAATGCGAATAAATTGAGTAATTTTAAAATCAGTTCTAAATTTAACAATTTTATTTCTAAAGGCATCCCTTCGCTGGCAATTTGAGATCTCTAATTTCTATTTCTGTTTGCGAATAAAAAATTTATCATTCTTTAAATGAAGCATTCACAAACAAAATAAAAGTAATTCATATTAAAATGCTTTGTTAAGCCAGCAAAATCTTAAAAGAAATAATTTGAAAATAGAATATTTTTCACTTGAATTGAGAAAAAATTGTGTAATTAAATAAATCTTTACTACATTTGCATCTAGGTATCTGCATCTTATGTTTTTAAGTAAGGCAATGATGAGCTAAAAAATAAAAGAAGATATAGAAGATATTTCATGAACATTATTTTAGAGCAATATTATTGTTAGAAACTAATTACCTCATGCTAAATACATTTTAAGAATACATTTTAAGCTTTGAAGGATCAAGTTATCATTTATGTATATTCAATAACTCACATACTCCTTTATTTGCATAAAATTCATAAAATACAAATTTTCAGACTCAAATTCAACATTGTAAATTATTAAATTCTTTTCCAAATAATTTTGAAATTAGATTACAAAACTTACAATGGCTGTAAAAAATGTTGTTGGTTATTTCACACTTTAATATTATTATTGTGAAACTTAAGCAATCAAATTAAAATAAAGAACAGGCCATTTCCAAGAAAGTTGAAACAAAAAGTATAACATATTGGATTTTAATTTTTCTAACTCAAGTCTTAGAGAAGAGACTACAAATAAGTGTCTCAATATTTACAAATGACTAAATGCTTTATGTTAAATTTTTTCAACAATGTTAGGTATATAAAAATTCTCTGACTTGAAATTTTCCTAAACATTGATGGAGTAGGCA
>JACJUY010000466.1:12343-33849 GCA_014220935.1 Platorchestia sp. MABIK | reverse complement strand
AAATGTTCACCGGAACATAATCTTCGAAAACGTTAAAACGTTGTGTCGAGGTGAGCATTCTCTGTACCTTTTGTCTTCCTTGTCATAAGTTTGTTATTTGCAGCGTGTACTGGCCCTTTCAGGGTGTCAGCTATAGACTATGTTTTCTGTGCCAGTTAGTTCTGGAAGTTTCTCGCCGCAAAAGCGGGTAGGCGAGACACTGTATCCCAAAATAAAAATAAAATAAATAAGCGTAATCAGGGGGTTAGGATTTAAAAACAAATAACACCATCTATTTCTCTCACAATCACAATGTATTAAGAACCAGCATTGAAATTTCTTTCCGCGTGCATGTTTGTTTCACTAGAAGTATAACACAAACGTATTTTTTCCTAATTTGTATTTACATGTATCATCAAACCTAGATTATGCAACAAAAGTAATATATTTTGACATGGGTAGTACGATAACCACGTGTGTGTATCAACTAAAGATCTTAATGATGAGATATTTTAAAAATCACTGTTTTTTGTATCATCTTTATTGGAAAGAAGCTGTTTTTCTTTGCTTCTATTTGTTTTAGACGTGCCTGTTGAACAATGCTTTTTTTTTATTAGGATAGTTTATTCATTTCTTGTAGATGCATAATCATTCGCTTTCACCCATTATTCTGTAAAAATATCAATGGCTGCTCCAGAAAGAAAGAAAGAAAAGAAAAGAAAGAAAAACCGTTTATTTCCAAAAACGTTGCCACATGAGATACATGCCAACATATTAGCTCTTAAAAATATTTTAACATAAGACGTCCTTAGACAAACGTTCCAAACGAGGAATGCAAATAGACAAACTATCGGATAGACAAACTATCCGAGGTGTACAAATAGATAAACCATACGAGGCGTACTAATAGACAAACCATACGTGGCGTGCTAATAGATTAACCCTGTCAAGGGATAGTTCATTAAAAAATATCATCATTGGATATTTTATATTCCAAGAGGTGGCTGACAACTTATAAATGATTCAAATACTACCCAGGTAGCAAGAAATTATTAGGCTAATATTGGGTTGATAATTATTTATTGACCCGATATTGGAATCTTGGATTACAATAATAGCCTAATAACAAGACAATATCGAAAAAAGACATACTTATTTATGAAATCAACTTGTTATTGGGACAATGTAGTAAATAGTTTTATTTCTAATATTAAACTAACAGTGTATATGTATACGTATGATATTCAAATAAGTGGAAACTATCTCATAATAATTAAAAATCTTGCAATTTAATAAAATTTGGTAAAATATAAATTATCATTGCCCAAACATTGAGTTGATATCATAAGCCAATAATACGGAGTAATTTGGATAAAATGTACCAATTAAGTTATTGAACAGTTATTTTAGTCATTAATGAGTGCAGATATATTTGACAGATATCAAGAAATGTGAATACATTACAATAATACGTAAATTCAGAATTAGTGTAATTACAGGTTCACAGTTCTTGTTTTTTCAGTCGTCCAATGAGTTTCGAAGGTCTAGTTTTTCCAAATAAATTTGCTAAAATCGTTTGTCATATGTTACTATAGCAACAAATGTCTATATATTGAACAATTACGCATACTTGACGGGATCAAACTGCATGTACAGGTTGCCCGACCACCTTGTATTTTTCTAAGTAACATTTTGTAGTGCCTTACCTTAGTTACACCTCAAACCTCAATTCTAGTCTTCTTATGTATGCTCAGTATCTTTGGTATACACCCAATGTCCCCATGTGAATTCTTAAGAGTTCAACTTTGAATTATTCCTATGCGTCTCACCGATAACAAGTGGAGATGACGTACAAGTAAGGGCGCCGCTAACGCATCGTAATGGCGGAAGCAGCTGAACGTGGTGAACAACCTCGGTATTAAGTATACAGTGACAATGAGTAGCTGATAATTGAGAAGTGGATATATCAATTTCGGGACAATTTTGTTTTACCAATATCAACCTTATATCAAGAACTGAGTATCAGTCTAATGATATTGTAGGGAACACCTCATTATCTAATCAATGTTGACACAATAATTAGTTGATATTGGGTTGATGATAATACTGTTATTGGGCCAATATTTTTTTCCAATATCAACCGAATTTTCCATAATAAGGTATTTTCCCAATGTTCATTTTGAATATCCAGTCAATATTGATACTACATTGGCTCAATATTAGGTCAATAAATTTTGCTACCTGGGTACTAAAGAATTCTTCGGAATTCTTAAATTATTAGTTTAATCGAAGTAAGAAAAAGCAAAAAACGCTATAACGAAGCAGACTGAAACACCATCGTAAATTACTATCCAGTGTTGAGAAAAAGTTAGTCACAAAGTTATTTATAAAGAGCATCGCGCAGCACAGTACGCATATCTAGAAACGCGTAAACAAACTTACACGCAAAAATGAAATTCATGGCTTGTTCAGCATATGCACGGAGAGATAATTTTTTCCCGAGCGCTTTATTTCATTTGATTTGTCTGTTTGTAATTTTCATTTTTTCTATTCACAGATGCACTCTCTGGGGTAGTGATCGACCTATTTTTGAACCATTAAGCTAGTCCAATAAATTAATTTATTTCTGAAGTGTTCAGTGTTAACTGGTCACAGACCTTTTGGTAAAGTGTAAAAGTGTAATGTGTCTTGAGGTTTGGGTTTTACGCAAAAATTAAAAATAGAAATATATGCATGCAAATATATAACATTTTTTTGCAAATATATTACAAATATTTGCAAATATATAACATAGATATGCAAATGTACAACATTATATGCAAATACATAACATACATTTGCAAATATATAACACATATATGCAGACATTTATATGCTTATAAATATGAACATGTCTATTTATGCACACACACATAGACACACATGTACGCGTGCACACACACACACACACGCACCCACCTACACACACATTTTCACATATAAACGTATTGAAAATGAAGATAACAATGAAATGAACCATTTCATAATATCATCATATAACATATAATATGAAGCATATAATATGAAACATTTCAAAATTTCACTTACTGAACTTTTTCATTCCTTGGCGTGATTTTCAAATGAACATTTACTTCACGTGATGGAATCTCTGTTTTTAAGTTTTATTTTAATTTGCTCAGAGCAATTTCCGACTAATTAGAGCTGGATCTATTTCAAATGTATCGAATATTCGAGTACATCATATAATTTAAAGGAAAAATAACAATAATTTAAACAATTTAAACAATTTAATTAAATAATTAATAAAAATAATTAATCAATAATTAATAATAATAATAATTAAATAATTTTGAACCATTATTTTTCGTTCATATTAAGGAGATGGGATTGTACCCTCAAACTTTTGTTCAATTATAAAGTTACAACTGCCCAGAGAGTCCAATCCTTCAACGACGTTCTCCATAAACTGTCGCGTTGTACGCAACCAAGTGCCGGCAAACAACGCGCTCTATTCATGGTGGCTCACTCGATCCTATCTGAAGAAAGAACGATGTTTCTTTCGCAAGACATCAGGGTTCTGAGATGCTACATATTGAATACGATCTAACCTCATTTATCACGATTACATTTTATTTCATGGAACTGCTTTTCTCTTTCCAATACTAGTGCGAGCTTCGTCATTTGAGCTGTCCCTCGGTGAGAGGCAGAGGCGAGCAAGGCCGCGAGGGCTCTTTCCTCCCGCTGGCTCTCAGTGTCTCGGCAGCTGTTGCCGAGTGAGGTGCTGTGGGGTGTAATATCAGGTGGTAAATCTCGCTTTCATGACGGTGTCCTACGTCCGCCACTCGCAAATGACACAGAACTGAGCCTTGTTTTCCATTTATGCGGTGTATGATGCGCCGAAATTGCAAATTACTTCTATTAGTGACTTTAGTATGGACTCTGCTAGCCGTAGTGTATTTAAACAAAGTGAAATACGACAAGGTAAGAGGCCGTTTTTGCTCTTTTCTTTTGGTGGCGACGAGGGTAGGCTTCCTCCCTACGCCGGATCCCTCGCCCATTACGTTGTAGTAAGACCGAACCTCTTGCTTAGTTTTCTTCGCTTAACGGCCGGTAAGTTTAAGGACTAAAGCAAGCGTTGAATGTCTTGCAATACTGTCGGACAAGACCGAGATTTTGTATTTATATGCACATTTGTTTCCTTCATCTGTTATTTCGCGGTGTAGCGTTGCAAGACCTGAGAGAGCGTAGTTTGACTTGATGGTAAATTAGTGGTGTTACTGCTCTCTTGTACTTCAAAATAACCGCTAAAATTCTGGATATGAAGCAGGCTGGAAAAAATTTGTTTGATCATATTAAAAGCGTTACAGAATTCGCTAATCAAAATTAAGTGAAGCTAGTGTGGGAAGGAAGATTGATGTAATCCTGCATAATCAAGCAAAATGACGGCTATATCCGAAATTTGATTCATTTTTTTTTTCTCTCCGTTATAATGTAATTTTCTTCTATAGCTCAGTTTATTTCCATACAGAGAGTTATAGTTATAACCGTATACCGATAAAATTGTTGTAGTTCTAACGATATGGTAATATAGTTATTTTTGTCAGTGAAGTCGTTGGGGCGTAATTTGATGCCGCGGCTGGTAACATGTTACGGTGACGCACAGAACGCCCCCTCAGGGGAAACAAATATTGTCTCTATGGGAATTAACACTCCCAGGGGGAAACAAATATTGTATCTATGGGAATTAACACTCTCAGGGGGAAACAAACATTGTATCTATGGGAATTAACACTCCCAAGGGGGAAACAAATATTGTATCTATGGGAATTAACACTCCCAGGGGGACAATGTAAGGGCCCGAGCTGAAAGTTAGGTAGGCCTTTTTGTTGAAATGAAATGCTTTTGTTATGTTAAGAACCATCTTTTTTTCGGTTCACTGCTGTCCTTTTTTCTTCAGCACCTACTTTCTCCTTCAACTGTGATTTTGTTTCGTGAACTTCTTTCTCATCTTTGTGTTTCTATGCCCTTTCTGCATAGATTCCACGTTTCCAAAACTTCATACTAAATGATGCCTTCTTTCTTCCTCTCTTTGGATCGCCTTTGTTGCGGATAGGGAGGCTTAAACTAACTAATAATCTAGTCTAATCTCACGGAACGCCAGTAGCTTTAGGTCATCCTGTGCTCAGTGGTGGACCGCTAATAGTTTAAAATTATCTTTTGCTCAGTGGTGAAACACTAGTGGTTTTAGGTTATCATTTGCTCAGTGGTGAAACATTAATAGTTTTAGGTTATCCTTTGCTCAGTGGTGAAGCGCTGGTAGTTTTAGGTTATCCTTTGCTCAGTGGTGAAGCGCTGGTAGTTTTAGGTTATCCTTTGCTCAGTGGTGAAACACTAATAGTTTTAGGTTATCCTTTGCTCAGTGGTGAAGCGCTTGTAGTTTTAGGTTATCCTTTGCTCGGTGGTGAAGCGCTTGTAGTTTTAGGTCATCCTGTGCTCTGTGGTGAAACGCTAATAGTTTTAGGTTATCCTTTGTTTAGTGATTTCAGATGAACTAAGCTAGAAGTTCATACAATGGGTGAGACGAAGAAGGGATAACATCATCTGCATGGAGAAATAATGCAATAGTTCGGTCTCGTGAGAGCGCTTCGATACTGCGAGCGGCATTTTCTCACAGACCACCGTTGATTGAATATCATTGTGCAGTGCGCTATGACGTTCCTACGTTGAAAACTGTAGAAGGAGAATTGTTTTGCGTAAATATATTTTTATGTTCGCACAATCACTCATTTTCTATTGCGAAAATCGAAAAAATTTTAGAGACGCAAATGTGTTCAGAATTCAATTTTACACATCTGTACTTATTTTCGATAACCTAGTTGCAATAACAATGAAAAACTGAAATTCGGAAATTTGGTCGAAATCAAGGTAGTTAAAATCCATAACTACTACTGTTGTGTATAAACCTGGAATACTAATTTATAGCCAAGCATTTCATCCCCACATATTTCCTGAATGTTCTTTTCCAATCAGAGCTTACTATGAACATGTACCATGGAAAATTGACTTCTACTCTAACCGGTCGTTTAATTTCAAGTGTAGTCTCGTAATTTCATCTCGAATCTTAAGTCAAAAGTAATTTTTCAACCTAAAATCTTATCTTTTATTCTCAACTCTGATTTTTCTGTATGAACTTGGCTGTTAACTTCTTTTTTTTTACCATCTCATTCTTCACTGTTATCTGGCTCTTGAGCCTCGTTCTTTGAATCCAATCGCCGCGCAAATCAGTCATCCAAAAGATTTTGAATATACAAGCTGGACACTTATATTTAGCCGGGTTATTTCTACAAACTGGAAAAATTTCGTTTTAAGACATGGCTGCTGTTTAATCAAATCGTGCGGCAATACGCGAAACAGCTGTTTGTTGTTTACGAAATAAAGTTCAAACGTCCGGTCAAATGGATTGTACACCCTTACTGAAACGTACCTTCCACTGAAAATAATGTTATTTAATCTCATTGGTGTGCTTATTGAATTTAAATAACTGTTGACAAAGTTTTTTCAATTAATGCTTTGCGTTACGTCGAAAAATGTGATCAAAAGGGATGGGATGGAAGAGGTTGTTCAGTAAATCTAATTCGTTGTGTAGTAATAAATCTAAACCTCTCTTCTAATTTGGGAGTCAGCATAAATTTTTTACTGTAATTCTATCTGTAGCGGACATCTTGCAGTGCAAAACTGGCAAAACAAGCGAGTTAACTCAAAATTGTAGCAGGTTTTTGTAAAATCTGATGAGCATGACTGTAATCATTGCGAAGTGTAGCATTGTAGTTCATAATTTTATATGTAACAGTCCTAATTCTACGACATCACTAATTGGCGTCAACTCTACTAAAGCTTCGAAAACAATTCTCTTAATTTCATTGTCAACCCTCTATTGCCCAGAGTAATTTCCGAAGGACATTAGGAAATCACTAACTTCTAAATGTTTCGGTAAAAAGTTTACATGTACTGGGCTTCATGAATAATAACATACGAGAAATTACCGCATTATTTCGTTCAAGGGTCTGAAAGTTTCGTTACATCGTTAACTAAACATGCGATGAAACTCGATCCCACGGGAACGCTAAGTTCGGGGACAACGATTTGTGCATCACGCGAAGGCTGATAGGATGTGCCGCCCTCAGTACTTCATTCAGATAATTTTCATCATCGTCACGTTATCTTCTAATTTAGCTTTAAACACATTCACTGCCTATTGGGCCGTGTGTGTACCAACAGGTAAATTGCCCATTTACGTGCCGGGATAAGTGAATGACATGTCTGTTTCAAGACATTTTTAAAAATAATTGTTGTCATACGAGGTGAAATGTTATCGTGCCATTGTAGTTTTCATATTCATGAGAAAGAATTAAAACTTATTCAAGTTGGAAAACCGATTTCCCTTTTGTGCTAATTACAACCTAACCAAATCAACTGGACCAGCCGCTGAAACGCAGTGAACTTGGTAAACACTTCGACCGCAACGTAACCCACCTGTGGCAATCGAATGGGATTTTCATAATGCTGCTGGCCGACCAGTAGTCGCCAACGCAATTATCATACATACTTAATTATTATAGGTAATTGAAGGCACGATCTAGTTAATGTCTACTTTTTTCACAATCACTTACTGCAATTGACTTTAAACTTGAGTTGAATGTTGAACCTCAGTTTAACTAATTGCGGTCATAGTGTTTAAAAGTTTTACGTGTATGCTATTTAATTGGGGTTACAAGGTATGGTAATGTTATTTGCTGGTGCGATTTGAGTTCCCTGATTAAGCTAACCATTTTCAAATATACAAATTTGAAGACTGAAAATTTCTTACTTACACAAGCACTGATTCGACATTTTTCATAGAAAGATTTCTGCTTTTGATGAATCAAGAACTACTGGTTGCAGGTGCCTGCTTTGAGATTAGATTCGCAGTCAATCGAAAATTTCTGGTTGTAGGTGTCTGCTTTGAGATTAGTTTCGCATTCGTTCAATAACAACTAATCGCATGTGCGTGTTTTAGGATTAGATTCGCAGTCAATGAAAGTCAGCGTTTCCCTTGATAACACTCTTTCATTGAGGCTGTCATTCCAAACAACCAATCTTGAATGGAGTGTGTTCGCGACTATTTAGTCATGTGTTTAATTTTTCTTCGAATGAATTTGGTTTTAGATTTGAAATTTTGTTAAACTCATTTTTATACTACTCCTGGTGTTACTAAACATTCGCAAGTGTTTGTGGTGGAAAAAGTGAGAAAGTTCAAAAAGTGAAAACGCATATTTCGGTGGACTTTTTTCGAATCCCTAATTTCAATACAAATCAGGTGTTTCATAGTTTGATCACAAAAAGTTACGCTGCTAGAGCACCCATTCTACGCTTTAGCATCCTTTGTTAGTTGCCCGGAAGTTATGGTTTTCCCCGAAAGTAACTTCCTTCATCCCTTTGTTAGCTCGTTGGAAGTTATGGTATCACTTTCAAATTACCAGCGCGTCCATAACGTGAGGGCACCCAACTACCGACATGCAAATTGGCCTCTGTAGCCTGCCGATTATCAAGCGATGGTAGGTCTAGTATCTCCATGACAGATAACCTTGCGTCTATCGGCGCTATCAGAACGATGCGCCTGGTTCAACAGGAGGCGTGTGCGCGGAGCAGCATGCAGCCTCCCTTCACCTCAGCAGTTGATAGCGCTCGCTTTTGTCTCCTAAATCTGCGATGTAACTGTTGTATCTGTAGGAATTATTGCTCCTAGGAAATTATCATTTCCTTTATTACTCCTATTATTCATTTAGGAACTACTGTTCCTTTTATTGTTCCTATTACTTTTATAAGAATTATTGCTCCTTGGGAATTATTGTTCCATTTTGTTCCTATTATGCGCATAGGAGTTGTTCCTTCCTTTGTTTAGAATGAGTTTTTGTTTTGTTTCGGACCATCGTTTTTCGGGTCACTATTAGTCTTTTTCAGCGCCTTTCAACTTCCTCTTCAACATTTACTTTTTATTCATAGCCGTCCTTCTTAATTTAGCGTTTCTATGCGCAGGGATTTTTTGTGGGAACACACCTTGTGCATAGATTCTGCGTTCTCTCAATTCCATATAAATAGTGCCTTCTTTCTTCCTCTCTTTGGAACACCTTTTTTTCGGTAAGGGAGGTTTACTTAACAGCTAATCTAATCTGTTACTTCCACGTGCAAGGTGTGGACACAAACTGTGTGCGTAGATGCCCCATTTCCTTAATTCCGTTCCAAGTAGTGCTTACACTTTCCTGCACCTGCGCACATTAATTGTGGTTAGGGAGGCTTGAGCTAAATTAAAGACTAACATGAAACCGCAATGGCATTAGTCTGAATCATTTACATCACGAATCATTTCAGCGACAACCATACTTGATTGCTATACAATCAAGAATTCGTCCTAGGCGCACGCGACTGTCAGCGGTAGCAGTGATGATGTAAGTTCCAACTCAGATTTCGGGACTCGTTTACGTAAAATAAGTTTTTGGGTGTTATGTCTGCACTTTGGAATTTAATTAATTAATTTTTTATAAGTAGTTTATTGCCTACATTCACGATGAAGTTAATCATTTATTTAACCTAACCAACTACATGGACAGTCAACCATGTGTAAAAATAGATGAAAATAGAATTGTAAAATTCTGACTGGTAAACAACATGTATACGCAAATGTGACAGAAACGTAACCACTTTCCGTCCGGCAAGAAGTTAGCGATATCGAATTTTTAACTTTTTAAATACGTCTTTACATACATGATAACTGAACAACTTAGGAATAAATAATGCGCGGTAAATATTTGTTTAAGCGTTTAGTGATAATTAAGATAATGTTAGAGTGAATTTTAGCTTCAAATTTTGATTTTTGCGATTTCAGTGTTTTTTTGTCGAAGACTCTAACTTGGGGACTGTCCATAGGCTGCTTTGACTTCGCTGCAAAATTTGTGTTGCATCGTAAGCCTCTCAAAATCGCTCGGATTTCCGTTCCGTTTGCTGTTTTGACGAACTTCCTGCACGAAATTTATTACTAGGAACGTCCATGAGTCACTGCAAACACGGTGGACCAATACCTCACAAGAAAAGGAACAACACAATAAAATATTCCAATATCTCACGCAGAGATGTCATTTCCAGCTGGCGCCATTCAGCTCCTATTGATAACGAGCACGAGACATCGTGTCGTGGTTTCGATTTAAACACAGACTGAAGCAACCTGCAAGTCGGATCGTATCTTTCCTTATCTCTTGACAAACGTTAGCTCATCGTGATTCTCCCCTCAGAGGGATACGACTATTGTATCTATGGTAGTTAGGGCTCTCAGGAGGAATATGTGAGGTCCCGAGATAAAAACGTTAAGCAGGATTTCTTTTTCATTAATTAAAATGTGTTTTGTTGAGTTAAGGACCATCTTTTTTCGGTTCACTGCTGTCCTGTTTTTCAGAACCTACTACTCCAACTTTTATTTATTTCATGGACTTCTTTCTCAACACACTGTTTCTATGCGCCTAGTGCATAGATTCCGCGTTGCCTTATCTCCATACTAAATGGTGCTTTTTTAACTTCCTCTTTTCGAAACGCCTGAGTTGCATTTAGGGAGGCTTAAACTAAGATCTAATATAACCTCATCGTGATTCTCCACAACGTCTATAAGTAAACGTGAGTTTTCCCTCTTATGAATAAAGGGTGGGAAAATTGACGAAATCCTTACATATGTTGACACAGCTTACTCCAGTTTTTCCTGTGTTTACAAATGGAACTTCCATGCACTACTATAATTATTATGGTCATGTAAAGCGATAAAATTGAGTATTTTGTTACGAAACATAGTTTCTCGCCTGCTGTGGTAAAAATCTTCTAGATATATAAAAAAAAATTTTCCAAGTACGAAATGATTTTGTGGAAATCAATTCATTTCACTTATAGGAATTAGCGCTCCCAGGGGGATTTTGCAAGGTCCTGAGCTAGAGGTTAGGTAGGCCTTCTTTTTAATGAAATGTAATTGTTTTTTTGTAACGGACCATCTTTTTTAGGTTCACTGCTGTCCCGTTTTTCAGCACCTCTGACTTTCTTCTTCAACTTTTTTCCTGTTTCATGAACTTCTTTCTTAGCCTTCTGTTTCTATGCACTTTGTGCATAGATTCCACGTTTCCTTAACTGTATACTAAATGTTGTCTTCATCCTTCTTCTCTTTGAACATCTTTGTCGTGGTAAAGGGAGGCTAAAAGTTTCTTATAATCAATCAATTCATTTCACTTCAACTGTTGGATTGAATTCGGCTTACCTTGTTATAAAAACAAAAGATCGTTCATGGTAAGCTTTTAATAACCACAAATTGCGAGTTGAATTTTCCTCAGGAGTATTCAACTATTGTTTCTGTAGGAATCGGCACTCCTTGGGGGAAAATGTGAGGTCCTGAGCTGAACGTTAGATAGGCTATCTTCAATAATTACGGACCATCTTTTCTGCTTCATTTCTGTGCTGTTTTTTAGCACCTAAAATTTTTTCTTCACCTTTTATCTTATTTAATAAAATATTTAATAAAATATCAAAGTGTGTCTTGTATGGGAACACACCATGCACGTTGATTCCCAGTTCCCTAAAATTCATACTGAAGCCTTCCTCTCTTTGAAATGCCAATGTTGTGGTTAGGTAGGCTCAAACTATCTTATGTTATCTAGCATGAGTTAATTAAATTTTTACCAAAAAAGAGAATTTATCCCACCGGTGCCTCCGTTGGAAAGAAATGTAGAGGATATCATGTTAGTGCAGTCACCTGGCGTCATGCTCCGTTAATCTTATGATGATCATGAGCGAGGTGCACTGCAAGGTGCGGTATTTCGCAGAGAAGTGTCAACTTGCAGCATGCCAACTTTCTTCCAACGACTGGAGCAATAAAGGAAACTTGGGCCAACTCTCCCTTGCCTTACGCCGATCATTTGTGCGTAAACAGCTCACCACCGTGGCGTACTGTTACAGAGTCTTCTCCAGTTGGGCGCCGTAGCCATAATTGTCCTCTTCCGTGGAAAGTTTCGCCTCTCGAGTGCTGCGCGCTGGTGTTGTTGCTGAGATGCAAGGGTGGCGTATGCCTTGCGACGGAAATGCGGGTTGTGCTGCACCTGATGTAGGTGCCTATGTATGCATCGTGCCTAGCGTTAGAGAAAGTGCTAGCTCCTACCAATTGTGTGCAGAAGAAAGTTGATTGCTCCCGTGTATGTATGTGTAAAGGAGCTCCATTAGTTTCGCTCTCAAATCGTACGGCTCTCGAAACTGGACAATTTTAGCGTGACTTTTCTTCTCTCTGATGACACTTGCACACACTTTTTTGATCATTGAATAGATTGCTTCATTGTGTTTATTCAATTAGAGTAAATGGCACAATATTAATATTTAATTGGAGTAAAAAGTGTACTAAAATGCTGTACATTTCAATCGTACATGCTTTCCTCATTCAACTAACTACTCTGTTTATTAGATCTGGGAAAAGTCTCAGGAGAGATTCTATCTCATTTTAGTCAGCTTTTAAAAGCTTTCCGTTAATTGTCTCTGAATGTTTGTAGTTTCAGGCACAGTTTATTTTTTTTGTATTTCGCGGCTACCTATAAAGTTATTCTGCCGTGCAATTGACAATTTTATGTGACAATTTATTAGCTCTTTCTGAAGGTTTTGTTAGGTTAATATGGTAGGTGGTTGAGAGTGCGTGTCTTTCATGGGAAGGTCGCCGGTTCAATTCCCGGCCATACCAGCCTTGTGATTCTCCTCGTTGGAAAAATGAGGATTTCGGCATATTTTCATTCTACCCAGGTGTTGGAAATGGATACCGGGGATAACTTTCCTTGCGTTGATTATGAGGCATTGGATTACGCAATGTACGAGATTTGTGTCAGGCTTAATAAGGCTGAAAAAACATTCATACTTTGTTGGCCTACACGAGTTTTATTATGAAAAAAGAATGCTCAGGTTATGGTATGTGTACAGAAACAAGTTTAGGTGTGTTTCATCGTACTAAGTTGTAGTCTGATAATCACCATTATAAAAGTAGTCGCGTCCGTCCCTCCGTCCGTGTGACCCCTTCTTGATCATGGTATCCACAATACGCAATCGGCTTATTTTTAGAATAGAAATTTTCTATGGAGTTTTTTTCTGTTGACATTGATCATGTTACTTTGAAATTTTTAATTGATAATGCAAAAAGAAATGTTTTAAATTCGTTCGACCAGTAACCTGGCTACCATTGAGTATAAGGCCTAAGATTTTGGAACTTGAGTTAATGTTTTCGAAATTGTGATTTTCTTGAAAAGCTCTGAAGAGATAATAGACGACGTTCCAGAATAAAATTCCGGCAAAAGAGGCCACCAAAGATAGAAATGTGTCCAACCGCAAGAGAGAAGTAGCAAGACTCCGACAGCAAGAGAACAGTAGCCAAAGAGAGTAGCTAAAGAGAGTAGCTAAAGAGAGCTTAACACATGAAAGAAGCGAGGAAATTCTTCATCATAGCGCTGGACAACATTGAGTGGCACGAGAGAATTCAACTCAAGAAAGAAGGGGTGAAATTCTTCAGATTAATGCCGACCTGCACGTGTGCACTAGTTATTATGATATACCTGGCAACCTATCGCATAATTTTAATATGTGATAGAAAAATGGCAAAAAATTCCTCCAACACTGTAATAACAAAAGGGAAAATGGAACTCTTAGTTTAATTGAGAAACAATTAAGGCAGGTGACTGTACATATTTACTTTAAATGTTTGCTTGAGGCTAAAAAAGAGCTGCGATAATTTGAAAGGAATGAAAGGAATGCAGTAAAAAATGTCTGGGAAATGAAGAGCGTGCTCAATCAATCTTTTAGAGTCTATCAAATAAATTGTGGTTAGGAAAGCTTAACCTAACTCGCAATCTAGCCTAATTTGTATTTTTGCCGATTAACCTGAAGGTCAACCGTCATTTGCATGGTCTGATGTTCACATAGTTGTCCAGTGTCAAGGCCCGTCCACACTATTAGTCTTTTGGCCCAATCTTGTGCTTGTCGGCAGTCCTTAAGTTAATTGAACACGAACACAGATGGAAAGTTGCCAGATTTCGGTGTGTTTGTGTTTTCCATCTTTTTGGAAAACTTGGAACACGAAATTTCGTGGAAATGGCGAACTCTCGCTTGTTTATATATTGTGGAAGGTGGTTTTGCGAGTGAATTATTTGACTTCTGTGTTTTTTTTCCTATTTTTTCGATCTAATTGTGTTTTTGAAGCAAATGCAGTAAATTGTCAACGGCATGGATATTTATAACCGAAATTAACTAGTTAACTTTTTGTTATTCAACGCTATTCAGTTATGACTGAATATTTAAGTAGGTTCAGATTTAATTGATGTTAATTTAATTAAAATAAACACTGTCTGAACTGAAGCTGAAAATGCATATTGCTCGCGAACAACTTCGCACCGACGAACACGTAGTCTGGACACGATTCAGAGAAGTTTGTTTTTGTTGGCGTTTTGGTGTGTTTGTGATTGATGAAGAGTTAGATAGTGTGGACGGGCTTTTACGCTTACATAGTGCCATCGAACTAATGCAATGGCTTAGGGTTGTGTTTACATCATGAGATTCGCATTGGTTGAAATATTTCGAATTTCAATCTTATTTTATTTATTCTAAGATGGTGTACTTGTTTCATTGAATGGTTGGTGATAAGTGGTTATAAGTCTGGGAGTTGGCTAGACTTGATCTGTGTTCGCGGTTGCCTGGTGTAATTTCGTTGCGCACGCAACTGAGATAGGAGGAGATAACATCAGACCCCGCCCACTTTCACCCTCGGTTCGGCACACAGCATCCCGGCGCGGAATGGGCGTGCCTGCATCCGGTTTATCTTCCGGGAATTTCTCCAAATGAATGAATCACCTCATCCTGTTAATTGCGTCCCTGGTAAATTACGGATGACCTTCTGTGTAATCGTCAACTGTACGCATCAAATTGCACTAACAATATTTAAATTGCGAAGAACATTGCGGTAGTACTCGCAGTAGCGGCGTGAAATCTATGGACGTCGTAGAACACTACGCTGAAAAGCATTGCGTTGAAGACTGCGCTTCTCAGGGATAGATGAAATATCTTTTGAGTTCTGAGATTTTTTTTACTAATAGCACAAGTGTATTAGCACAGGACTTGTCTACCGTAGATCGAACATCACTTGCTAAACGAGTCTGCGGTGGATTTAATTCGAGAGTTACACAGCTCTTCAAATGTCCTGTTACACTTGATTTTTACAGGATCATGATCAACTGTGAAATGTAAATATATTGCTCTGGGGCACTTGTTCCAAATTGATTCTTTTAAGGGTATTACTATAAGCTGTTAACGGTGGGGAGGGATAAATGTCCCAAATCTTTTGTATTCTATTGTGAATGCAAAAGATTTGGAACATTATCGCTCTTCCGTGTGGGGTCAGGACAAATTGACCATTTCCAATTCAGTCGAATAACCATCCACTGAGTCCCATGTTTAGGAAGAATGAAAACCTCAAGGATCAACTTCGTCCAGACAGACTTCGAGTTGTCAGCCAATTACTGTTCAGCAGCCACTGAAGATGATTTAAGGCCAAAAATAACTATGCTAACATAAAAATATTTTACTACAGTACCATTTTAAGGCTATCAAAAGGGGAAGAGGAAAGCTCCTGAAACGCGTGTCCCCTGTTATAAGTTCGTATGCTAGAGCGACTCATAAAGTGCTTCCGTCGTCTTGATGATCTAAAGAGCAATGGGAATAGCGTTGTAGTTTCTACAATAATTTCTTTACCTTAGATTCAATCGTAACATTCTGAGCGATCGCGTTGCTAGCTTCGGTCGAGACGTTCCAGAGGCGCGCTACGCTAAAATCTAGTACCTGGCCTTTGTAATGATTTTTAGCGTTTGGACTTCAAGTGGTATGAAGATGCCGTATAGGATATAGTTCGAGACAGCGACAGGTGAGCCGCCGCCAACTATTGCCATTGTTTTTGCCACGAAAGCCCTGCACTGGATAAAAAAAAAGGATAGAGACTACACTCTTCAGCAAGATGGTGCCCTGCACCACTCAGGGTCGAAGCCGTAAAGTTAAACGTGAAGTACTGGACTTGAAGGTCTATATGTCAATTTTATCGATCATAATCATAACAGATGCTCAAATTGTCTACGCTCTGCATTTACACGTGCGTCGATGCATGTGTAAATTTGTGCTGTTAATTTCTCACCCAAATCAGGTCTAATCTGAAACATGAAAAAGAAGTATAAATTATAGTATGGTGCGAGACTTTGGGACACCCTGTATTTCTCTCTATCACGTCAAGGAAGGAAGACGAGCATGCCAAACAACGGTCTTGCGTGCTGCCCGGGCACCTTTGATGATTTTCCATTAACTTGTTTCTCAAATTTTGCTCTTTGTCTAAGTGTTTTCTGGAGCTTTAGGACACTTTTGTCTCGCAATAATACGAAGGATAACTTGATTCCAAGATGAGGTTTACACTTCTCAATGCTATGCGTTGCAGGAGTGACTTTCCTCACGAAGGGGAAAATGGACGACGAACGGTCATACATAATACATTGAAGCTGCGGTGTGGCATCAAAGATGAATTTTTGATCCCAGACCTTTATTGGTGATACTTGGAATTTCTTTTATTTTTACTAGAACTATTTTTCACGTGCTGTGCTGACAACGATTAGAATATACCAGACCGATGGCTTCAAGCATTGATTAAAATGATAAATAAAATCTCAGGCTCGTCCATTGACAGAACTCTAAACTATATTTAACACGGGATTTATTAGATTACTCTGAAGTTGAGTGTTTTGGACGAAGTTAAACTGTGAGTTCTTGAGGGATTCGAATTTCACCGTTCTTGCTTGCAAATAAAAAATACTGCGCGCGCTTTGTTCTATTAGAGGCTCTTTTGGACGGGATCATTGCGTAGTTGGTGGTAACGTTATCAATATGGACTCTTGTAGTCTCATCTACTTATCGTGTATGACTACATGCAAGTAGCTTTAATTGCATAAGGTAGGACGCTTTGCTTTTGTGCAACACCGCTTCACCTTTACGCCCACACTTTTTTGTGAAATGATCTCACACAATTTACAGCTAAAATATTTTAAAATCGGTAGAGTTGAAAAATGAAAGAATATATATATATGTACACGTTGAGTGCGTATTGGTGTATATGTGTACCGCTAAGTAAATTTGCCCTTCACGCACCGGTATAGGCAAATATAATTTCATTGTTTTATTACCTTTTATGAAATGACCTTTTATATGGTTGTGGCCGGTATGCGGACTGTGTGTTCTGTGGCTGCAGAATTACTTCGGGGAGGTCTCCAGCCATGCATGCTGAGTGGAGGGTCTACTCAAGCTATGCTTTCTGGTGAGCAATGTTTTTTCTAATGCGACTCTGTGTTCTCTTATTATTTTGCAGAGAGTGAGGTCCTTGTTAGTTGTAGAGTGAGGTCCTAGAGTGCGAGGGAACCTAAACAAATTAGTTTTCAAACCTAGCGATTCTACGAAATTATCGAGGCTTTGGATTGACTAATTCCCTCACGCCGAGCAATTTTTAGATCTATGGGAATTAGCGCTCCTCAGGGGAACATGTGAGGTCCCGGCTAAAGCAAAATTAGGACTCCCTTTTATTGAATTAGAACAGGTAATTTTGTTTCGCTACGGACCATTTTTTGTTTCACTACTGTCTTGTTTTTCAGCACCTACTACTTTCTTCTTCCACTTATTTCTTGTTTCACGAACTTCTTTCTCTCAACTTCCTGCTTCAATATACCATGTGCAAAGATATCACAATCCCCCAAGTCCTTGTTAAATGGTGCTTTCCTCCTTCCTCTCTTTGAAATGCCTTTGTTGAGGTAAGGAAGGCTCAGACAAACATCTAATCTAATCATTGATCATCAGGTACCGCCAATAACAGACGCCTATGTGGCTCTTTGAAATTATTCAATTACCCCAAAGACTACCTTGGATCATTTACTTACTCGTCACTTGGAATGGATCATGACTCTTTATAATTACTCAATTATCCCAAAGACTACTTTAGATCATTTACTTACTTGTCACTTGGAATGGATCATGGCTCTTTATAATTACTCAATTATTTACTCAATTATCCCAAAGACTACCTTGGATCATTTACTTACTCGTCACTTGGAATGGATCATGGCTCTTTATAATTACTCAATAATCCCAAAGATTACTTTGGATCATCCACGATTCACTTGTCACTAGAAATGGGTCATCATGCGTAAGTCCTTCACTTACCGGACACATCCGGCACCACCACCACGCCGTTCGCGGCCCAATAATTGAAAGCATCACTTGAACGCTGTACAGATCTGCGCCAAAGTCTCCATAAATATTTCGGTGGAGTCTATTGACATTTCCTGGTGCAGATGTGGCGGTGCGGCAGCCGCGGCTAGAGCTGCTGCTCCTCTGGATCAATACTTGTGTTTGGCATCCTGCTCTTGTTCCTGCACCTCCTGCTGCTGCGTGCCTGCACCTCCTGCTGCTGCGTGCCTGCACCTCCTGCTGCTGCGTGCCTGCACCTCCTGCTGCTGCGTGCCTGCACCTCCTGCTGCTGCGTGCCTGCACCTCCTCCTGCTGCTGCTGCTGCGTGCATGCACCTCCTGCTGCTGCGTGCCTGCACCTGCTGCTGCTGCTGCGTGCAACACCGCCTCACCTTTGTGTCTACACCTACTTGTGAAATGATCTCACGCAGTTTACTACTTGAAATAGTTTAAGATTGGGAGAATTAAAAAATGAAAGAACAAATCGATTACGTAGAGGCAAGCGCTGCATGGCGTATATATGTCGGTTTTTAAAAACTCTAATCCTCCAGTCGGTGCTAATGCCGTTATTTTTACGCTTTAGTTTTTGACGCTTCAAACTCGCTCAGTAATAAGTGTGATGTTCGTTAATCCTTTCTTCCTCTAAGCGCATGCGTTAAACGTAAACGTGTTTGTTTATTGCTTCATTTATTCACACAATCTTTTTTACTCGTTCAAGTATCGATTGCTCGATGTTTCTGATTGTGTTCGTTTTTTAGTGAATTTCTGATTGTCATCTTGACTCCTAAGATGCACTAGTTTGTGCCTTGAATTTGGAAACTTGGTGATAAAAATACTCGAATTCTGGGAAATTAGTTAATAGAGAAAGGGCTAATGAACTCAGAATACAGTGCAATCCCTGTTCATAGCTTTTTTTTCAAAGCGCAATCACACAAGAAATTTTACTGCAATCCCTGTTGATAGCTTAAAGTTCTCCAATCGCGAACACATCGCGAATTTCATTGCACATTTTCGGTTGCGTGCGAAATTCAGATAGTTCCATTATGGTTTGCTTAAAAAATTCATCAAATTGATGCGTGTCCTCCATACTTCAATTCATGCTCCCCGAGTGGCGGCGTGAGTAAAGGCCTTCCGAGTTGTTGGCTCAAAGCTGCGTGAGAAGCCATGAAAAATGAGTTAATTTGCCAATAAAGCCTCATCAGTCATCGCAAACGTTTTTTGAACCTCACTTGAATGAATACGGTTGTTATAACGAATTTTCAAATGAGTATTGATCGAGTACTTTAGAATGATTTTAATATAAATTGTTTGGAAGGAGGCTGAATTTCGCATTCAAATTAACTATTCCATTACTGTCGCTGATGCTTGCAAAGCATAACTTAGTGAACTCGCGTGCTGTGTGCCGCAGAAAATCTCATCATCTCGCATGCTTCACCCACGACCGATGCGTGCTGAAGGGTTTCAGGAGCTTGCCAATCCATAAATAATTTCTCGAGTTGGAGTGCGAGCCAAATTGCAGAAGCGCAGTACATTTCACTGAGGCTTGCTGATAACGTCAAGTTTAGGAATGAGGCGAACACGTTGTGGCTCTCGATGCTTCATATCCGAAGTTTAGGGTTTACTGAGGTGTATTATAGTTCTTGCTGCATAGCAATAGTGGCCAGTTTTGAACAGCAAATGGATGTCATTAAAATGAAACATTTAGTCCTGGGTTTTGCTATGTTACGGACCATCTTTTATCGGTTCACTACTGTCTTGTTTTTCAGCACCTACGACTTTCTTCTTCAATTTTTGTCTTGTTTGCTAACTCTCCATGTCAACTCAATGTCTCTACACGCTCTGGATCCTGTGCGAGAGCATAGCTTGTGGGTAGATTCTTCGTTTCCTTTAACTCCATGCCAAATGGTGCCTTCATCCTTTCTCTCTTTGAACATCTTTGTTGTGGTTAGGAAGGCTGAAACTAACTTATTATCAATCAATCTGATGGCAGAAGAATTTACAGCCACGAGGACCTGCACGGAAGCACCTGCTACTCTTGAGATCAAATTCCTTGAGCATGGATTTGAATTCGGATTTTTCCTGAAAATTAATACGAAGTTATTATTGTGAGATGCTTAGGCAAGGGAAACTCTTACTGCATCCATTCTCCTTAGGGGAAGAAGTGAAACTTTTAGGTGAAGTTTGGGTAGGACTTTCTTGTGTTGAAATAGAACAGTTGTTTCGTTTTGTTACTGGTGCTCTCTGTTTTTTGGTTCACTGCTGACCTATATTCGTCTAATGCCATCTCAATGAACTTTTACCGCGTTTATACACTCGTTTATACTGTTTATCAATCTTTCTGTTTGTATGAAAAGGGTGTAAGGACACACGTTGCTAGTAAATAATAATTTAATTTCGTTTTAAATAGTGCCATCACCTTTCTTGTAGCTAGGAAAGCATATATTAACTTGTAATCTTACAACATTACCAACACTGTGACATGTTTGTCGTAACTCACAAAACTGTTTTCAGAAATTAACGTTACTGTGATTTTGTTTTTGCTCCACTACGTGGGTGTTTTTTTTACCTGTGATGTGAATCTATTCTGCACAACGCTGTTCGTAAACGCGTTATGGGTTGCCATGACAACAGTATCAGGTCATCGGTTTTCTGCTGCATGACATAGGCAAAACTGCACGTCCCTTCAAACGCTCATTTATGTGCACTCGCTAATATTGTGAGCCTTGCATGCGCATAAAGTTCGAGTCGCAGTGTAAATTAGTTTTTTTATTGACCTTTACCTATTTTGACTCAGCTCTGTTTCATTTCAATATATTTTTTTGTGCGTGCTTGTTCGCCGCCATCATCCAAGAGTTAATTCTTGCTAAACTTTGTACAGAACATCTGCTCTGCTCCTGCTCACACGCTCCGTGTAGTGGGTGACTATATAGTTCATCGAAATTTGATCGCATCAGTGGCAAGCGCTTGTTTAAAATTAATTTGATTTATGTCCCATGATCCTCATGGACTCGGTTAAACAGCTGGCGTGCTTGCGCTGTACACGGAATTTAATGCGCTGTACACGGAATATCTTGCGCTGTACACGGAATTTAATGCGCTGTACACGGAATATCTTGCGCTGTACACGGAATTTAATGCGCTGTACACGGAATATCTTGCGCTGTACACGGAATA
>JACJUY010000465.1:217150-233173 GCA_014220935.1 Platorchestia sp. MABIK | reverse complement strand
CTCAACTTATGTACACTGGCCTCAACTATGTACAATGGCCTCAACATATGTACAATGGCCTCAACATATGTACAATGGCCTCAACTTATGTTCACTGGCCTCAACTTATGTACACTGGCCTCAACATATGCACAGTATTATACACCCAGTTCTGTACCGAGGCTCTTATACACTCCCAATGTACACAGACCTCCCCTCCTCTCTCTTCCTCTCCTTCTCCCCACACACATCCACTACACATATACCCGTCCCCAGCCCACACACACACGCTCCTCAACACACACACACAGACAAGCTCCCCCGAGGAGGCAGGCGGGGCAGCAGGGTCAGGAGGTGGCGCAATATAAGGAACGGGCTCCAGTGCACCAGGGAGCGCATCACGACACAGGCGAGCGGAGGGCGTCAGCTCTGTTCTGTCCAGCGTATCATTGCGCCTTCCCTGCTCTGTTGCCGACTTCACTGCTTCCATTACATAGCTTTGTTACTCCTGGGTTTGCAAGCATTTGTTATCGTTCATCAATTATTGCTTGTCAATCAATTGGGCAAAATCGTTCATCAATTAGGTTTTGTTCTTTGAAGAAAGATTTTTTTTGCAACAGAGTTATTTTATGCCACTACTAAATCGTAAACATGAACTAAACAAAACTGGTTTCGTGTTTGAGTTGTGAGATTTTTCGTATATTAAACTCCACATTATACGATCGGATTTTCTGTTACCAAAAATGGCGAAGTTTCTCTTTCAACCTTACCCTTGCAGCCTTCATCATTACCTCAACCGCAACTCTCGTGAAAACGGGGTAGTGATGAATTTTATGGCGTAAACCTGCAGCTCGTGTAGGTGCTCGTACGGCTAGTACGTGCTCGCCCGTAACTGCCTGCAGCAGAGCAGAGCGTAGGGATCAAACTCTTGAAGATTTGCTTAGAGTTGTGAGCCTTATACGAGTATGTCTTCGAGACGGTATATTGTACGATGCGACCTGGCAGGCTGGAAGTGGAGCTGTGAACCTGACCGCATACTTGGAGTTTTTCGGCCCCCAAACGGCTGGTGTGGAATTCCATTACTGCCACAAGACTGGCGTGCGAAGCCTGAAAAGGCATTGCTTTGCTTTGAATATGTGTTTTTCACTGTGAATGCATTGTATCCTGAGCCTGTTGACACACACACTGCTCTGTATGGGCCGTTACGGGTGTATAGACATACTCTCATGCTTATAGGTACTTCTTGAAATGAGAGTCTAACGACATACGGGAATAAGCTCGTACTCTGGCATCAATACGCACTCTGGCATCAATTCGCACTCTGGCATCAATACGCACTCTGGCATCAATACGCACTCTGGCATCAATACGCACTCTGGCATCAATACGCACTCTGGCATCAATACGCACTCTGGCATCAATACGCACTCTGGCATCAGTTCGCCCTCTGGTATCAGTTCGCTCTCTATGAAGAGTTCAGGACTGAGGGATGATTGTTTTCAAATTTATTGTGTGATAAATACGTTGGAAATGCAATGTTGAATGAAACTTCAAACCAACTAAAATTCTAATTAGTTTTGGGAAACATTTTTGAAATAGAGAAGTATTCAGTCCCTAAACACTAGAACACTTGTATTTTGAAAATCACGAGCACTGCAAGGCGAGACGCTGGTGTCATGTTATGACTCCCTAATTTACTGATGAGTTATTTTGAGCTGGGCAGATTGATTTGAGTGGCTGAACTTTGTTGACTCGCTTTGAGGTGAAAGTAGAGCTATCGTCTTTTAATTATGGACTAATTGTCAGTGAGGTTAACTCACTTCATTTTAGCAACTTAATTCCGACTACTACGATTATCCTTGTTACGAGAGCTGTCACAATAAAGAACACCTCGGGGGATACAACTATTGAATCAATGAGAATTAGCGCTCCTAGGGGGAAAATGTGAGGGCCCGAGCTGAGAGTTAGGTAGGCCTTGTTTTGTTGAGATTCAATGTTTTTGTAATGTTAAGGACCATCTTTTTTTTCGGTTCACTGCTGTCCTTTTTTTTAGCACCTACGTCTTTCTTCTTCAACTTTGATCTTGTTTCATAATCTTCTTTCTCAACTTACTGTTTCTATCCCCTTTCTGCATAGATTCCGCGTTCCCTTAACTCCATACAAAATAATGCCTTCCTCATTCCTCTCTTTGGATCGCCTTTGTGACGGATGGAGAGGCGCTTAAACTTGCTAAAAATCTAATGTATTGGAATTAGCGCTTCCAGAGAGACGATTTGATGTCCCGAGCTAAGAGTTAGGTAGGCCTTCATTCTTGTTGAAAAAATTTTGTTTTCATTTGTTATGGATCATATTTTTCCGGTTGACTGCTGTCCTGATTTTCAACATCTACTGCTTTCTTCAACTTTTTCTGGTTTCATGAATTTCTTTCAATCTTGTTGCTTCTATCCGCAGGGTGTGGTGACATCTTTGTGCGTAAATTGCTCGTATCCTAAATTTCACACAAAGCGGCACTTCCTTCTTCTCTTGAGAACACTTTCACTTTGGCTACGGAGGTTATAGTAACTCATAATTTAATCTAATATTTTCAAAAAACTAAATTTTTTTTGACGAAAAAAATGTTCGCCCTTTGTTTTTCTGTGCGCGGGAACACAGACGTTGCGGATAGAATTTCCATTCATGTTCTTTTTAAACAGAATAGAAAAATTACGGTCAGATCTGCTCCTTGTTTTTTTTGTTTCTATAGACCACAGAAGGCTTCACGGATATTATGGTGAGATTGCATTTTCTGGTAGAAGAAGCAACGGAGGCATGTCTGTAGAGTGGATGGGTCTATTTTTGTAGATGGGATTGCTGCTTGCATGAAGTTTCATCAAATACAGCCAATACTTTGAATTTTTCGTAGAACCTAGAGAGCACTATTCTCACATCTCAATCAGTTATTCAGGGTCATTATTTTAGTTTCCACTATCTCTTTGAACAATGCTAATTGTCAATCACATGAATAATGAGCAATGCCTAATTTTAGAGTTCTTTATTTTATTTAAAATCACAATTTAAATAAAAAACTTTAGACAGGCAAATTATTCATTGCTCTGACCACCTGAGTATATCTTTGTGTCTATTGATATGAATGTGTGTTTGTGCGTGATTGCGAGTGTGCACTCAATTTTTGTAAGAAGAGTAGACATAAGTGCTTTAGGTATGAATGTACATTTATTTGTTCTTATTTTGTTCATGATTAAAGTTCAACTATTATATTAGCTTCATCGTTAAAACAAATTCTTAGATTCCGAATGTTTGATGCAAATGCAAAACATGCATTTGCGCTTGGTTTCTTTAACCTAGCGAATAAAATGTCTATGCAATTGATCAATGGGAGTATTTCAAAACGTCTTGCTTTTAGTTGCGATAAGCTCTCTAAATTTCGACCGTGAAACCAATCGCTTTTTTTCATAGCTGTACGTTGAACACCATGAATTTACCTACCTTGAACATTACCATCATGACAAGCTTCGTCATGTGCCCTTGGTTCTTTGAATTAAATCTCGGCCCATTAGCCGGCCAGCGGCGTGAGACGCGCCGCCTTCGCTTTAGCCTTGATCTTCTGACTCGCATTGAGGTCCCTTCTTGAATTTGTTGGCGCATGGTTCAACTTAGTTCTGTACTTACTCTGACTGCTATTCTTTCTTCTTTGTCGGATAGTTACTGGTATTCCTTCTTGTTGGTCGGACAGCAATTGCCATTCCTTCTCCTCTGTCGTATACTGGCTGGCATTCTTTCACGCTTGCCACACAGTAGATGGTATTTCTTCTTGTTTGTCATACAGTAAACGCTATTTCACCATATGTACAGTAACAAAATGGTTCTCGTGTTCGGAGATTCTGGCTCACTAGTTTTTGCCTTGTCTTCTATTTTAGCATTAATATAGTAATTCATTCGCTGGTCTGAAACCTCGCATGAACTGTGTTTCGTGCAATAACTACGTCAAACAAACTGCACTAAATTGACGTTAATTCATCAATTTCATCTGCATGTACATATTTACTTCTGTAATTAGTTACGCTCTACTGCTGGTGTAAGTTGTGGTGCGGCCCTCATTACACGAGCAGCGTGACAGTGATCGCGCGTAGCCTTCATTTTTCCTCCGGAGTTAATTGAATGTTTTATGGCGCCTTATTTACCTCAGCGTTGCCTGCAGTGCATTGTGTTCACTCGATAACTAGACCTTGAGCTTATTGTCTTGCGTTCTGCAATATGTTCTTTTTTGCGGCGATTGAAATTAAGCTTTTATGTTGTCTGAAATATACGTTTTGGCTGATGAAGCAATTTGTTAACGGTGCGTCCGTTGCGGCTTCTACTTTTCTGTTGCGCATTATTTCTGAAGGCTGGAATACTTTCTTGTTCAGAAAGTTTTAGTGTTTCTTAAGATTTTATAATCTATTCAATTATTGTAAGTTCATTGCAGTCAGTTATTTTCATTGACAGTGAACTAACTGGGTGCGTACAAAATACACGGACATGAAACACAAATTGTTATTGCTTGTGGTGATACTGATTGTTTTCTTTACATCCCTTTTATATTCAGCCAAAGTTTCATAAATGTTAAGATATGTCTAAAATTCTATTCTCTTTTGGATAATTGCCTATTATTTTAAATGTCCATTAGAGTGAAAAAACGTTCACATGTTGTTGAGCGGATTATGTTCACATATTGTTGAGCAAATTGTTTGTGCGGATGGGAGAAAATCAGCAATAGTTTATTGCCTGCAAGTGCCTAAGTCCACGGTTTATCACACTCAACGTCGGTTCGAAACATTTGGACTATCGAAATCTGGTATGTTTCCACCCTCAGATGGAGACATACCAGCAGCATCTCTCCTCTGGGAAATACGGCTGTTATATCTGTGGTAATTAGCGCTGTAAGGGTAAAATGTGAGGTCCTAAGCTGAAGGTGAGGTAGGCCTTCCTTTCGTTTAAGTAGACAAAGTTTTGGTTTGTTCTAAACATTTTTTTTTCAGTTCACTGCTGTCCGGTTTTAGAGCGACTACTTTTTTTTCAACCTTTATCTTGTTTCATAAACTTTTTTCCTAACTTACTGTTTCTCTGCGCTGGAGATCTTGTGTAAAAACACGCCTTGTAAATAGATTCCCAGTACCTTTAACTCCGTAATGGTGCCTTTTTCCTCCCTCCGCGAGGAACGTCTTTGTGGGGTCAGGGAGGCTTAAACTAACAAACGCATATAATTCAATAAGGACTATCGAAGCTAATATTTCTTCCTCGAAGTGGTCACTATCAAACTACGATTCTAAATGATAGTTTTTTTGAGTGAAAAACTTCATTCTTTTGAACCCTCTAGGAGAATACAACTATTGTGTCTATGGGAATTAGTGCTCCCAGAGGGAAAATTTGTGAAGGCTCAAGTTGAGAGTTAGGTAGGCCTTTTTGTTGAAATAGATGGTTTTTTGTTATATTAAGGACCAACTTTTTTTGATTCAGTGCTGTCCTGCTTTTCAGCACCTAAAACTTTCTTCATCAACTTTTTTCTTGTTCCATGAACTTCGTTCTCAACGTACTGTTTTTATGCCCCTTCTGCATAGATTCCGCGTACTCTTATCTCCATCTTCTTCCTGCCTTTCTTCGATACGCCCTTTTTGTGGCAGTTAGGGAACGAGGCTTAAATTAACATCTAATCTGATCCAATCTTTATTCTTTTAAAGAAAAGTTATGTTGTCAGAATATCCGAATGTTGGCAAAATCTTTTGCAGACACCTCCTGATTTCCAATAAACAATTTATAAACGTTAAAACTGCCGCCATCATTGTGCTAGCTATTATTCTGAAGACATGAAAAAATCCCTTTCCACATTTATCCAGCGCGGTGCACACTGAACACAAATTTTAAAAGCAAGGAAAATTCGACATAATGCTCAAAGGCGCATTTCAAAAATGTATTTTCTAGAGAACAGTACATTTTCTCACTCGTCAAATAGAGCACAACATGGGCATGACGATCATTTTTAAATTTTTGGAGCAAGAAAATGTGGCCGCTTTTTGACTTGATATCAATGCAATGGATTTTTCTGTTTTCTTCAAAAAGAATCTGGAACCATTACTGATTCCCACTCTACAGCTGAAGCTCTGAAGTGTTGTTTGTTCGGGAGTCGGAAGCTTATGCTTCCTCCCACTCAGCATCTGGAGCTTAGTAGCGAACTCTCGAAGCCTTGAGAAAAAATTCAGTGTGACACGTTACGTATTACAGTAATAGTAACAGAAACTGAGTTGAGCTTGCGATTCAGGAAAAGGGGGACATGCTGAATGATAATTAATCGTAATAATTAAATAAATTGGTTAAAGATTAATGTTGTACCAGTTGTGTTTTTTCACCGCCAGAGCAACTAAATATGTTCGCTGTTTTATTAGTCAAGAGACGTTGTTCGCACCCTGTATAATTGTCATAAATATATGGTTTCGGTGGCAGTCATATTGTGCTCATTTCCGATTCAATTTATTTGAGAAGTGTGTCGATCGACATTTAGTCCATAATGCTTTGGGTCGAAGAAGCCTAAATTTTATTGTGTACTCGAATCATTTGAAATTGAATGCTGGTATCTCTATTGAAAATATCCACGAGTTTTTTAATTTCGTTGATGAAAGGTACGCATCAGAGTTAGCCGAATAATTTCCCCATTGATTACTGTACTCGTAATTTCCAGATGTAGTTGCACCTCGCATAAAACTCGACTTCCCCCTTGTCTGCCGTATAAAACACGTCTGCAATTGATCGCTACAAGCACAAGGTTATACGGAATTCTAAATTCCGCATTTGGCGGTACGTGACTTCAGGCATTCGCGAGCATGCATCCAAAACCTGCTAAGTTTATGGGCTTCGGGAATTAATTATATGATTTAATTTGCTTTTTGTACGACTTAATTAATCCGGCTGCACTCCGCATTCTTGCTGATGCAAATAACATTCATGAGTATAAGTTTAACATTATGAGTTCTGAATACTCCCTGTAACGCTTACTTGAGAACTAAGTGTAGATTTTCTCTTCAGTACCTTATGATGCAATTTTATTTGTATTTCATTTTCTCTTCACTTGTGCACATACAACATGAACGCAAATACAAATTTCCTATCCCATAACATTTAGCTTAAAATGATGTTTCATTTATAAGGAGAGTCGAACATTGAACTGAAGTTGATCCACTAATACGAATGCCAGCGTTATTCGTAAAATTTAAGTGATAAAATATCGCGCCTATTAGAAACAATAAGTTTTACGGAGTATTTACTAAAACGATTGTTTTACTTTCGTAAGGACTGAAATACTGTCCATAAGCTTACAGACTTACATTCATCTGCCATGGGATTTCTCTGAACAGAACATATGCAAGGTAAACATTCTAACTTTCAGAGCATGTAAAAGAGAAATACAACTTTCTTTATGTGCTCGCTCTAACATGGTTATAATGTCTGTTTTTTGTTTTGGAAAAGTTAACTGTCAAATATGGTTTATAAATTCGTCTGCCTGGAACTATTGATTGTGTTTATGAATGGTTATCGGTCCAGCATGAATAATTACCATGATTACACGTCGCGCCTAACGACTGTTGCTGCTGCTACTTTTTGTGACAATCTCAGATTCATATGAAGTGTTATAGCGAACATTTACTTAACATTCATAAGCCTTGTCTCCAATTTTTGTGCAAAACCTTTGAATTCGCTTGGTGTGAGCTGTTTGAATGCAATAAAATTTTTCACGCTTGTCTGCACCCGCAAATTTTTGCATTCGATGATCGAACTCATTCACGTTCTGCTATTTTCTGAGGTTTAGCGCATGGACTTCAGGGATTTTTGAACGAACTAAATAATTTGTTTACCTGTTGAATACATTGCGTTAATTGAGTTTGAATACCTTTTGCAAAGCAATACTTAGTGACATGTAAACTAATTTAGAACTTACGCACAACAACATGAAGTTGGATTGACTACAATGTTGTGACACATTGTTCAGCTGATACTGCGTGTGATGGTGCCCCAAATTTTCTTGTCTACATCTTCTATTCTAGAGCAGATAGTTCAAGTCTGACGTGCATAGTGTCCAATACAACAATCCTGTGTTGATGACTTGTTAAAGCTCTGGCTCTAAAGCCAACTTCCACATTAAGCAGGCCTTATTAGCGTGTCAGAGCGAGCGCAAACCTGCTGCCACTCTTGTCACTATGCGGTGCTAATTGGCAGTTTCCAGTTACAGCGCAGGCAACCAGTTTGTGGAAAGTTTCGTTTTGTTGAACAATTTTCCAGTCTTTGCCTTCAGTGCACCTTCGACGCACGATGTTGCTGAGGTGGAGCAGGATTTTTAAACAATTTATGTCGTCGTAGTGCCAGAGCTAGCAGCGTTAGTTTTGTTAAGTTTACCTAAATTTTTAGAAGATTCAGCCATTAAACTTTACGCTCATTGCAATACACGTCGGCAACATACTACTTAAATCAACTATGAAGTACTCGTCAAGGGGATACAAATATTACACCTGTGGGAATTGGCACGTTCTTGGGGAAATGTGAGGTCCTGAACTGAAAGTTAGGTGGCCCTCTCTTTGTTGAAATATATATTTTTGTTTAAGGACCATCTTTTTCCGGTTCACTGCAGTCCGGTTTTCCAGCACCTGTGAAGTTCTTCTTTAAATTTTTTATTGTTTCATAACCTTCCTTCTCAACTTACTATTTCTATGCGAAGGGGATCCTGTGAGGGAACACACCATGTGCATAGATTCTTCGTTCCCTTGATTCCATATTAAACAGTGCCTTTATGCTTCCTCTCTTTGTACATATTTGATGTGGTAAGGGAGGCTGAAATTAAGTTTTAATGTGTGTGTAGTCCTTTTTCGTGCCGTATCTAGGGCCTTCTCGTGCGAGTAGCTGTTTTAATACCCAAATTCTGTGGTCTGTAAGTACATAATTCACAGATGTCGCATGATCAGTATTCGAGTGAAAATTACTAATGTTAGAAGCATTGCATTCTAAATCGAAGTTTGTAACTTTTGGGTTCACTTAGTGAAGTAGTTCATTCAATCTAATATCATTTGTTTTATTAGATACGTATATTACAAATTGAGGTTTTTATCTTTTATGTCTTAACAGAAATTCTTCTTCTGATTTCCGCATTGGGCGTTAGAACAATAATACAGTGTTAATTTATTATCCAATTTACGACTGAAGAGTCTGACGTAATTCTATCCGTTGGGAAACGGTTACCTGTACAGATATGATGCATGCTGCGCAAATCTCATCACAACTCGGTTCATGCGTTCAGTAACAGTTATTACATCAATGCGTTCGGTCCCCGTAATTCGCAGTTGATATTTGAGGGTTCCAGTGACTAACAATCAAGGCCGATGCCGAGCAGTCGCGTAAACCAGTCTTGCTCAGGAATTCCTGGTTGACATTTTTTTCTCCCTAAAATATCTAATTTTCCCATTTTTCGATTGAAGTTCGACCGTAAATGATTCTCGGAATTTTGCAACCAGATGCTGAGGGATTTTTACAGCTAAATTTTGTTGAAAAATGAAACTAAATCTGATCATTTTTGGCAAGAAAAAGACTGATCTGGCAAGCTGGCGGTGCTTGCCGTGACTCTGCAGCGTGCCCTTGAGTGCTGAGCGCAGCCTTGGCGCTGTGCCTTGTTCTCGTCTCCAGTTAAATGTTCTCATTCCATAAAACTTTTCACTTGTTAGTCTTTCGACAACCTCTTATGATTAATTTTCGTGTTATTTTGGTGCCTCAGGTTCATATTGATGTGATATGTGTTGAAATTAAAAATACCTGTATTTAAATCGCTCAAAATTAGTTTTCCAATACATGTTGGATGGATTTTATTTTAATAATTCTAAATTTAGTTTTCAAAACTCAAGAAAATCTTCACTTTGTACGTTGTTTGAGTAGAGTATTTTAGATGGTTGCAATGATGTCATGAGTAGCTAGTCACAGCGTAAATAACTCATTAGATTGCCTCCATTAGTGTTTCGTACAGTTGGGTTATCTGTAAGAAACTATAATTTTGCAAAAAGAATTAAGTGATTTACCCTTGGAAAGATTTCGAAGCCATAAAGAAGTCAGCAAATATGAATGTTACATTTCTTACAATTAGTTCACTTGTTTCTAGGAATATAACATGAATTCTTGTTGAAAACAAAAAAGAATAAATTTTTCACTAATCTTTAGAAATTTTCTAAAATTTTGAAGCCGAGTTGAATAAATTCAATGATTACTCGCAAAACGTTGCAGGAGGATTTACTTTCGGCTGAAATCGGAGCTACTGGGCAAACCATAAGCTGTGTAAATCACTATTACATTCCGAAGACACATTGACCTAAGAAATCTCGACTGTTGTTGGAAAGGATTGAAATTTTTTGGCTGAAATTTGTTCGTGACCATATAATCCTTTTGGTCACGAACAAATTATGGTGAGAAACATTCTGAAAAAGAACAATTCTGAATATGCCTTTGAACAAAGAAAACTAAGCTTGTGTTACCTGGACGTACTTCAAGAAATCAAGCGTTGAGGAAGGACTTTAAACCTAAGAACAAAATATCAAAAGTGGAAATTGATGATGACAACGTCACCATCTAGAAATCCGGTGCGAATAGCAAAATTAATGTTGCTGCATACGAACATATTTTAAATTTGTATTAGTTCATTTCAGTTATAATGGTAAAACTTATTTTGGATTGCGTTTTCCAGCAAAATAATGATCCTCTGCAAACAAAAAAATCGACGAAGAAATGGGTGGTAAAAACCATTGTCGTTGCACTGAAATAAACTAAGTCAGTCCCCTGTGTTGAACCCAGTAGTTAATTGTGGGACTATTTTAAGAATGAAATTTAGTTAAGAGATTCATGGGAACATCTTGATTTGAAGAATATGTACGATGAAGAAGTATACCTGGATGAATGGAAAGAAAAACATTTAATTGAAAATTAAAAGGAGAGATTGGTTGCGTTGAATTAAGAAATAACAGAGGCATGAAACATTCAATGAAAATTTTAATTTTCCATTCGAAGATAATTTTCCACTCCTAAACCTTTAAAAATATGCCATGCCCAAATGATGGCTTTATTCACCTCATTTTTAAGTGCATATTTAGGGACAATGCCCTTACTTTCAACAATATTAACACGTCGTTGATATGTAATAACGCTGTTTCATAGAAAATTCCTCGGAGTACGAATATTTGTTTCCTCCTCCTCTCCCTCTATTTATTTAATTTACGTCGTGAAATTAGGCGCGTCAAATGGATGCACTTTTTTGCTACATGTTCTACTGCACTGCATGATTTAGGTTGACTTGAAACGCATTATCTGCTTATGTATCACTGTCATACGTTGATAGATTTTTGTGGTGGAGGCATGGGTATGTGTTGACATACGCTATTTTCGATGTCATGCTGGCTGGCGTTATTATACGGACGCTATTGCGTGTCGGCCATTGTGCAGTATCATCCTGATCTAATGAACTATTACATGCATTTCAGTACGTATCATGGGCCTCAGTTATTCACTCGCATAAGGTTGATCAGAAATTTTGATTGAGAATAGTAACAAAACACATGATCTGATAATAAGTAGTAAAATCCACAAGAATTGGAGAAACGTTAACAATCCAAATCAACGAGGGTACAGTTTATAACGCGCATTTACTCGGAACTAATTTACAAAAGCACGTAAACTAGGGAATAATTAAGAATAGGACATCCACTAGGAATACTCGTAGTAATCGCATTACTGGAATTTAAGGATTTAGTTAATGAAATGTGTTAAATAAGACATAATTCATAAGATAATTGAGAGAGTTCAACAATCGAGATGGGGACACAATTGATAAAAAACTGGCAGGCAAAACAAATTGGCAAAGGAAAATAATTGATTGAAAACAATCAACGGAGGAAAAACAAACGTCACGGGCAAGGATTGATGGGGGAAAATTATTGGCTGATTAAAAGAGTTGACTAGGAAAACACAGCCCCGCACAAAGCTCCACACCTTAATCAGTAAAGCTGCTGTGCTGTGCAGCTGTCAACGTAGATCGCACTGCGCAAATACCAGCAAGTTAAACCTTAGATTATTTCCTTTTTCATTATTCTTTTCATAAGCATCGTAACAGATAATATCATCAAACGCACACAATGCATTATGTAAACTTTCCGAGCAACAAGCTAATTATTGTTCGGAGATTTTCTCGATCATTTCTTCGGGGCATTTCTTCCCGGGATCTTATTCTTCGCTGTCATCTGTGCGCGACAATCTTGATTCAGCTGATTAATGGGGCGACATCCGGTAAAAAAAATATAATGCAGCATCTCGGGAGTGACGGCGGGCTGTGTGTCCCATCAACTTATTGGCAGACGTGTGTTTGTTGTGTTTTTGTGCTGCAGTGTCGTGTTTCTCCGGTGTCTCCTTGAGCCGCTCGTGAGACTCGGGCCGTCTTGTCGGGTCCGGTGTCTGGAAGGCCCGCCCCGCCTTGCAACACTCGTCCTGTCCATGCGGCCCTTGATTTTTTCTTATGATTATTCAGAATGGCTTCGCGAGCGATTTTTCCTGTACTAATATATGCACAGTTCCTAGAATTAATTTAGCGCTCCCAGAGGGACCATGTGAGGGCCCGAGCTAAACGTTAGGTAGGCTTACTTTTTGATGAAATAGAATAGGTTTTGTTTTGTTTCGGACCATCTTTTTTCGGTACACAGCTGTCCTGTTCTTCAGCACCTACTACTTTCTTCTTCAACTTTTTCTTGTTTCATGAACTTCTTTCTTTGCTTACTGTTTCTGTGCACCTTGTGCATAGATTCCGAGTTCCCTTAACTCCATACTAAATGGTGCCTTCCTCCTTCCTCTCTTAGAACATCTTTGTCGTGGTTAAGGGAGGCTAAAACTTTTTTTTATATTAATACTAATAATCCCAGAATTAATATATGAGTAAGGCTTACATTTAAAATAACCGCATGTGAATTCAGGAATTTTGAGAACAGGTTTCAACTACATAAAATGCTGGGGTTTTCCCAATGTTGTGGTGCTCACGACAAAATGTTTCGGCGAACTAAATTTTTTTAAAGTAACCAAGTAATATCATGTTCGTGTTTAAAATTACAAGGGAACTACTGTAAATCTGAGTCTTATAATAAAACCTGATGCGCATAATAGTTGAAAATGATATTGATAAATGGTATCCTTACTTCATTGTGTGTGAATATTTGAAGCTGGCTTTCCAAATTTTTCTATGCGGGGATTGTTTCGTGCACTAAAATGTAATTGAAATTTTGTTAGTTGCGCCAATGTATTTTGTATTCAAATCCTCCTTTATGTCGCATCTAATATTAAAACGAAATTCCGTGCGGCCATTTTACGGTTTTCGTTTTATCGTCGAATATTTAATAGAGCTCCGCTCTGCCCGTCAACTATAATGCTGAACGCACTTTCTTTTGTTGGACTCGAGTTTAGTACCTTAGTCACGAAGTTTGTACGGACAGTTATTCTCTGCCTAAATTTACTGTAAAATTCGGCGAAGCTTTTGCGGGGAAGCGGAATTGCTGGGAAATGTTCCGAAAAGCCTCCTGCCCTGCAGACTCCAATTATTTTTGTTCATAGTTTTCCATTTTGTAGCTCTGTGTTATTATATAAGCTACATTTAATGCTCTAGCTGGACCATCAAAAGTTGAGTTTAAAGGCTGCCAGTTGAATTTCATCGTTGATGTTGAATGTCCAATTACCCACGGTATTCTTTATTACTTTTTGAAAGGAATAGTAGTATGAAAAATTGAAAAATTAGTTTTTATAATTTCTCTACGTTAATTCTGTTCTTGAAAACAAAGTTACTTGAAATTTCTCCATACTTCATCCTTAATATTTATTGTAATTGGAAGTGCAGAAAATACCTTATTGGAAAAATCTTTTCGTGATCGACCCAATTTTTGATTTGTTGTCGCCTCGAATGGGCTCGGCCGTATGAAATATTTCCGACACTGAGATCTCTCTAATCTATCATATCGTGATACATTGTTGCAGGGAGAAAGTTCTTTGTCCCTCAGCGACCGATACGTTAGCTCCCTAGTTACTCCATCAAAGCTCGTTTTTTCAGACACTTATATTTTTCCTTTTCCATTATCAATTTTTTTTTGCTTCACATAGACAGAACTTGGGCTCATCCGTTGTCTTCTGGGTCAAGGTGGTATAATTCTTCTAGCTGTTCTTTACATACTGCTCGTGAATTCGAAGTTTTAATTTTTTCTTTGTGGATGTTGACACTAACAACACTCTTCATTTTCTCACCCATTTCTATCGAAAATTCTTGACGGTTTTTACTTTTCACTGATGCCATGCTCCAATGAGGTTTTTCACTCATCTCCCCTTTACAAATTTTCTTTGTCACACTTTCCTGTTCCCGTGTACACGAATAATTCCATAATTTCATGTTTGTGACCGGCTTAGCCCTTTGTTGTCTGGTCCTGAATCTTTTGAGACCGGAGTTTGGGTTCGATGGAAGCCATGCCTCTGCTGCGTCACATTAGCTGCTCAAGTGATGCTCTTGAGCTCCAAGTTTTTGAGTTATGCGCGCCGCAATAAATTTCTGGAATGTATTTCGAACTGAATTCCATTTGTGTTTAGTGAGTCACTGTCCCGCCGATATTTGTGGCCGAGCAACAGAGATTTTGCTACCTTATTTATCATTGTGTAATTGAGAATGGTCTACTTCAAATTCAATATTGGACTCACTCAGTAAAGCATTTAGCCTTTTTATACTTAGGATTTCGAGAACGAGGTAAAGTAGAGAGAGAAGAGCAAACTACTACGATTCAGCTTTTGTTACTCTGTCATTAGTGCAGATTCAGCAATGTATCACGCTGCTGCATTATCAACTTTATTACGTTTTTCAACAGTTTTATTTTTACCATCACATAAACGTATTCATATTTTGAACTCTATCACCGTCGAGCACGTTTTAAGGACAGCCAGCACTGGTTCGCACTTGCCGCCGGTTACGTCGGTGACCACTCCACTGAGCGGTTCACTCACGTCTCTTGTGCACGCAACACACATGCGCTGTAGAAGAAGCCTGCGTTTGTACAATGTACCGTAACACTCCGCAGTGACGGGCTGCGGTCGGCAGGATTATTACGAGCCGTTCGAGCGCTTCTCCCGTCACCGTCTCCCCGTTACGAACCTCTGGTGGTGGTGGTGCGCGCCCTGCTCCCGCGCATCTTATGAACACCTCATTTTCGGAGCAGTGTGGTGCCTTCCTCTTGTAGGAAAGCTCCAGTATTCAGAACAATGTGTAGCTCTTATTTTTAGATAGGTGTGAGACTCTCATTTTTCCAGCGGTTTGAAGCTCTCATTTTTCCAGCTGTTTGACGCTCATACTTTCAGAGCAGTGTGAAGCTCTAATTTCACATATTTGGCTGAATAGACGCACGTCTCACGTTGAGGAGTTGTTTACGCCTTAAATTGGGGCGGAATTAGTACGTAACACAGTTCGGTCACGTAATGGACATCGAGAATACCTAAATACTTACTCGAAAAAAAGCGCGCCTATCCCTGTAAATTATTTGAATATTACAACACGTATTGGTCATCTCGTGCTCTCAACAGAGCACTATATAGGTTTCTGAAATTGTTACTTTGCTCTTTTGTAAAATATCCTTATTAGGTCGTAAATTTAAAATTCTTTTTCTTTTATTTCCTGAATGTGTGTGTGTGTGGGATTTACTGTAACTTGATTATTTAATGTCCATTGAATGAAAAAATTGTAATGCGTGTCATACGTGACAACTTTTTCCTTGACTTTTGCCATGAAAATAGCTCGATTTTCAGTGAACAGAAAGCTTTACTAATGTATAAACTACGTTTATGCATGTCCCCTCGTTCAGGCTCGAGAGACCGAGAGCAACGGATAAAGCTAACTTTTATAGAGATGTAATAAAATAGAAACGCCGGCCGTGACCAATTGTCGCGGAGTTTGGTTTGAGTAGACGTGTTTAATGGAAACTCACC
>JACJUY010000465.1:148012-216460 GCA_014220935.1 Platorchestia sp. MABIK | reverse complement strand
TATCTATCTTACAATTAACGTAAATGTCAATTTCGGAATTAACTTCCGTGTGCTGTTGATTACGGTCACGTCAGAAAGGACTATAGAAGCACTTGCCGAGATCATTGAATAGTGACCACAGTAGTGACATCATTCAATAATATATTTACAAAATTGTAAAAAAATAAACGATCACAACGAATAGATGTGCAGAAACGTTCAATATGGGAGAAACAATAACAACGCTTAAGATCGTAAGTTTTACGAGCAGTGTGATACCTTAATCAAAGTAAAATTTCTGCTATGAATAAAAAAATAACGTATAACTAGATACATCAAGTTTAGGATATTACACGACTTGCTATAATGCTTCAAGATTTCGAAACAATGATATATTACAGGAAAGGCATCAAAAATTGGCTGCAATATTATTGCCGCAGCCTATCAATTACCAAGTTACGACTAAATTCATCAACTGTATGAAATTAATGCTAAAATGTCTCTCTCCTATGTATCTCAAACGCTGAACTCGCTTTTTTCTAGATCAGAGTTTAAATTATAAAAAATGGATAACCTAGTTTCTGGTATTGCATGTTTAATACCTGTCAGGCATTGTTGTGCGTCGTTCAGTGAGTCAACACGAGGAGTGTGACTTATAAACTCGCGACTTGAATATGGCACACAGCCCGAAACCTCCAAATCGGAAGATGGAATTGTGGGTCGGATGTTTTCAATAAACCGTTTGAAGACTGCTGCATCAATTACGCGTCTTTCTAGTGAGAAATTTGGATAAATGTCTCCTGATGAACAGTTTCTCTACTAATAAAACGGGTACGATTGTTTTCCAAAGGCGGAACCTCTAATTTCACATGAAAGCGGAAAGACCCGCTTAAATTTAACAATAAAACATCTTTTTTTTAATGAATGACAAGCGTTCTAATTTTACTCATTTCCTCGATAGATCAAGGGTCATCGTGTTGAAATCAGACGGGCGGGTGCATGTTTGGCGCACAACGAATGAGTGACAATCCTCCCAATCTGTTAAAAAATTTTTTTCACTGATATAGTATTTCAGAAGAGGGATCGTACGATTTCCTTCGAGTTTAATTTAGTGTTGTTCTCTGGTTACTTGGGTATGTTTTCCTTCGTGTAGGAAAGTCAATGTAGGAATTCATAAACAACTTAACAACTTGAGACGTGCGTCTATCCAACCACTGTTTTCATGCAGGACAATGCTCCTTGCCTCAAAGCGAAGTAGGGGACAACAGTTTCTAAAGAGGAAGAAGCCTCGCTGCATGACGACCAGGTCAGCTCCGAGTCCCGCCCTGAATCCCGTCCAAAATGCTCGGAAGGTTGTACGAGGCAAAGGACAGAAGAAAATGCTTTTAAATCAAAATAAAGTGAATGATTTTGCCCAAGAAAAGAGAGAAGATGTCTTATTTTGCAAGACACTAGTTTTGAAGACAAATGCATAATGTCATTGAGAACCATAAACTATTTACGAAAACTCTTGCGTTTATGGTTTGTTATAACAAATCAAGCATTTTCTCATTGTCGTTTTATTCTCCCAATTAGTTTAGAATTATTTCATAAGCCGTATATGTATAATTTTTAAAATTTTTGTACAAACTTTACCGTATTTCATTAGCGTCCACTGTAAACTTCGATTTAATTCACGTTTATTCACAGTAGTAAACTTGTGTGTTTTGTTATTGAAGTTTTCACTGGTCTTTTCCGAGAATAATACCCGAAGCATTGTCTAAATCGATACAATAAATACGGATGTCCTGACATTCTCCGGCTTGCGATCCTAGGGCAATTTCAATTGCTTCTTACACTAAAATAAGTTTTTCTCTCAATGTGGAGATTGTTTTAGAATTGGTTTCAAAATGTTCATCTTGATCCATCCTATAGGAGATGAAAATACTATCTATGTTTAAAGGTAGCACAAAATTACTTCATTTCATAATTGTTGATTGTATTATTGTGATGGAATTATTTATGCTCAATGATCTGATGTTATTGAATCAAAGAGTCAATAAACATTCTAAAGTTGCAGAATTGATTCATTCGCTATGAAATATTGTAAAATCTGTTATCTAAGTCCACAAGCATGAACGACTAAAACTGTGATCTATCCTTCTCTTCATTTTATTTGTTACTCGCCATTTGCATACGCTCAAATTTAACTAGCGCACATTTTGGGATTTAAGGGGATCGAAGACCACGAGAAAAAGTATGTTTCAATTCTCTGTTTCCTTAACGCGACCTTTCGCCAAGTGAAAAGGTTTCGGGAGCTGCCAGCCAGGCAAGGCTGGTCACGTTATGACGTCTTCTTCAATGTTCGTTTGTTGTCAGTTTGGTCTCGCCGGATTTTGCATCATTGCATTCACACCAAATCTGTAAAACATGACGAACGAAAAAGCAGATTCTTGCTGGCAACGCTTCTGTTGGTCGTGATGTATCAGCAAGAGTACTTTTTGAATTTCTCTCTCTCTTGTCTTCAGCTGAGAAAAATTTTTTTCACTGATATAGTATTTCAGAAGAGGGATCGTAAATGTACGATTTCCTTCCCGTCTCCGTTGTTGCGGCGCTCCGTCTAACGTTTATTTTGATCCCCTTCCTCGTCTCTTCCTTCTTTTCTTTACCCTGCAGGCGCAAATAATCATTGACGTATTTTAGAATGTATTCCCCCAACGTGCTGCGAATCATTCTTTTCATGCATTCACATTTATTTGAGACTCGGTATTGCCGGCATTCAGAAATACCAGAAATACTATTCGGGGCTGTTTCTTTTCGGAAATGTTTTATAGCAGTTAAACGCAAGAAAACTTTTCCTCTCAGCAAAGAGTGTTGCATTTGATGGCTTGAAAAATAACGCATTTTAGAGTATATTTTGTGCGAGGGATTTGCTGCTCCCCGTAGAACACGTAGTGACGCTCTGGGTGTTGCTGTCTCAAAATGTTTCAAACATCTCTGCGCTTGCTGCTCATATTTTTGTAACTCTCACACTTAATAACTTTAGGCCCACAATTTTCGAGTGGAACATTGCCAAACGTATGCGTTATTATGGTTCATATGTAGTACTACGTTGCTTGAAAGGGTTTATGACGATTGACCAATGCGTTCAAATTTTCAATGTAGTATTTGAGTTGAATCGTGTAGAACTTGAAAAACTGAGTCTCAGCTTTATCTTCTTCGTTTGCCGACGATTGAGATTGACTGTTGAGTAACACCTTGAACATTACCTCTTTTCTTCGCATATCTCTATTGCCGCTCTCCTTTCTGTGATACTGAGTTATTTGATGTTTCATTTAGAGCCCTGTCTATCAATGAGTTTACATGTAAGTAAAGCCTGAAAGGTCAGATTAGATTTAATGTTTGTCCAAGCCTCCCTAACCGCAACAAAGGCGCTCCAAAGAGAGGAAGGAGGATGGCATAATGTAAAATGGACTTGAGAGAACGCGGAATCTACGCACAAGGAGCACAAAAACAAATAAAAGTTTGAGAAAAAAGTATAAAGTGCTGAAAAACAGGACAGCAGTGAACCGATAAAAGCTGGTCCGTAACGAAACAAAAAATGGTGCTTTTTTTACACAAAAGCAAGGCTTGCTTACCTAACCTTTAGCTCGGGACCTCACATATTCCAGGCCTAAATGGTATCGTTTATTAAGTTGCAGTGATCAATTTGTAGTACAATGATGAAGCACGGATGTTGACGTAAACAGGTTTAATTAAAAAAATACATTTGCCTCTGTGATTCTTTTTGAGTTGAGGACTCTATCATTCAAATATTCGCACAAAGTTCAATTCCCACGGGTTGTAGCATTTTATTTCGATATGATGGTACCGTTAGACCTTAACTTGAGCAATTTCATACTGAACTGAGCTGCGTGCAAATGAGCGCATTACGTTCTTCACAAAACTGGCCTCCGTGAGAAAGTGTCGTATCGCTAGCGTCACGCCGTAGACAGTCAGCTCGTGTGATGCGATACCGATCATCACTGCTGACTTATTTTGCCGCTCTGCTTTCTGGGATACTTGAGTTGTATGCAGCTTGCTTTATGCTGTGCTCCTCTCCAAAGATACCAGGTGAACAAGGCCTAAATAGTGTCGTTTACAAAGTTGCAGTGGACTCAACTGTGACTTTTTTACAAATTCATACCGTAAAATTGTGTCTGCCGTGGAACATAGAAAGCAGTATATCTATACTATTCCGTATAACTGGGTCAATCATCGTGTGATGTGTTGATACCTAACGGGATAACTGGTGTTCAAATTAGCGCTCTCAGGAGGAAAATGTGAAGCCCCGAGCTGAGACTAAGTAGGCCTTCTTTTTGTGGAAATAGTGTTTTTTTGTGTCGTTAAGGACCGTCTTTTTTCAGCTAAGTGCTGTCGTATTTTTCAGCATCTCTAATCCTCTAACTGTTATCTTGGTTTCATGTCCTTCTTTCTAAACTTACTGTTTCTACGCTCAAGGGATCTTGTGTGGAACACACCTTTTGCATAGATTTTGCATTTTCATAACTCCATACCCAATGGTGCCTTCATCTTTCCTCTCTTTGGAATGCCTTTGTTGAGGTTAGGGAAACTTAAACTGACATCTAATCTCATCTGTTCAAACTGTGTTTGGGAATAAATTTCACTGTTATTTGAGGCGTGAAAATTTTCGTGTAAGAGCGTAATTTGTATGTGTGTAGCCTTCGTAAAGCGAATTGTATAGTTGCATATTGCTGGAGACTCTGGTGGAAACGTCATTCTGAATTTATTATCTTGAGGCACATACAGCGCACAAGCTATCACGTGTGAAGAGACTCTTGCCGAATTAAAATTTAGTAAAACCACCAGCATGGATCTGTTAAGTCAGCAAAATACGTTCTATGCTTCAATTGTTATGTTTCATTAGTGGTATTAGTTTTAGATCAAAATACCTTGTTATTTTTGTGAAAATACAAGAATTTAATGTTCAGTCACGTCATTTACGTGACCCGCTAACTTGCACGCACATGAAGTGCCGTCTGAGCACTGCTCGTAACTCGAAGCTGTAACCGTACAGCTCGTAGTGCCTGGTTGGCGGAATGGCAGAGCTTGATGGACGAGTGGGACGAATGGCCATTATTTACTTCTCGTTAGGCTCGGCTTAATGCCACGCCAATCCACTTCATTTTGAGGTGCTGTCGCAAATGACACATTTCATGTCCCAACTTTGACCGAATTTTCATTATCAATTTTTAATGACTTATATTTGGTTGAAGGAAAGGAATTGCGGCCAGTGGTGCAGGACGGAGCCCGCCTGAACGCTGCAAAAACGCGGCTGTTTTCCATGACACGGCGCAATTTATGGCCCTAATGAGCCGTCCGTCCAGCGGCGGCCTTGCTGCGCGGATTAACATTAATTTTGCGCTGATCCTGCCAACATTTTGTTAGAAAGTATGGAAACATTCCGCGTTGCTCTGCTCCAGATGGCTCTGCTGCTCCCCCTGGGAACTGCGCGGGATAAGCGTGTGTGACTTGGGGACTTAGCGCTCTCGAGAAGGTGTATAAGATTCATGAGCTCCGCTAGGACAAGTTTGCTTATTTTCGCCAGTATTCGCCTGTGTGCCTGAAAAAATTCGTGTTTATTTGTGATATCCAAAGCCACTGAATGCACCGGCATTTGATCGAAGCCGCAGGGTAAATGTTTAGTTACCTAAATACTTCGTCTTAGTTTTCCTTTTTATACCTCACATTCTCCCTCAGGAGAGAACGTCGTTTTCTGAAACCGAACTCCTACATGCGTAACGTCGGCACTTTCTGGTCGGAAACACTCTTAAATTTTCTGTTCCGTTAAAATGTTTCTGTTGCTGTTAAAACTTCCGTCGAGCCAACACGGTGGTTAATCCCGATGTACATCTATTAGTGCATAAAACTATCGTCTTTACAGCTATCGAGGAAAGGGTCAAATGTGTCGTCCGACTGCATTGTATGCTACAGCCTTAGGTGTCCCACTCTGCACGTTAAGCAATGGTAGTCGCGTGTTGCTTGAGTGAGTACTAAAATCATGATCTTAGCCTTTATTTCGTAATCCGTTGTTGAGGTTCTTTGAAACATTCCACCGTAGAGAAAAAGTTTTGATACCATGCCAGACCCATCGACAAGGGTTAAGAAAAAAGGAAATAGAAACCACGAATTTAATCTTCAAGTCCATTTTTGCTCACATTTTGTTTGCTTCAGTTTTTTCTTATAACATGATTGAAAAATACAGTGAAACTATTTTTTTTTTCTTATAAGTGTTGCAAAACACTAATTACATTTCGCGAGATACGTAATGTTACAATTCATTATACCTCTAAAAAATTTTCACGTTTTCGTTCACGTCGTGTTTTCACAATTTCCATTGAAGGAAAATTTGGTTGAAGGAAAACTCCACAGGGTAATTCCTGTTCTATATTTCTCCACCAAGTTATATGTGTATTTCTCCACCAAGTTATATGTATATTTCTCCACCAAATTATATAGAGATGTTACTGCAGCTCTTAGTTATTTGTGCGGCCGTTCGTAGAAGCTGTAGAAAGTTTGACTTCATTAGAAGAACATCTGGGGCTCCTGCCGCCGTGAACCTAATGAACCAACGCCACTTAAACCTTAATGATCTCAGTTGCTGGCGCGTATTATTTGAGCAGTCTCGGCTAATGAGTTATGATCTTCCGAATTTTGGGCCCGTGAGATTTAGAAGACGTGCGTTGAGTAATCGCCTCAATGTTTTTCTCAAATGGAGTTGATGAGGTTATAGCTTAATTACTCGCAGTGTGTGAGAGTGCGTGGTCTTTGGAGCTCTTGTCTGAGTGTATAACTAAGCAAGGGTTTAGTAGGTGGGATCTTCGTGATATGAGTCATCGGTAGTTTGTACTTAGTCATGAATAAATGAACCAATGAATGATTTCCGTATTTTATATTTTTGCTATTTAGAGAGAAACTGATTGAGGTAAAATGCAGCCAATATTAGGCTGGAAATTTGCGAAGAAGAATGTTCTTGGAAGAATTTTTCATTATTCAGGACACTGCCTGACGGCGCTTTTTTTTTCTCAGCGTGCACGTGTATAGGATGCTAGTCAAGCGTTCAATTTATTGTACCTTTTACTCCTAAATCTGGCCTGCACTGATTTTTATTTTATCCGAAACTGTTTTCGTGTAAATCGCACTGGAAGCCCATTCATCGGTTACAATATTTTGGACAAATTCTTCAAATTTATCATATACCATTTGAAGTAGTTTTATTTCAGCAAAACATAAAATGAGTTACTTTATGTTATTTGATTTTGATCGTTGCATCGAAATGTTCTTGGCAAGTGTCTGTCATTTTTGATAACTCGCATGTGGCTCTAACTCTAAAATGTATAGCACGCTGTTATACTTAACTTTGACGAGGTAGATCTGAGACTTCAATATTTACCTTGTTACGCTACCATGTGCTAATTTACTACCCGTTGTCTTTTCATGATTGAATCGAAAAGCTTTTTTAGCGTGCTGTAAGTTCTAGTTTTGGTATTACCTTGGTCGTATTTTACTTGTTACTCGTTTAATTTCAACAAAATAAGCTTAGTAAACTAATAATTATGTAACTACACACATTATATACAGCGAAACTTACTTTTTGCGACTATCGATGATAATAAACAACCCTCAAAAAGTTCTGGCGCGTCAAGGTACGAAAATGCGCAAACTCCATAAAATGCGGCTCTTTGTGTTGAGCATATTTTTACGTTTTGAATTGAAGGGTAGGAAATATGTTAAATGCTATCATCACAACATGTGTACTCGTCGACCACATCCCTCATTTATGAGCTTTGCTTCCTTTTGTTTACGGTTTGCTTGTATTCTTTTGATTGGTTGATTGTGGCATATATTGGTCGGCGAAAGCAACTTGTTTTAACTACGACTGCACGCCGGATTCAAATCTTTTCTTGCGCGCCTGAATGTTGTTTTCACTTCTAATGAGGCTTCCAATGTTTTCAACTTCGTACTCCGGGAACGAGTTAGGCGTGAAGAAAAGTAAAAACTTTGTTCCAATAGTAAGCACTTAGTATGTTTTATTCTGAATGTCCTAAAGCGTTGTTCTGATTAATACTAACAACGATCGACGAAAACTTGTACCCTCTCACTAGGACCAACAACCCTGAGTCATTTACACTAAATTATGCAAACTAAGCTCAGATGTTCGTCGGAAGGCAAGTACTAGAAAATTAAACTAAAATGGCTTTTGTGATCATCCTCACTGAAGTTTTAGCTCGTTGTTTATTGATTTTATCGCTCACCCTGATCGTTACCGTAGCTCAACTGGGAAAAGAGCTTGAGAGCTTGTGTCGAGCCTTGTGATTAACCACCCTTATCTCAATTAACCATCTTTATTGCTGAGCCACACAACTAGATCATCCAAACTTTCTCCATTCTTGGCTAATTTCGTCCTCCGTCGCTGTCGGGCTGATGTAAAATCATTAATGCTAAACTGTTTCGACTGCGGAGCTTCGGACGCTGCAACAGTCCACTCGTCGGTGTCCGCTGTGCTGAAAGCCGAATGAAATCCGCTCGTAATCGAAAAAAATGCCATCACGAGTATTCCGTGAAGGCTGATTAATTTGGTCGGTAATGGTGATTGCGTGTCAACATTCTTTCGGGTTCAGAAATGGCCTTGCAGTAGAACGCGTATTGCACATGTTAACTCAATAATGCCGACTCCAACATAAATACCTTGGTTGGATTGTCTTCAAATTTTTGCAAAATCACGCATGAATAATTTTTTCCTTTTCATATTTCTGAGTGAAATAACTAATACACGTGGGATTCTGATGCCACTTGGTAAAACCTGTTGTTTAGTTTTAGAAGAATTGTAAGTCTTTTACAACGCAAAAGAACTCATATGTAAATTTTATTGTATTATTAGTTTTATTCTATAGAGTATTGACCTTATCTGTTAGCTGGGTGCTGGATACTATCTGAGTAGCTTTCTGCCATCGATATTCAGCAATTTCATTTTTTGCTCTATGTTTATTTTGTCTAGAAATTCGGTGTCCCGAGGTTTTAGAATTTATTGCATTAAATGGGGTCTTGATATTTTCTGCTTCAAGAGAGAAGACTCTACTACCTTGAAAATTAAACAAAATGCACTGAAGGATATCAATATAGCCTCATGCCGCTGTCTTCGTTAAGCTCTTTTACACGGTAACGCACTCTTGATTTCATCATTTTATGTTCTGAATGATATTTTACTGTCAGCGAAGCCGAGCTAGAGTTCTGAAGTTTGGCCGTCCTGCGACGTCTTCTTTAAGAAATGCATGTTGCTGCGCAGCCTCTGCTGGCCTTTGCAGCAGGGATCTTCTTTAAAAAATGTCCTACACAGTTCCTCGCCCTTGAATTTGAGACGTGCAGGAACACATTTGTCAAAAATGCTTAGGCTCTTTTAAATGGGTGTCATGTATTATTTGGATCGGCTTTTCGCTGTACACTTCTAAGTTGTTGAAGAGACGGAATTGCCATCTTTCAGTCGTACCTCGACGGTCAGTATTGCTATAGAAATTATTTCCTGTATGCAAGCGGCAGGAGAGTCCCAGTTCACTTTCAGAGCTCAATTTATCCGCACTTGACGCCTGCCAGGCACAGCGGTGCACTTGTTTTGGGGCCGCCTGTGAGCCATTTTTGAAAAGGAGAAAATAAATGTTTTCTCTTGAGCTAAGATGATTTTCTAATTCATTCTAGTGTTAATTTACGTCTATACCTGCTTTAATAACGTATTCTACGTGCTCTATCATAATGTCATTTCTAATGAAGGAACGAGTTGTATGACACTTGTGTTATTTAAGTCTCTATTTTTTGTTGTTGTTAGATTTGCAACAACATCGCGCTGCGTAGTTGCATAGATGCTTAATTTCGAAAGTCTTAATGACATTGACCTGTACTTGCGAGGGTGGAATTGCTCGTCACTGAGAGCGAATTCTCTAACTTGTGTTGCAATATCGTATTTGTGCTCGTCATCTAACCTCAATTTCTTTCTTATTTCCTTTAGTCTTAAATGCAAATAAGCTCTTGATATACGTAAGTTCAGTGTGTGCGAGAGAATTCACAATTCTAACCTATGGGCAGAGAACAAATATTGGTCACCTGATATATTTTATATTTCTACACAGACCTTACATGCGGCTTACTGAACTACATGATGTGTGCCTGAAGACATCCATCATCTGCTGAATAGCTTGCTGGCTGCAGTTGTTTTTCTAACTAACTTGAGACGTATATTTCGATACAGTGTATGTCGGAATAATCTTGGTCTCGTGATTAATCAGTTATTGCAAACTTCATTAACGCATACGTCTGTGGGCGTCTTCACTATTTCAGTTACGAAGACACACACACATAATCGTAGCTACGCATAAACTAGTGAACATCCATAGTTATGTGTGTACTGCTGCACATGCTCGTATTCAAACTCACACTCTCTCAGTGAATATTCTTTCACATATTTCTTAAGATTCAACATTGCATTACGAAAAGCGTGGTGCCCTCATTAACCAGCTATTTTAAGTGTTGGTACTGCTCTGCATGCCTGGCCTAGGAATTTGACACTCAATATTGTACGTAAACTTGTGAGTTGCGACGCAACTCTTCTCTGCACTTTCTGAGCAGCTAATACGCAGTAAGGTTTTATTAACTTTTTCTTCATAAGAATAACTCCAACAAAGGTGTAAAAGTGGTTCATTCATTTTCCTGCTAATGATCCTTTGTTTTGCGCATCCGCTTGTTAAAATTATTTCCTTTTGTATCAGCATGTTGGATTTAATACCGCCTTGTAATATCGTGACGTTTAAATACGAAAGTTATCTCTGTCAATTATTTAACGTTTAGGAATAATGCGTTTTAATGCTCGTTTACCGCTATTCTCACTGCAAGCCAGCTAGCAAAATATTTATTTTACTACACTGAATAATTTTTCAATTCCTTTTCTCCAAAGCGATTTTTTTGTAAAATTTTGCATTCTAACTTTACGACGCTATAGTTTTCGTCCTCTCATACTATATTGAATATTTTCTAATTGACATTAATGTCTTGCAGTTGCTTGATAACGTTGCGCGAGAGAGAATTTCTGCTATTGCAGCCTTAAAGTTACTCGTGTTACAGACGGCCGTGTTTCACGGGCCCCGTTGTCTCAAATCCGAGACGGTGCCGCCTCCCTCTGGCCATGTTGACGGTGTTGCTTTAATGTTAATTCGTAGCGCGCCTCAAGTGGTGTATTAATTCGCTCCAGCCACCTCTCTCGGGCTGCTGATTATAGCGTCCCTCTCCAGGCCTCCTACCAACCACATTTGGCTTCCCACTGTTCTCGGGCGTTGTTGTCTTTCCGGGTGCTTTGTTTCCCTTCAACTTTGAAGCGAAAATTGAATTGTATGAGTTCATGAACTATTATTCCTACTAATTTTATTTTATTATTTATTTCTATTTTGGTTTTGAAATTTGATACAATTTACGTTTCGATTACAATATGGCAATATCGGATGTAGATACTCGTGCTGTCACAGAATTGGTTTGATTTGTTCTGAAGTTTTGCCTCTCTTACAGTAACGAGCGGATGGTGTGCCAGCGCTCTATGCGCAACTGCGACCCAAATTACCGCCCCACCTACCAGTGTGCTGTCACTTATAGCATTAGTGTTTTTAAATTGTACGTGGCGGAAAAAACCTTGTTAATGAGAGTGCGTTGGGAAAAAAACATCTAAAACATAGGTTTGGTTTTGACCGACCGATATTAACGAAGTAATTTGGGTAAAGTTTGATCCAACGGAACTGGAAGAGTTCCAACGCTACATATTTCGTTCGTTTGGTACTTGGTCAAAAAAAAAGCAAAAATCAAATCCCGATAGTGATGCGGAAAAACCAAAATCTGGAAATCATCCAACGTTGCTACAGGAAGGTCCATACAAGGCAGGAGACGCCAGCGAGGTCAGATTTCTGCTCGATAAAAAAGAATTGCGTTCACGCCTGATTTGAATTCAATTTTGCATCACGGCGCCTAAAGACCTAGCCCATAATTGCCGTTGATTGTATCTTTGCTGATCAACTCGTTATTTACTTGTTTGTTCGGGAGACGTTCAGTTTATGAAAAATATTGTGATCTTACGTATGAATTGTAAATAAAACAATTATGCTTCGATTTGTAATCGGATTTTTAAATTTTGAGCTCGTAAGAAGCAGTGTTAAACTTTGTGTTGACTTTTATATGCTTGCACAATGTTTGCAGTTTATTTGAATTGTTATCTTGGAAATAAAACAAGCCATTTTTGCGAAGGTTAAACTAGTTGCTTATGATAATTAAGAACTTGAGAGCTTTAACTTGAAATTCGTCTTACTTTGTTTTCTAGTACATTTCTCATTTTTTCGACACAAATCGCAATCGAATTAGAGAAGATATTTCTCATATTCTTCGAAACTTCGCGAAAACTCGTTTCATATTTTTTTTTAATTTCAAAGGTATTGGAAATGACTAAATTACCCAGATATTAACTTGACTGTTGCGTATAATCGTACGTTTTGTAATCAGCGACTGCGTGCTCACAGCTCCTCAGTAATTGTAATTTATGCAAGTCTCCTTGCTCTCACTCCGAGAGCTAATTAAATATTAGCTTACAGTGCATAATATATCTCCTCACAGCTCTTGCTTCGGCATTTTCTTCAGTTTGTTTCCATGTTATCTCAGGTAATGGTATACTGTTGTCATAAGTCAATACCATTTGTTAGAATAGTTAGTAGAAAACATTTTTTAAAAAAATTACTTCTGTTTGCGATAAAATTTGAAAGCGTTATAATTTTACGTTGATATTTTGCAGAACTCTCTCTACCGAATGTTGTCTCCGAAACCCTGTAAATAAAATGGTTGTACATGTCACTTGCAATTTATTGCGATAGCTCAGTTCAAGTGCAAGTTCAAGTTCAATTCAAGTTTAATTCTAATGGGTACAAATTTTAGATCCACGGAGGAGACAAAATTCGTTAACTGATTATAGGCTGACACCGTTAGAAATCGGGAACCATAATTCTCCCATCGAAAACACAAAATACTCATGACTACATTCAAACACATCCAGCGATATGGAAGGGACCTTCATCGTGTTGAAAAGAGACGCTAAAGTTTTCCAGCTTTAAATTTATCAGTAGGAAGATTTACTGTGCGATTTAAACTTGTGATCGCAATATCAAGTGAGTTTTTCCTTCCAAAGATGTTATGACAGCTCTTTTTTTACTCAGAGTACATTTTTGGTGCCAAAGTTACGAGTACTTCAGTCAATGCATTTGTGTTACTACATATTCAAAGTTTAATATTAAGAGGATAAATTTGGTTGGTTTCAATTTGCATCCGTTCACAACGCGAAGAATTGAGCACTTCCACAGAGGCAATTCAGAAATGTTTGCTCTAGAAAACCTCATTTCTTCTCCGGACTCCGCAAAGTTTTCATATGCACTGCTTAAATGTTGACAAGACTGGATTTCCTTTCATGATTATGCTTTTTACACAAGCTTCGAGTACCAATTTTTCCGTTTTCTATTGAAAATTTTAATGCGACTTTTGTCATGCGCTTTCAACAAGCTTGGAAGGCCTGGCTGAGCGCGGGATCTTTCATACCGACTGTTGACTATTAAGGTTTGAATTTTACTCACGTTCTCGTCACGTGTGTACTGCTTATAAGCACATTGGTACGAGAAAGTAAAATATTATTGATCATTAGTTTAAATTAAAAGAATATTTTAGTACATTTAAAATGTGGGTAGTAAGTAGTCTGGTAAATATGACCTAAATGAAGAAATGAATTAGTTGTGCCATACACTTCGCCGTATGACCCAGCACATCACTATTTCCGGTGGCACTTATTTCCGTTACTATCAATACATCACTACCGCCTACCATGCCAATTTTGCCCATTCCACTGGTACAGCTGATTTTCCAGAACAACTACAGCACTTCAATGCAATATTTTTGTCGTTCCCTCATTAATGATTGACCAAACTGCTTTTTTTGTCAAGCTGCTGTTGTAGTTCAATAATGGCGAAGCCGCAAATTTTACAGGTTCTGCTCTCACTCGATCACGACGACGTCAGTAATTTTTCTCGATGCTATTGCTACATAACTATTGCAAAACCTGGTAACATTGCCTCAAGTCACTCCCGACTGCTGCAATTTAATTGTGTGTTGGGGGTAATCCACGCCTTTAAACGAAGTATTCCTTTGCTTTGTTTGGTGTAGTTTTCTCGCATCTGTAAGCATGTTATGAGTTCAGATTAGTTTCCCTATGTTCACTTAAATTTTAGCTGGGCCTTCACCATTTTAACTGTTTGGGATTAGCGAGCATGCAGTTTTTTCAATTTCATAAATCGTCGCTATTATTAGAAAATATTCCCTTCAGAAGGATACAGTCACTGTATCTGGGGAATTAGCGCTTCCAGGAGGAACATATGAGGTACCTAGCTGAAGTTTAGGTAGACCTACCTTATGTTGAAATAAAATAGGTTTTATTTTGTGTTTCGATACGAATCATCTGGTCTAGGTTCACTGCTGTCCTGTTTGTCAGGGCTCGCATATTTTTTAAATTTTTTTTTCTTTCATAAATTTCTTTCCTAACTTACTCTTTCTCTGCGTAGGGGATCTTGTGCGGGACCTTGTGCATAGATTTTCCGTTCCTTTCACTCCATATTACATGGGGCTTTCCGATCTTTAGAAAACTTCTATTGTAGTTAGGGATGTTTGAACTAACTAACCTATAATTCAATTTAATATTAAATCAGAAAGAAAGCCAATCTTACAACCTCGTTCCAGCGAACCATTATCACTTGCTTGAACCTGCTGTAGCAATTGATTTCAATAGTATAATATAATACCGAATACAATAATGTAATACAATAAATTAGCTTCATTCTTATTGCCTCGTCTTTGCTTCTGTTTCTCTCGTAAGAGAAACAGTGCAATTATCGATTTGTAATGGAAATTATGCACTTTCATTTTTTCGATGACCTATGAAACTAAACCGAAACAAAGCGCCAGTGTGTGTCAGCTTGAACTGAATTTTTCAATAAGGCTTCAACGTGAGCGAAACTCGGGTGAAATACTCGGGGTACGTCAAGCAGTTCCCCTCAAGGGGATACAACTGATTGTTATATCCTCATGATATAACAGCCCTACATCTATAATTATAAAGATATATTCTCGCGGATAAGCACAACTTCGAATCAACTCCACAATCTGCCTCTCGTGCCATTTCCTAATTCAACATCGCCAGCCGACGCTACGCCTTACCATCACCACCAGCTTCCCTCATCACATCACCACCACGACGCTGCTGAGGGACCACAACTTCCAGTTATCAAATACCTCTTTCTCATTCCTCGATCACAATGTACTTCTTGTCTTTATTATCTTAATCATCTAGGATATTATTCATTTCTATAGATTGAATGCGAGATTCTAATTAATGTTTATCACTATCGTGGGCTTTTCACTTATTAACAACTAACTGCTGTCGTAACACGTTTGTTCCCTGGGGTGGAGATGCGCCCGCGGTCCCTCAAACCGAGCGGGCAACGGCAGTCTAACGCAGGGGTTTGCTTGAGGTAGTCGAGAAGGTTCCCTCGATAATTTAGATATTGAAGAGTGACAGTAGAAGATCAAATACACTTATTGGTGTCTTCCCCTGCGGTTCATTGCCTTTGGCGATGAACCCGCTTTGCTTTAAACTATTATAAAAGTGACAATTGACTCTAAATTACCAAGAGATTCATCATACTTTAATTAATCGTGAATACGGATCGTAAGGCAATCAGCCTTCCCACACATACTTCGACAACGCCCAAACTGGATCCCGCAGATAAGTTAGCATATTTACTATGTGTCAAACCAGCTTCTTCCTCAACAGCATTGTGATATACTAGATGTCTGCGTTAATAACGAATCTTTATAATCTTTCGTGTCTTTAATTTCCTTTGTAATTTAGGAAGAGACGATGAAGAGATGACGATGATAATGATGATGATAAAATAATGATAAAATGCACATTAAAAATAGCCTTAAGCACTGGCCTCACGCTTACCGAAAAAACAGAGATGATTAATTAATTTTGACGACCGTTATTAATAATTGATTTAAGATAAATATTATTTGCCCAAATGTCGGGCTGGTGGCAGCTCGAATTTTACTTTATCATGATTAATAAAGAGGAGAAAATATATTAATGTGGCGAATAGAAATGTCACGACAATTGAATGATACGAAAAGATCATGCACCAGCGAATAACCTAACATGCGTGCCCTACAATGAAGGCAGCGGTGGGCCAACGATCATTACATGGTGACAGCGGTGTGGGATTTCTACACATTTCAATAATCAAGAACGCAATCCATGACATAGTGTATTTATGGGAATTAGCGCTCCCAGGGGGACAATATGAGGGCCCGAGCTAAAGGTTAGGTAGGCTTTCTTTTTGTTGAAATAACATAGGTTTTTGTTTTGTTACGGACCATCTTTTTCGGTTCACTGCTGTCCTGTTTTTCAGCACCTGCCACTTTGATCTTGTTTCATGAACTTCTTTCTCATCTTACTGTTTCTATGCCCTTTCTGCATAGATTCCGCGCTCCCTCAACTCCATACTAAATGGTGGCTTCTTCCTTCCTCTCTTTGGATCTCGTATGTTGAGGATAGGGAGGCTTAAAGTAACTAATAACTAACTAATTAATTAATGTCAATTAGTATGAGTGGAGACATTTGGGGAAAAATTGGGGGTTTATGATACTGACATTAGCCACAAAATTGTGAAAAAATATCTTGCCCTAATGATTTTCACATTTTAAAAAACATGAGAACATGACAGTTGTGCGGTAATATTTCCTGAGCTCTAAAGTGTAAACAATGTTGCAGACGCCGCAAAATTTGACATCTGTAGAGGCGCAGCGGCTCATTAGCGGTCACCCACGTATTGCCGCACAACCTGCTGCGTTGTTCTGGTCGGGAGATGCTTCTCTTCCGACCGCCGACGCAATCATCGCCACAACACTGTGCTCATTTGACGAAAACTGTCGCGAACTTATGTTTTTATTTTGCTAGTCTTGTGAAGTCTTTCTCTGAGTTTGTATTTCGATCACGTAATTGAGCGGAAACAGATGTTAAATAAATGCGTAATGACCATCTTGAAGTAATTTATACTGCCAAGGAGGCGTGTTTTCTTTTTCTCGCTCATTTGTATGTGTGTTCATATATTGCAGAACGATAAATCGGTGAATTAAAGCGTAAAGGTGTTTCTTTCAGTGTTTTTACGGGACGAAACACTTCTTACGGAATCGGAATATATAGGAGTCCAAGGTGTTCACTTATAGTACCTGTACTCGCCAGTGGGCCTACGGGCCCTGTAGCGCTCCTCAGTTGTACAAAGCGATCCATGATTGTGACAAAAATATTCTGCTTCATAGTTATTTGGCCTTTCATTTTCAAATCTGCCCTTCACAAGTTAACGAGCATAACGTGCAACCGACCTCTTGTGGCGTTGCCTCTGTTTCATTCTCTGTTTTGATCTTTTCGTCTCATAGATATGCATACTTTTTCACTTGCAAATTGGGCAGTGCCGAGTGAAACTGAAATTTTTCGCCGTTGGGCTGCCGTATCAAATTTTTGATCACCTCAATTCAAGAGGGAAAGGAGCTGAAGTCTGAGTATAATAATATTAACAATAAAATAATCGTAATTTAATCGATAACACAATCACAATGAACCTTGCATAATTCAAATACCTGAAACTTGGCAATGAGATTAACTTCAACTTTTATTTGACCTCAACTTTTCCCTTATTAACCATGAAGTAATATATCTGTTATTTAAATTTTCAGAGTAAGTAAGCTCTGATTTTGATGCGTAGAAGGGCAGACTAAACCTTTATTTCATTGCTGAAATCGAAAGTACACTCTGTTCTCGCCTAATGGATGAATGTGAGCGCGTCTAACTCTACGTTGCTACGTTGATATTTGCTGGAACCGTTCCAGTGGGAGGGCGCAGAGGATTAGCTCGCTCTAAGCCCTGGAATCCGCTTTTAATTAGAGAAGGAAATTATTTCAACGAGGCAAAACTTCAGTCGCCAGTTTTAATCGTATAGCCTAACATTTCCAAAGCAATTGGATATGGAAACGTTCGCAGTTGTAGGGTGTTAATGTTACTCAATCGGCAGATGTGCTTGACTTATAATTATTTCTATTGTTCTTACCAATATTCTCATCACAGTATATTTCCAATGTAATGTGTTGTATATTTTAACTGAAGCACACGAGTGAAATGTTCATTACGAGGGATTATTTTTGTCTTTGCAGGTATTGTTTGAGGCAACAAAGGAAATATGCGATATTTATTTAATTCTTAAACGCAAATTCTTCCTCAGCGTGCAATATCTTCCTTCTGACAAACGAAAAAATTGAAGTCTACGTCATATCTGTTTTCAAAAATTCCCGTTAACGCACGCTTGGAGTGTATCGGATGGTAGGTGGTAACGGGTTTATGCCATTCTTGGGCAAATGCCTAATGCGGGGTGGGTTACTGAAATTAACGACTTCAGTTTATTTTAAAAAAAAGATGGCTGGAACATTAAAATGAATGTGAGCACAAATTCAGCTTACTGGAGTTGAATAAACTCAATGACTTATTGAGACTGCGAATTTCGTTGCACTGGGAGCCGAATAAAGAACTTAGGCCTGCAGAAAGAAGGCTTATCGCTGCTGTAGCCAAGTCAGCAAAACTGCTGCGCCATCGATCCTGCTTGTATGGCCTAGCAGAGAAACTGCTGCCGTGTTATTACGCATTTTGTTGGCTTGAGGTGCAAACTATTTCCTAGTTAGCCAAACCTTAAGTATTACTTGGCTGCGTTAGCTCCGGGGAGAAATTGTCTCTCACCGGATCTGCCGAACTTGGCGCTCCGCTGAGAGTGTGCACGATTTTTAAACTTCGCTAGGGAGACGTGTTGATGGTATTATCATAGAGTGATTAAGTTTTTAATTTCCTTTTAAGTTGGTGCTATTCACAGAATCTGTGAGGAAATACTTTTCAAAAACTGAAGACACACACGGATGATTACTTCAGGGTTCTGTTTCGCTTCACACAACTTCATGTATCACATCCGGTAAAGTAATATAATGCAACGAGGGAAAAGTGCGTCTAGCCAACGACAAAGGAACCAAAAGTCGTCATCTCGTGAGAGATCTGTTCTCGTGGATAAATCCAGCATTCGTGGAATTCTGCGGTCCTCTGCATAATGTGCTACGAATAATAATAATAATACTGCTATACTTCATTCTTTTCAACAAGAGATTTTACTGATGTCAATAACGAAAACACTCCAGACCTTCTGTTGCATCACAGCATTCCCTAGTCCATCAGTGTGCCTCGCAGGCCATAGCCTCTTTCATTTCGCAGCTTTCGTTCCAAGAATCGTTGCAATGAAAGGAATCAAATCAGGAAATTTTGCACCTGCCCAGACTTGGAGCCCCTAATTCCGTGGCTCTAAACCACAAACACTCTTTCTCCCCGTTATTGAATTACGCCTCCTCAGCGTCTCCGCCTTCTGCTCCTCTGGCTCGCGCTGGACGTGAGTGGCAGAAGCATTTCCTGTCGATTTGACGCGCATTTCGTGGTCCGCTGCCAACAGAGTTTTATTTCGTTAGATCCTCCAATCACTTGGGTAATGAACGAATGCAAAGTTAAAACGCTCGTTTGAATTTTGTGTAGCTAATATCGCTGGGCTTGTGACTGATTTCATTTACCAAAGTGTCATTTTTAATTAAGGCTTCACTTCTGAAAAATTGCGAGCCGTAAAAAATAATAGCATATTTTGTGTCCGCCATTAGTTCAATCGGAATTCAAAGCGAAGTTATTGTACAACAGTGAGAATAACAAAATGCGAAAGTCTTTTGTGTGATACAATTATTTTCAGCTATTTTTCTTTCAGTTTGACGTTACGCGATACTTAAGGATACAGTAAGAAAGTGTAATACACTGTATTGTAACGTGGAGAAAAAATGAAATTGTATTTATCATGTAATACGAGGAAGAACACTTGCTTTGTTATGAAGCGTGATACAAGCTAGACGTAAGGTTGCAAGCTTGGCTCTAGAATCAAGTGTCGAAAGCTTTGGTCTACCGATCAATGTAAATGTAAGGCTTCGTAAACAATTTATTATAGCTTTTTTGCTGGAGGCGGAAAAATTTCTATCGTTTTTTCGTCGGCTCTTTTCCTTCCATAATTTCTTTTGGAAGAAATAGTGCCTTATAGTTTGGATTTTCATATGAACTGGGAAATTTGGCCGAAACTTGATCGCCTTTCTGTTATCTGTCTTTACATATTTATGTTCGTTTTCTGCTTACTCAGTGGTGAGAGACTTAATAGTTTTAAGTTGAAGAATTTGAAAGAAATTGTGTGAAACTTCAAGTTAAAACTGATATAATATTGCTCATTACTCCTTATTTAACTTGACAATAAACATTACGAGCCTGCCTCTGAACAACATTTGATTTTTAAAACTCTGACGGATTTATTTGTTGACTTTGTGCTTCATTCACTGGATGGTTTTGCTATTAAGACAGTGCTTGGTTTCAGAATAAAATATTAACTTCAATAACAGGGAAAGTATAAGTAAAATTTATCTTAATCAGTTTCGAATTGTAGATAAAAAATTATCTGAAAATGTAACATTTTACCCAATGCAATTGTTGAAAAATTTACTGAATTCTGAAATAACAACATTGCTAATATTAGTTCTAGCCATGTTAAACTTCGCTCTCGTGAGACAGAAAATTCAGTGAACACAGCAACAAATTTTCTCATCTATTCATACGCTCCGCGAAAATTTCGAGTTTCCAGGATAGTCCTTTGTTTCAGACAGATGAAGTACTGCTTTGAGCGAAATACAAGTTTCCGCTAAATTATTTCAAACTAGGTCACGCGCACAAAAATTGAATCTTTTTCGGCGCTACGTCGCATGTAGGATCAACATTTGCTACAGTGCGGAATCTCGTTCGTTGCAGGGGCCTCTTCCACCCTGGCCACATTTTGCCAGGTTTATGGGGATGCGCTGCGCTGGACGGCTTTGTTCTGCTCCTGTAAACCTTATTTAACTCTTCCTGTCTCCCTGAGATACTACACTTATTCCTAGTGCGCGCTTCGCAACACAGACATTCCAGTTTATTCATTAGGGGCAGTGCATGGGAATAGGCTGCAAGTTATTTAGTTATTTGTCTAAACTTTACTTGGTGTTCGATTCTGCCATGCTTATGGTGATTCTTTAAAATTCGTCTTCATGACTGTAGTTGAAAGGGAATTAATCTCTTTTGGTATTTTTATCGCGGTACTTAGACTTTATCGCATAGTGGCACATCAAAAGTTCCCTAGCACGTTTTCAATTCCTCTAATTCCTCTTAAGTTAGTCCGTCTCGTCTTGAATTGAACATCCGTGTTTTAGTGCGATACGCATTCTCAACACTTAGAATTTGAGTGAAGAAATTTCTGTTACTGGAAGCGTCTTTACCTGTTACGCGCTTGTGTGACTGCAAACCTCAATGCTGCTCCAGTAATCGATTCAGCTGCTCTTCCGCCTTTTTATTGTTCACCACGCGCTGTTGCTAGCGACGAGAAGGAATCATGATGTTTTTACGTTCATTTTAAAACTCCTGATTCGCTACGCTTCCCAATTCATTTGAGGAGCTGCGTTGGTGTTTCGTGAAACGAACCGCAGTGACATTCAATATTGCTCCATAACGAATGCTGTACTTTCAACTCAGTGAAAGAATAGATTTCATGCGAACAGTGGTACTTACTCTCGAAACGTTAGCAATTTCACTAGTGATATTGTGTAACTTTCGATTTTTACATTCCAGCTAGGTGTATCAATAACCATAGTTATTTCGAGTTCATGCATACTTCAATTATTGTAGAATCTTTCAATTTCATTGAAAACAATGTGAATCTTCGCTGCTTCAATTTTCGTTTAAAGTGTCCGGTATTTTTTGTTCTCGCTTTAGATCATTTTACAGATTTGAGTTAAGAGAATGTTGCTGTTCATTCAGTTGTATTTTCCGTCGTTTTATGCGCTTAGCGACTCGTGTTGCACCGCGGCGACAAAGGAAACTCGATCTCGACGCAATCTCGCTACTCAGTTCGGTGGTAAATCATTTTACTCGCTCTGCAAATAGTTCCTGCTCTTTTCCGTAGCTTCGAATTTCTTAAAATTGCTTTTGGTTCTTCAAAGTACGCTAGCAGTCATAGTTGAAAAGCGCAATGTTACGAATGCGAACTGTAACTTCTTAGTTCAGCGTTTCCCATGTGGCTTGATGAGATGATTAATTTCTCGACGTCATTGTCTTTTCATTTGTTATCCATGTATTCATTGTCCGATTTTGTCCGTATTTAATTACATATTTTCGTAGTTTTAATGAAAATTTGCACGTCGTAAATTGTCGTAAATTTGCCATTTTTGTTAGATGAAGCCATCGGCTAAATATTTGGTGAAGTTATAAATTTATTTATGACCTTAATTGTGCAATTAATTTCCTATTTCTCTTTTACCGGTAATCTGGGTGAAACAACCTACAATTCATTAGGTGGAAGCATTAGTAGCAAAAACAATGGTTGTATTTTAAGACAATAATTGGAATAAAGTTCCCATTTACATTATGATACAGGTTAGAAGAATGTTCCTTTTTTTTATGTGAAAACTGATCGTCAATTTCAGCCTTTTTCGCAATATATTCGAACTGTCAAAGAGTTGTATTCGATGTCATTTTGTTTATTTCTCTGTTTGAGACTCCCCAAGTACAGCGCTTGGGATCAACCATGCGCTTATTTCATTTTGTATACATGCTGTTTTGCCTCAACGAAGTATTTTTTCTGACAGACTTCTTGGCCTAAAATTCTGCGGCGTCTACGAACCATGTGAGGACAGCTTCCTTTTTCCTAAACTCGCTTCGTTGTCGGTGTTACACATTATCGTCCCCTGACAAGACGTCGTGAAATGCTGGTGACAAAGTAACTTAACCTTTGAACCAGAAATTTTTTGCTACTTTTTTGGGAAACGAGCTCGTTTCCGCAATTCGGCGGTCTACTCACGTCTACACATACGATCACGTATCACAAATCAGTACCCCTCAGGGGGATACAACTATTGTATCTATAAGAATTAGCACTACCTTGAGAAAAAATGTAAAGTTCTGAGCTGAGAGTTAGGGAGGCCTTCCTTTTGTTGAAATAAAATGTTTTTTGTTTTGTTGAGGACCATCTTTTTTCGGTACCCTGCTGTCCTGTTTTTCAGCACCTCTGACTTTCTTCTTCAATTTTTATCTTGTTTCATAACCTTCCTTCTTATCTTATTGTTTCTATGCGTTCGGGTTTCTTTGCTGGAACACCCTATGTGCATAGATTCCACGTTTCCTGAACTCCATACTAAATGGTGCTTTCATCCATCATCTCTCTGAACACTTTCGTTGTGGTGAAGGGAGGCTAGAACTAATTTATAATCAATAATCAAAACTTCCTTTTGCTCAAATAGAAAAGTTTTTTGTTACGTTAGAACTTCTTACCCAGAGTCAACGATGTGGCCTTTCAGATACATTACCTTCTTGAATCTATCGCTATAATTCTTAACCAAGTTGAATCAAAATTCTGGAGTAATCCATCGCCCAGTTCTCATGGCAGACAGCTTCCAATTTCTCGAAGTTTTTTGGCTTTCTCCAGTGAATTGAGAGTAAAGTAACACCGAAAATTCTCGATGGGATTGAAATATGGTGACTAATACGATCGGTTCAACGCATTAATTTTAGCGTTTGGAGCTATTTCGTAACCATCTCTATTCTATGTTTGGGATTTCGATTACGCTGAAAGATCCCGTGGCGTCCTGGACCCAGTTCCCTATCATCTTCTGCAAATAAGTCTTGAAAACCTCCAAGCAGTCTTTCTTTTTCAGGAATCTAAAAATCCAGCATTCTTTTTTGTTTATAATTCCGTTAAGACTACCTGCACTAAGTGATCCCATAGCATGCCTGAACCTCTTCAGAGCTTGACCCTTGGATACGGTGTTCTCAGAATCATTTCCTTCACCAGTTAGGAGAAATTGAGTTTTGTTACATTTTGGCCGAAGAGTTCGATTTTGGCTTCCCCTGACCGTACTGCGCTACTGTAATGAGCAAAAGGCATCTCTCTGTTTTCTCTAGGAAACTTCAAGCAGCTTTTTAGGTGGCAGGGTTTCAATTAGGACGTCGTTCGTGGACGACGTCCTTGTGTCAGCCTTGTGCATGCAAGGTGTTGGGCATTATGGTAAAACTGACATTCTCACCTGATCCGTGTAACTATTCTTCAATATTCTTGCTTGTGAATCTTGAGTTTGGAAGGACTTTTCTGACAATTTTTCTGTTCGTCATTGCGTCAACTTTGGCCAGTTGCCCAGATGGAAAACCATTGATTGTGCTCGCAAAATTTTGTAATTTCTGGTACAATATCATGAACTGTTGGCCGTGGTACACTCTGTTCTTGAGATATGTTTTGAATTGAATAATTATTACAAATTTTTCAATTGTTTTGATTTCATTTCACTTGACAGCTGCTCTCTGTTCACTGTGATGACAGGTGAAACACCGAAAGTATCAGGTTTTGAAAAATGCCAAAGGTAGTTAATATTTTGTCGCGTGGTGTGTAATATTATATTCTGAAAATAGTATAGTCATACTTATCATGATTTTTGTTCTCACGAGCAATTCTTAAAAGCAATCATGCAATTTTAATGCAAGTTTGGAACTCTGATCGGCTACTCTTCGGTAGTTTCGTTTTGATAATTTTGCACTTATTTTGTATCATTGGAAAATTTATACCCATGCTTATGAATTCATTATCAATGTTTTCGTTGAATTTCATTATCTTGTCTTCTTTAGTTAGTAAATTCTGAACGAAATTTTTTTTTTTCAACTGTCATGACATCATATGAAATCTTTGTCAGAGCTTATTGGCGACTGCTCGGATATATGTAAGAGCAGATTGATGTATATTTGGATGCACATGAAAGCATCTAATGTGTAAGTCACAGCTTGAGTGTACGTAGGAGCACATAAGGGGCAGCGCGGATGTTTGTAAAAGCATATCGCTAAATGTTTGGATGCATATAAAAGTATATTAGTTACAGCTTGGTGTACATAGGAGCACATCGGAGGCGGCTAAATTGCAGATGCGCAACTTAGCCTAAGCCGTGGCTGCTGCTGACCGCTGCGAGCAGCAGGCTGCGTCTGCCACTGCCACCTCCTTCACGATGCTGGCACATCGTTGCTCTGTTTTGCATTGACAACACCTCGCCCGTATGTTCGATCCTGCCACTTTATTTCGGCCGAAGCCGCAGCGTAAATTCTACCAGAAGAAATACTTCGAAATTGAGGTGGTTTTGTAGGCACACTGGTTTCCTTAGAAGAGCTTGAATACGCCCAAAATTTTTCGTTAGGATACCCCATATTATTGAAAAAATGCATGAATGTTTTTGAAGAGTTATATATTGAAGGGTGCTTCTTTGTTTGAGCGGTTTTACTGCAAGGTTTGTATTCATTGCTTGCAGGCTTCGTTTACAGCATGCAGATTTTGCTATGATGGGCGATAAATGAAAATGTCTTCGAGCTTTACTTACTTTTGGCGAACTTGCGCAGGATAAATGGTTCCTTCGAGTGACATGTTTGAGCGCGCTATTACGCCAAGCACTGCGTCATCACGAATCCCTGCTAACTATTGAAGTTATTGAGATATTCTTGTCGGAAATCCTGGCTTTTAATTTAGCTCCATGAAGTGCCATCCTCTTCCTCCATGGTGTCATAGTCCTCCTCCATGGTGTCATCCTCTTTCTCCATGGTGTCATCCTCTTCCTCCATGGTGTCATCCTCCTCCTCCATGGTGTCATCCTCCTCCTCTATGGTGTCATCCTCTTCCTCCATGGTGTCATCCTCCTCCTCCATGGTGTCATCCTCCTCCTCCATGGTGCCATCCTCCTCCTCCATGGTGTCATTTTCCTGTCATCACCCCACGCTTCCCTCATCGCCCCACGCTCCCCTCATCGCCCCACGCTCCCCTCATCGCCCCACGCTCCCCTCAAGAAGCAGTCCGTCGAGGCATTTTGTTATTCACCACCCATTCTAGCGCTGGCTCCTAAGCCTGAGTCTGCATTCAAATGAGACACATTGCGCTCACCGTAGCTGCCTGCGCCGATAATGGCCCGTAATGCCGCGTTGTAAACGTTGCTGGCTGTTTGTAGGGCCTGCTTTGGGTGCTGAGCGCCCCTTCTAATGTTATGTTTTGTAGACTCTACTGTCTTCATGCGATGTTAGGAGAAACCGTTCACATGGAACGCTCTAGGTATATGTGTTATGGACTTTCTATTTGTAGTAGTGGTAGTAATAACTATTGAGTTAAGTTTAGTATCGACATTCATCCCATCAGTGGCATGCAACTATTGTATCAATGGGAATAAACACTCACAGGTGGAAGATAAATTATGATGGTTCAATTTTTTTCTCTTGTTGTTGAACCATCACCTTCTTTCTGTCGAAGTAAAATGGATTTTTATTTTATTTGTAGCCATTTTCTCCTGCTCGTTATTGTCCATTTTCAGCACCTATTACTTCTTCAACTTTAATCTGGGTTTATGAATTTCTTTCAATCTCGTGTTTCTATGTGGAAGGAGTGGGGACATATCTTATGCATGGATTCTCCGTTTCCATTATTCCGCATTAAATGGTGCTTTCTTCCTTTCTCTCTTGAGGACACCTTGGTCGTGGTTAGGGAGTGTTAAACCAACTGAAAATATAATCTTTCAAAGTTCAGGGGCCGTAAAAATGTGTATCAGTAGGACTGTAAGAAAAAACTAATACGCTCTTGGTGAAGTGAGTGCGATATGACGCAGTTTTCTTAAGTGTTTACTCCTCGAGAGGGTACTGTGGTATCTCTCTTTTTCCTCTGCTCTCTCCGCCCTAGGTGGTCCCAGAAGATTGTGATTCATAGAATTTGTGCCCGGGTTTCTCAATTGTGTGGCTGTACTTCAGCAGCCTTTCAATTACGGCTGCTAGTGAGTTACGTTTGTCTATTCTATGCTTTGGGAACTTGTCCTCCTTGTGAGATACTGTTAGGTTACCTCAGCTATAGAAAAGCTTTTGAGACTTCTATCTTTCACTCCTGTTTTGATCATTTCAGTGTTTATCCCTTCTTCGCCCCTTTTGTTTGTCATTTCTACCTCTTCCTCCTTCTCAACTCGCTGCTGCTATGTGCAGGGAATCCTGTACAATGCACCTTGTGTATAGAATACCCATTTCTGCAGTCCAAACAATGTAAATGGTCCTTTCTCTTTGCTCTCTTGAGATCACCTTCCCTGTAGAAAGTGAGTTTTGGACTAAATAAGATAGCAGTATAATAGTAATAATACGAGTGTTGCCAATTTTTCAACTTATGTCTTCAATGCTAATAAGAATACTGATTAAAAATGTATGTCAATTCAAGGCATGTTTATTAACGCAGCTTGTCTTTATTATAAAACTAAAACGCTTTTACGTACGTTTCTGAAAAATGCCTGTAATTTATAGCAATGAGAGGATTTATTTGTAGAATCAGTATGCATTTTCACTGGCAAATGCCCCATTGATACATTGAATTTTTGCTTGCGAACACTATTTTTTTGTGAAATACTTTTTGAAAGTCCAAAGCTCAGTAAAGAGTGCAAGTTCTTTTTCATAAATCGCTTCCTTTCTATCCTTGAGTTGAGACTCAGTTTTGGCTATTTTAATTATTCACTCATTACAGAGTGAGAACATTTCACGTTCAATAGATTCAGATGATGATACTTGAAAAACTGAGGAATTCGCATGGTATGAATTATGTGTGCCGTACACAGCAAAAATTGAAGTTAAGCTAAGTGCTGCCACTTGAAAATACAGCTTAGAAGGGGAAAAGGGAATGCAAGGGGAAGATCCGGGAGTGAAGCAAAACAGTGAGTATTTTAAAACTTAGATTTTCTCTACAATCACAATGTCACATTGTGTGAAACAAAACGTAAAAAGAAGATGTCCGTTTTAACTATACTGATGTGTTTTTTAACACTTATTTTATCATGAGCACGCTAACACACACCCAACAAGCCGAGTTTCCGCCTGGCATCGTGCTAAGGTCCTCCCGAAGGCCTTCCAGAAGACAGTTGGTGTCTCATTGCAAACTGTGTACTGAGTGGCGTCCAGTTTACGGTGTCCAAAGGAAACGTCACAGTGATGAGGCGACGAGGAAATGGACAAATGATTTCGTTAGGCTATGAAAGCAAAGATTTTGAAAGATCTCAAAAAATGAATGTGAAAGACTGCTGCAGAATTTGAAGTGGATCCTGAAGCCATTAGAATGGGTGTTCATCAGGACTAGAGCCTTCATTCTTTCTCAAGGACGCTAATTTTTTTGTGACGAGAGTCAAAGAATACGAGGGGGCGTAAACGGCGCAAGAAAGTCATGAAATACTTTGAGACTCGTAGAACCCCTGTGATGGTATTTTCCAGACGAGAAAATCATCTCCGGGAACGCCGTACCAACTGCAGCGATAATTATTTCGTAGCTCAATTAACAGCTGTTATTAAGATCATTCATACACATCCAGCTAAGGAAACGGCGAAAAGATGACCCTGTACTTTTTTAAAGGTTGAAGAGAAGATTGGTGCTGAAGGGTACTACAAGGTCCTGAGGTACCAAGTCATTCTGGGGCTGAAAAACTACATTCTCCGAGGGGGAATCATGTATGGACCCAGGATGGTGCACTCAGCCACACTGCAGGGAAAAAAGAGAAATTCTGCGCAGCTCATTTTGCTGATTATTGTACATCAGACATCTGGCTTTCGTCAAGCTCGGCTCTGACCTCTGAATTACACCATTAGGGGCAAATTGGAGCTGGTACCTAACAGGACATCTTACATTAACCCTGAGTCTCCCAGAGCCGTAATTGAGGAAGAGTGGGCAAAAATTTCTGACTCTTTAATTATCAATAGCTTTGCAGATGTCGATTGTAAGTAGTTGCTAAAAATATGGGTGGGCACATTTAATAAATGACTGTCACATGTTTCATGTGTTTTCTGATCTCCTATAAATTATTTTTCGCCATTTTTGCTTAACAAAAAAGGTTCCAAAAATTGAAACCGTGGTCAAATTTGCTTCCCCTCCCTGTGGAACCCGAGAAACCAAAATGCTATCCATCTTCCCAATATAAAGAGATCGACATTATTAATTCTCTCCCAAAAGCCCAATTGCGAAGCAATTGGACTTTTCTAATATCTGTGTGAATTAATTTAACGTAAACGAAATAGTGCTACAGTAATCAGTGCCTCAGAAGGATTAACGTTTCATCAAACAAAGTGCGATGCCCAAGTGTCCTTTGACGTTCCCGAGTGGGACTGCTGCTAGCGCGCTAATTGTCGACAGGAAGGATGACACCCCATGAAGGCGCTCAGACGGGATCAAAAAGTAATCGACTTGTTTCCATTTGCATATCCATCAACTTAATTAGAAGCAATATAATTTTAACTGCCGTAAGAGAAGATTATCGTGATCAGGTGCAAATTCAATTTCAGCGTCAGAGGATTTCAATCATCGAATACTCTGAAATGGTGGACAGTTTCAAATTTGTGTTTCCAAATGAAATAGCCTTGCTTTTGAGACTGATCAGCATTGATGTTTAGGGTTCCTTTTTTCTAGATTCTAGGATAATGTAACGCTCTGTTTCATTGCTACCAGATTCCCCATCAGGTCATTGACGAGTATTCATCTATCAAATGATGCAAATACAAACTGTGCTTGAATTTAAAAACATCTGTTGATTGCAAAAAAACTCATTGACAACAATGTTTTACGGCTCAGCTCGTTCGCTGTGGAAAGTCTCGAATACCTCAGCCTAAGCACGTGCTCTGTAAATTTGTGTACACACATTGGCTTTTGGCGCAGCAATTAAGGATCAGAATCTGGAATTAAGGATCAGAATCAGGATCAGAATCTGACTTTATAAATCCAGCTAGAAATGCTTGGTGTGCCTTTGCTGTAAAATTTGATGAGCTTGGAGTTGGGAAATTTGTACCCGTCTATTGACACTTTCGGCATTTTCGTATTTGTGTAATATCAATGCAACATCAACACTCTCTTCTCTTTTCATTGTGCATTGTTCTCTTGTCCCGTCCTCCATTATTCCACGTGATTCTCATCTTTTAATTGTTTACTATTTTCCCGTGGGGGGATATAGCTATTGAATTTATTGGAATTAGCTCTTCCAGGTCAAAGCTGTGTGGTTCCTAGCTGAAGCTTAGATAGGTTTTACTTTAGTTAAAATACGATGTTTTTCATTTTGTTTTGGATGAACGTTTCTCGATTCACTGCTGTGATGTTTTCAATCACCTACTGCCTTTTTCAACTTTCAGCCAGTTTCATAAACTTATTTCCTAACTTGCTGTTCCAATTCGCAGGGGATGGGATCTTGTGTGGAAACATCCCTTGTGCATAAATTCTCCGTTCCCTTAATACTAAATGGTACCTTCCTCCTTCCTCTCTTTGGAACACCTTTGTAGTGATTAGGGAGGCTTAAACTATCATGTAATCTGTTGTGCCTCGATTACGTGTAGTGCTTATTGGACAAACCTTTATAGCACGTATAGCAAGACACGAAGAGGCTTGTGCTACAACTCGAAGTAGCTCACTCTTCTAGAATGAGTGAACTGAGAATCTTTGTTATGCGCACTTGTGTAGCTGCTATCCCTTCAGGTCTGAAGCAGTGGCCTTGATGCATCGTGTTATTGGCCGTTTGTTCAAACTTTAGTACTGATAATAAAACTCTAAGTTTTACAACTTTCGTCTCGCACCTTTTTGTGCCAGGTGCCAAAATGCGGTTGTGCCAAACAACCGCGAAAATCAGCGCCTCACGTCCTGGGGCAATTGTGTAACTTTTCACTTCTATACTTAACCTTCTAGTTTTTTTTCCCTTCGTGCTTAAAATGCAAACGTAGACTATTAAGTCTCGAACTTTCTCGTCTGAATCTAATGACGGAAAAATATGTCCTGTTCTCACCTGGATAGGCTATCATTGCCGTAACATTTTGGCATCCATCGCTTCTGACGCTAGTTTGCAAGGTATATAGTTATATTTTCAGTGTTTATATAGTCATTATAATATTGAGTTCTGAAGCATACCTCCTACTTCTTCCCTTTTGAAAAATTTACATCAGCTTATAAAACGATGTGTTACTTCCAAAAGAAGTTTTTTCTGTCTTTCACTTAAATATTTGTGTTTTAATGTTATAATAAAATCATTTCGACTGCCAATGTTATTTCATTATAAAAGGAACAAGATCAAAAACAGTTGATCCAAATTGAGTTTTTTGCATTTTGTTTATGGATAAGCTATGCCCATATTATAGTTCACTCTATTTAGTAGCTATCCTGTTGAAGGTTGACAATGTGAGTCGTTTCAAAAAAATGTAAAACGGAGATTGCTGATACAGAATTTCCAAATTTTCTGAATAAAAGCTTTTCCAGCCTGGGCAATTCTCGATTTCCGCTGAGGCATCTGTATTCATGTCGCCCCTGTTCACGGTTCAGTGCGTAGGTGGTCACACACACTGGACTCCACGACATCTATTCGCGACTTCGCAAAAAACTTGTATAGTACTATGTTATGCAAAAAGTTATTGCAATTCTTTTTTATGCGGTTTCCAGAAGCAGACTGCGTCGTGTCGGTTGCATGTAAGGGAAATTTCCTCTCTCACATATTGCTGTGTTGGCCTCGCATTTCTTCGTCGCACTTTCGTTTTTTTTTAAGATTCTGTGAATTGAGGTGATGCCACGTGCTGCGACAGGGAGGAAATGCAATTCAAGTTTATGGTTGTGATGATGATGGTTCCTGCAAAATGTTCAACAAAGCTTGGGCCAATTGACACAACCCGTACCAGGAGCAGGTTGACTTAGGTAGACAAAAAATTTATTTACCATTAGGACTCAACTATGCAGTGAAGTGTACGTACAAACTGAAGAATGTGTCAGCGTAAGTATGAGTTCACGGGTGAAAGCTTTTGACTGACTACACAATGTTTGTTTTATTTCGCTATCATTTTTTCCCATCATGGATTGATTTTAATCGTCCTATTAATAGCCCTATATCAACTCTACCTGCAAGACTTTGGATTCGAGTGATCACTGCTTTTATCGTGTTTGCTCACCTTGTTCACATTTTATTAATTTATATCAATTTAATTTTTAGTTTGTGAACCTTCTCATTTATGAATAATTCGCTGCAAATTTCACTCACACGCTATCGTTTTTTTACCTACGTATTTTGTATGACTTGAAATATTTTTCCTTAAGCTAGAGTTTGCTGGTACTGTACTCACGCTTGTGTATTGCACTGTTTTAGTTGTGCTTGCTTCACTACAGGTTACACGCTGCCCCTCCCACCGCTCCCGCCATCGCCGCAATCGGCCACCCGACAACGGCCGTCGGGATGCCCGTGCAGGTTTTGTCCCCTGGCGGAGTGTCCCTTCATCGTCGGGAGTTGGCTGACGAGAACCTCCGTCGTCGGCCCGACTGGCGAAGCGTTGAGGACGGTCTAGAGACCGACTATGGGTTCCTGCAGTACCCGTCCTTGCAGAGGCCTCAGAAGCAACAAACCTGGAGGCCTGCCCCTGGTCTGGCGGTGCCCTACACTCGCCCTGTCAGGGTGGAGAGGCCCGCCTGGCACCAGGACGATCTGCTACGGACGTCGACCCCGCTGTCTCCCGGCCATGTGGTCTCCGCCGTGTCACCGCTGCCCGGAGTGCCGGAGCACCAGGCCACGTCACGCGGCATCACCAAGCGACACTCCGTGTTGTGGAAACTCAAGCCTGAAAGGTGGAGGCAAAGAGAAGGCGGTGGAGGGACCTTACGCCGTTGTAGGAGTCGTGATGATGTTCTCCAGCCATCGCCTCGTCATAATCCTACTCCATCACATCTCGCTGCCTCTCATCCTGATCTCGTCACTTCTCATTTGGCTCTCCCTACAGAAATGGGGGCTCCTCCTGCTATATCCATTCTCCCTCCCAGCCGCCGCCCTTCCTCTCAGACACTGCCAAGGCGCGCGTCTCATGGTAGTAAAGATACTCTCTTCGCTCGAGGTCGTCGGTGGTTTGCGTCCCATCGGCCTGACCATAAAGATGCCAAAGACAAAGAACCGCGAGTTATACCAGACTATCGTCTCTTGGAACACCGCGCTGAGCAGCGTATAGCTGAACAGCGAATCTTAGAGCAACGAATTCTTGAACATAGGATTGCTGAGCAGCAGCAACAGCAGCAGTTAACAGAACACAGGATAGGTGGGCAGCAGTTACTGGAGCAAAGGATTGCCGAACAACTCACTGAGCGAGGACAATCTGAGTTAACGATCCAAGCAGAAACAATGGAAGCGCCGTCGAGGACCGACGCTCGTAAATTACGACCTCGGAGACCTCGAACGTTTTACTTATTAGAAGACTATCTAGCACCCGTCAGAGGAGGCTTGGAGTTAGACGAATGTGTGGGACCAAGGATTCTCTTCCCTCCTCCAAGACCTGCTCCCCCAACTCCCGACTGGGGCACGCCTTCACTCTCTCCCCAGCCCAGTGCATCCACGGTCTTGAGCACCCCACGGACCACAACATCATTCATCGACTCCAGTATAGTTCCCTCTCCCGACACTCGCGTTCTGTCGGGGAGTTTGTACTCGCCCGTATTTTCTCCCCGTGATACGACGTATCCTCGGTTTGTAACCCCAGAAATGTCGTTGTCGGAGCACCCTTCCTACGTTCCGCATTCCGTCTTGTATCCTTCGGGGCACGTCACTCTTGATGGCAGACGAAGGAGTCACCTCAGGAACAAGGTATGCTTGATTTGTGATTTATTATGCATGCTTTACTTTAAGTTTCAGCACTAATATAGTTGGGTGCTTGTTGAAGAACAGCTCTACCTTTAATTAGTGTCAATTTAGGCCCTATTTGATGTATTGGTTTCTTTCAATAATTCTACTTCAGTATAAATTTGTGCTGGATTTCTCAGATTTTAACGTGGTACCCTTTATTGCTACAGGACATCCCTCTTTTGACGAGTGTATTGATTTATTTACCATTTAGTGTTGCCTCAATTGTCAAACTTACAACGTTGTGCTGGCCTGGATGTTGTTAGCTTATTTAATAGTGAAAATATTGCATAGTAGACGTTGTAGTTGTTTACGGTTTGCTGTCATTCGTAATTAATGAAATACCGCTACACTCGTGTCGATTTTGAGGCGCTATCGACGGCGATTTGGTTTATTGACGGCACTGCTGACACGCTGGCTTTCAATCTTACATCTACGGATGCATTTCGTTCAGGGCTCTGCCTTGGAGACGTTAGTTGCCGAGCCCGAGGCTTAGCCTGGCCTCACGTCATGAGGACTCTCCGTTCCAACCAATTTGCAATTGCGTTTAGTTAAATTTGAATATAGCGCCCAGAGTTTTGCGTGGGCCTTAGACGCCCGAAAACGTTAAGTTTCATTAAACTTCTGCCTTAGCGCGCCTTAAACTTACCATAAACATGAAATGAGAGGAACCAAATTTATATTCAAGTTTGAGCGGAGAATGCAATGAATCAAATAATCTCGCAACTGAGGTGGAAATGTAAGAATGAGTTTTGACTGCGGCACAATGATGGACAGAACCAATTGAATTACAAAAGCGCTTAAGTTACATCGAGGTCCTGCTTGTCTTTAAGTGATTTTGGAATTTTAACGTCGTTTCATAGTATAATTTTGAATTTCCGTGCATTAGTGCAATGAAATTTGAAATATTCTTGGCGTTGTTTTGGTTTTTCATTGCAAGAGAAGCATATGGAGAATGGAGGCATATACGTTACCATGTTTGAAGTGCTTCATGACGAGGAACAACCGCTTCTGTATCTATTGGAACTAGATATCTCAGGCGAAGATGTGAGGTTCAAGTTGAAGGTTGTGTATACATTCCTCTCGTGAAAATAGATTTCTTTCTTCAGATTTGTCGCGGACCATCTCTTTCAGTTCACTACTGTTTTTCAAGTAATTAAATTAAATTAATATAAAATTTAGGGAAAGGAATCTATACGCAAGGTGTGTCCTCGTACCGTACAGGCAGAAACAGCATGATTGAAAGACGTTTTTGAAACAATGAAAAGGGGGGGAGACAAGTAATGAAGCACTACAAACATTGTAAAGTATATCCCTCCACTCCGCAGCTGCTTATCATAAAACATTTCTTCCAAATTAACGCCGAGAATATTTCGAATTTCATTGCGCTAAAGCGAGGAAATTCAGAATAATACCATGAAACTATACTAAAGCTTGAAAAATTGAGCTAAAAGCTAAGCAGGGCATCATTATAATGGACACACCTTGTGGATAGATTCCCCTGTCTATTAATTTCGATTGTACGGTGCCTTCCTCTCTAAGGAGCACCTTTATTTAGGTTAGGGGCAGCTGAAACTAATTTATATCTTATCTAGTCATTGTTTGTGGCCATCTGAGTGGAATCGTCTCTTCGGTTACCCTCTTAAATTTAATGGAATCGGTTACCCTTTCAAGTTTGATAAATTATTGCCGTAGGAGTTCGAGAGGCTGCCCGTCCTTCAAGTTCTCAAGGAGGCTCAGATACGGTGTGTTACCATTGCTCTCCCACTGGAAATGCTTTGACCAATCCGTTTTCGGACTAACTCACTTCGCTGAGATTCCTCAAGCGCAGAATTTTATTCAATTTTTCATTACTACTCTACACTGTGTGTCATTTAATAATTTTTTTCCTTTTAATATAGTTTTCGATGGCAAATTGTTCTTTAGAATTCTTTATGGAAATTTCTGCAGAAAATATCGAATTCAATCATAAACTATTTCAAATTTATGATCTCGCTCTTTTGGCTGCGATCCAAGTACAATTATTAAAGTATGTAATCTTTCAGCACTAGTTTAACCTTTTTGAATTTTACCTCATATTTTAAGTTATTTTTCTAAATTCATTCGTACAACTAAAAATATATTCTAAAATAATTTAGTCTGTATTTTTTCTCGAGTTTCTTTCGTCTTTTATTCATTCTGGTGTGGACGCCGGCTGAATATTTACAAATATAACTGTGTACAACAAACTGACAGGTGCATTTGAAAAATTCATTCTTAACATGCATGTACATTGTAAAAGGGAAACATAAGAATATACTTAATATATAAGAATAAGAATAAAGAATATACTTAATAACTAGCAGACAACAATGTTAGCACCACGGGCCAAGTACATAGGCTATGAGGCTTCTATGGCCACTTCGCAGATGATGAACAAATTGTGGTCAATGACTCAGGGGTTTTCAAGGGAGCAACGTTTTCTTCTTACATGAGAATTGTAAGCATTAAATCTTGTTAGCCATTATGCTGACTTTATTTATCACGAGCCGGAACATAATGCGGCTTAATTCTTGATTTATTTTGTTTGCTGTTCGCGGTGTTTTTAGAGGAGAAACTTAATGTCAATGTGCTGTCCCTCGCTAACGGTGTAAACTTGGAGAAAGATGTTGATATCCCGGTGGCGTTCATAAAAAAGGAAATAGAAGAGGCCCGAGAAGATCCCCAGAGATTCCGAGGATCCAGCTTTGAAGTGAAATTACCAATCACTGCGAAATGTTCTCGGCTTGAGAGCTAGAATTTGGACTATTCGTGGAGGAGATGTCTTGTGCCATTGCTTAGATTAGATTATGTTGGGTCTATAGTATAAACCAAGCATAATCTAACCATAATCTAATCTAATATAATCTAAGAAAGTATTTGATTGTATAGACTTTTTAAAGAATCTCTTTATTTTTAAGAATTTTCAAATTTTTAGGATCAAAACCCGAATTGCTCGTCATAGGGAAATGAATAACGCTCTAGGTGAGAATGTACTTTTTTGTAATCAATTTCTTGAAAAAATTTTCTAGTAATCAGCATTGTCAAAATTTTCCTTTAGTTAATTGTGCAAGTTCTGTCATCGCTCTTGTAGATCAGAGTTACTCTTGCAATTTTTAATTGATTGGAATAAGGCAGAAAGAAAAGGATTTGTTTTTAATGTCGGCTAGGATACGGGATATCAAGAAATAACGTGTTTAAGAACTTTGATTAAAAAAGTATTTATTCAGCATGACTTGTTTTTAGTGCCGGAATGTGGCTGAAAATTTCTGACGCTCTTACTGGAGCAAGATAGAAAGTGGTTTGAGTTTGAAAGGCAGTGTAAATCATTAGTGGAATCATTTTCTAATTTTTTTAAACTTAGCGAGGTAATTTTTGAATGAATCTGTTATGTCATTCGCATTTTAATAGGGTGCAGTATTATGTACAATCCAATAGTTTTTTGTGTTTGGGGATTGTTTTTTCATCTGTAAAGTAAATTTAAGTGACCACATCTTTTTTACATTCCTAATCTATGTGACTCTTTCATTGAAAAAGCTTCTTTTGGAGGTTCTGAAATTGCTGGCAACATTTCTGAATCAGCGAATTATTTCAAAATAAATTTTTCCTTCATGTAGGCAAATCATGTAACCCTGTTGTTTTTTCACACAGAAATCAATTCTGGATGTGCAGGGCTTGTTGTGTGTTGCTTTGAGCGTGACTGTACGGATTCTGCGTGTGTTATATGTATGTGGTATTTAAAAGATTTGTCAGGTCAATGATGCCATTGTCAAGGTCCGCTTCATTTAAAATGTGACTTAAGTCGGTTTCCGATAGTTTCATTCATATCATTGGGTGTTAGTGCATTTATGCGGCTGAACGGAAAGGTCTCGGTAGAGTTGAATTTTGTTCATAAAAGACATTCTTTTCTATCGAGAACATAGTGTTGAAATTCAAGAATCCAGTAAGAAGATTAATTGGGTGCATTTTGAATATATCGTCTAATAGCGAGGCAGAGTCGGCGGAAAATCTAATTGGTTTACTTCGTAAGGGAAAAAGATACTTTAATTGCATTAGGGTGTAGAAGTTAACGGTTACACAATTTTCCATTCTCAGCAAGTCAAGATATTGAAGTCTCCGCAGATGTTGTATTGCCAGTTTGGCTCGAGACTTGGGGAAGTTAGTTGTTTATGAAAGTCTTCAGGTTTTCAGTACGGAGTTTAAAGATTACTTCAAGAAAGAAATTTTTTTTTGCTTCAATGAAAACGATTACAATGTAGTCGAAGTTAACTCTCTTTTCATAAATGACAGTAGTATTGCATCTGTTTGAGATAAAGGCACTTTCACACCACCTTGTCATCTTTTCCCAAAGAATCTTTTGCTCTGTAATTTAGCAGGATTTTCTATTGAGCTATCTCTGAGTAAAATATAATTGATCAAAATTGCAATTAAACACAGTAACTGTGAAGTTCATTTCATATTTTAGGGTAAAGGGATTTACAGTTCCAGCATAAAAGAGACTTGGCTTTTTCCTTCACTGCGGAGTTTTTGATTTACGCCGCAGCCAATATTTTGGTGCATTTTGTTTTGCTCATACTTTACATTGTCATAAGCAATACAGAGAAGAAACAATGACGATAACGCTATAATAATAATAAAGATAATAATAATAGTAAAGATAATAATAGTAAGGGTAATAATAGTAAGGGTAATAATAGTAAGGGTAATTATAGTAATGGTAATAATGGTGATAATAACGGTAGTATTAATGAACACCAAAAACGGAGTCAAACTACAATCAAAGTGAGATAAATCAACTAAATTGAGGCGATGATCTTCTTTCTTCCTATAGTTATTTAATTTTTTGGTATAATTGTTTAATGGTGGTTTCTTCTTTCTTGGGATGTTAGAAGAGACATCCTCGCAAGCTCGGACCAGAGTTCCGGTTTCAGAAGTCCACGTATATTTACTTGAAAGTTCATGTGATCGTTCCTTATTTGTAACTTAAGTTGGGCTCAGTGGTCCGTGTTGTGGGTAGGGCTTACGCAAAGAGCATCAACTTGAAAGTAACAGAGCATGCTGGCTGCAGTCGTAGCTCGAGTTTTCTTTCTTTTGCCATCGCATTTCTGTGGAAGACAGTATTGCACCAATATTTTACATGAACTACATAGTGGATGAAGGAAGTACATTCGAATTTTGATGCTCCTAATCGAATGAATTTACCACGTCTTTTCATAGCTCTCTGTTTTTCATTAAATGAAATATTTGCTCATTGAAACACACAAAACGTACCTCCGAAAGTGGAATATCGTCAAGTCCACTGCGTTCCATTTCTTGAGAGATAAGTAAATTTTTTTTAGTAACGTCATTTGTTCAACCATTTTGATATTTTCGACTATCTTGTATGACAAAAAAGCTTGCCATATTCTAAAAACTCCTCCACTTATGGGAATACAACTATTGTATACATGGTATTTATCGCATCCAGGGGGAATATGTGAGTTTCCAAACTAAAGTTAGGTAGTCCTTCCCATTGTTGAAATTAAATAGTTTTTTTTTTTTTGTTCCGAACCATCTTATTTCGGTTCACCGCTGTTTTGCTTTTCTGCACCTATTACTTTCAACTTCAACTTATATTTTATTTCATAAACTTCTTTCTCAATTTACTGTTTCTATGCGCCTTGTGCATAGATTCCGCATTCCCTTTAATTAATTCAAAGTGGTACCTTCCTCTCTTTGGAACACCTTTGTTGTGGTTAGGGAGACTTAAACTAGCATCTAATCTAATCTTGTAATGACTCTTCTTAAGATCTACCTTTTTTCATTATGAATTTGCTTCGCAAAAAAGACAGTCGTTGTTTCCTAATAGTGAAAATCGTCAAGTGTTTTATGGTACACTATTTAATACCATTAAAATTTAGGGTGATCAATCGGAAGATTTTAATGAAATTTATAGCCTAACAATCCTTCAGTATTTAAAGGAGAAATTTCTCTCGAGGAAGAAAGGAGCTCGGGCGTGTTGACGCAAGCCTGTGTTAGACCCGTGCCGACTCGAACGGTGGCCGTGTTCGTAAACTTCCTTCTTCAGCCGCCTCATGAGATAATGACCGGCAGTTGGGTAGGATTTATCAGTATATTTTCTGGCACGGCGGAAGCAAGGTGGGAACATTTCTATTCTGTGCCTGATCGCTGTGTATTCCGACGTTGCTTCACACTGACCTGGTTAATTCTGGCCATTGTTCACGTTTTTCAGTGTAAATTTATAAGATGGTAGATGATTCTCGTGCTGCCCATCTTATCATTTAACGGTAAGATGTCAATATTAGGGTCATTCCAATACGTTGAATAACAGTAGAACGTTGTTCATCCTCGTAATCTGTTCCCTCAGGGGCGATACTACAGTTTCTATGAGAATTAGTGTCCCTAGGGTGAGATCTGAGGTCTCGAGCTGAAAGTCAGGTCGACCTTTTTTTCGTTAGAGTAAAATCCGTTTTTGGTTTTTGTTACCATCTTTTTTCGGTTCACTTTATTTGAACACCGATTATTCATTTCAATTTTTAATACGTTTGAAAAACTTCTTTCAATCTACCTGTTTTTATGTGCAGGGAGTTGGAACCCACCATAAGCATGAAATCCCCGTTCCTTTAATTCTATATGAAATGGTGCTTTCCTTCTTCGACTCTTGGGAACACCTCTCTTATTTCAAAAAAGGCTTTAACTTACTTATAATCTAATCTAATATTTCATAATATTTATACACACTTAATTTTTTACGCATTGTTAGATATTATCCGCGTATTTATGAGAATTAGCACTCCCAGGGGGAAAATGTCAAGTCCCGAGCTGAAGGTTAGATAAGCTTTCATTTTGTTGAAATAGAATTGGTTTTCTGTCTTGTTACTGATCATCATTTTCCTGTTCACTGCTGCACTGTTTTTCAGCGTCTACTAAATTCCTTTTGAAACTTTGTCCTCTTTCATGAACTTCCTTCTCAACTTTCTGTTTCTATGCGCAGGGGATCTTATCTTCTGTGTGAACACACCTATCCCCTCCTGCAAAGATTCCCCTTTCCCTCAACTCCATACTAAATGGTGCACTCTTGCTTCTTTTCTTTGGGACACCTTTGAAGTGGTTAAGGAGTCTTCAATTAATTTATCTAAAATATTAGATTCTAATCTGAATCCAAGCGCTCACGCGTCAATTTTTTTCATTTCGGTTCATTCCCCACATCTCGGTTCATTCCCCACATCTCGGTTCATTCCCCACATCTCGGTTCATTCCCCACATCTCGGTTCATTCCCCACATCTCGGTTCATTCCCCACATCTCGGTTCATTCCCATACCTCCGTGCTTGTGAACTTGGGAGGATCCGTGTTGTTTCATTCTCGCACGCACCACGCCATCCCTGATCAATGTTTTGCAAAACGTCGCAGTAAAATTTGAATGCATATTTATGTTACCCCTTTTATTGAGCCAAGTTCATTTTGTGGTGGGCTTTGTTTTATGAGCTGCTGTTTGACTTGACTGCTGACGCCGCCGTCTTGTCCGTTTGCGCTGCATTGCAGCTACGCGGTCTGACTTCTGTAGTGAACTCGTGTTCAGAGGCTGTTGAACTTCTTGAAACTTAATTTGCCACTGAAGAAACCACTGAAAATTAATTTGCCAGAGAAAAATGAAAAGCAACGTGTTGTTGTCAATTTTTTCTCTCGTTTTTTTCAGCAATTTAACAAAAGTAATATTTCCAGGGAAGTTATTTTTCCAAAACTGAGCACTATTAAGAAATGCAAAATTTAGTGAATCATCAAACTTAAACAAGATATAATATGCTCCTGATAAACATGGATGGGTTCAGGTATGGCATTATTATTTTTTGCGAGTCAAACTTATTCGTTCTGAAACTGACCTCAAGCAGCTTCTTTGTTTCGTATTTATGCTGTGAAAATAATTTATTATCTGTAAAATAATTTGTAATGTGCAAAAAGCGATGACAAAATTATGCTCCATGTACACCCGATTTTTTAATCCGAAGTCAGGGAATTTTATCAGGGCATCATTAAATCCTTCTTCCTGAAGCTTTTTTTAGTCGAACGTAGCTAGTTGAGCTGTTGTGGATGTTAGCCGCTGGACGCAAACAATAAGGAAAAATTGATTGGAACTTTGTGATTGTAAATTCATCTAGCGAATAAAAAGAGGCTCGTGATCCACGATATAATTCTGCCACAGAGGGCTATGTCTAAAACTCTAAATGTGCCTGGAAAATTTAAGAGGTTTTTGTAAACGTTGAAATATATTTCCCCATAATTTTGAGCGAGAAAAGTATCAACAGAAAAAAATAAAGAATAATTTTCAATACGTCATAGCATGGTCATTGTTCCCTTCAATGGCAAAGTATATTTCTGTTGCTAAGCAGGTTGTAGTTTGTGTTTTATTATATGATTTTGCTCGTCTCTCCCTCCGAGGGATGTTAATTGGCTTTTAGCGTTTTTTAGTTTGTATAATTGATAGTTAACTATGACTTTCAGGCATTCCTCAGAGCTTTTCCCTGTTTACCTAAGTTTTACTACCCGTTCTTTTGAGAACTTGACAGCTGTTCATTTCATTAATGACTGTGCAACAACAGTGTGATGTTTCAATGCAAGATGTAATTATGGCCCACCAAAATATCCCTACTGTAGGTGTATCTGAACTTTTCAAAATGTTTTGGAAGGAATGCGCGATAATGTTAACACTGAAAATTTGGGCAGGTGGCACTCCGTTAGGTCTAGTCTGTCATCCAGTGATTTTAAGTTGTCATGGAGTGACTTTGATAATGGTTTTGTAAATGCCTTGTATGATTCATGAAAATGAGCGTGGCTTAATTCTTCGCCAAACCTACGCTGTAACCTATACGCATCGGCGCTTTTTTTGATTGTCTGAAGTAGATGCAATTGGCACACTTATTATAGTGTTCGAAATTTAAATGCTCGTCAGCTTATCAAAGAAAATATGAAATTACAGTTGGACTGACTGAAAAACCGTTTCATACAAGTTTAGATTTGCTATCAATCGTACAAGTAGGCACTCATGTGAATAGTGAGTATATGACTGTTAGCTGTTTACATATCCGTAAAGAATACCGATACAAATGCGTCCTCAACTCAAATGATTTGTCTTTAAAGCTTATTATCGCAACGCTGTTCTACAAATTAAGTTGATGTCAATAGAGTACATAGTCAATACGTCTATAGTTCACTTCGATAAAGGCGCACCGATGCTTTTCATGCATGCAATTTGTACATTTTTCGGTGTAGTCTTGAGAGCTCTGTTGATGGAAGCCTCATGTGAAAAATTGAAAAACCATGTTGTGTAAAGCTTTCGTAAGGTACTGCCTTCCTCATCTACGGTAAAAGTGGAAAGAAAACTGTTGAGAGCGATAACATCACAGGTCATTTTAGACTGTGCGGAAGTGTGGGAGCCCGGGAAGTATGCTGTTGACCCCCTAATTGTTTACAGGCTCTTAATTGTTTTGCTCCCTGGAGCTGCGTTGCTCTTGTTTATGGCTTCGCGTTATTTTGCTTTAGGCCAAGGTGCGTGGAGCTACTCAAATGAAACCATAATAGTATAATTCTATACTGATAATTCTAAATTATCTGCTCATGTGGTGTTGCTTCGAAAAATGATGGCTGACTTAGAAGTTTAAGTTTTCTGGCGCTTAATTGATGCTCGCGTTCAACTTCAAATCATACCCACTTTCAAGTTAGATTAGAAGTGATGAAAATTGACTGTGTTCCTCCGTCAAATGATTGCTACTAGATTTTGCTCAAGGGTTTTGCGAGGAAGAGGGTTCTTAGGGAAATCATTTGGTTTAGAAGAATACCAAGCTATTAACATCGTACGGGTGCAATTGGGCTTTGCTATAGAGAGTGGATGAATATGAACAAATTTGCAAATTATTTGAAGAATGGGGTTGTGAATTTGAATTCTTGCGTCTGCTAAATTGAGTTGCAAATAATCCTCATCCAATGCGCCCTTGAAAGATCGTTGTTACATAACTATACTACGAATAATTCTCTCCCGGTGAATGCTTGTATTTGAATGGGTATACTTTTAAAACAATTGTTGATACCACCAAATTAAAATCAATTGAGGAATATATCTTGCGATAGTGCCTTTTAACTGAGATCGCTTATGGAAATAAAATTGTAATAATCAACATGAACCCTATGAGACCACATTTCAAAGCTTTCTCCTTTGACATTTGTTTTATTTTTAATTTTAGAGGAAAAAAGTTTAAAATCAAGAGCATTCCTTGGAGTCAGCTTTTTAATGAATAACTTTGATCTGAGTTTAGTATCTGCTGTATTTACTTATGCATGCTAAACTCAGATTTCTTATTTCTTTTCTCAGCGTTAGACTGAAAAACTCATTTCAAAATAAGAATCCCCGCTCTTTGAAATTTGAGTAAAAAGCGCTCGCGTGTGTAAAAGTTCTCAAGAAATTTTGAGGGCAGAGGGCGCATTCACGCACATCTTTCCAGCTTTACAGCTGCACTACACTGAAGTGCCGTGTTTTGTGTCGCGAGCTTGTTTACTTGCGTAAAATCTAAAATTCTTGTGAGACGGTGCGTGAGATGCGACTACAATGTTTCGTGAGGAGTTCTCTGAGTTGCCATCGAGGCACTACATACTCATCTGTAATTTGGACAAAGAGTTATTTTAGTCGTTGCTTCACTAAATCATGTATTGGTTTCACGCAATAATTCGTTTTATTCCTGAATTTATATAGCTTACAGTGACTATTAAGGTTATTCGTACCGTTGTGTAAATTTTAGAAGCATCAAATGTCTGGATCTTTTGTTTTTGTAATCCATATCTTCTAAGTTTTTCCTCCGTCGTAGGTTGTGTGAAGATCTAATATGGTAGTTGTGTTAACTCTCCAAATCACTTCGCCCTCAGTTTATTCCTTTGAAATACTTTCCCTCGTTAAATCGACTATCATTTCTGTTAAGCGTCGATATTTTAATAATTTCAAATAACATCAGTATGCTAAGCTACATATTAAGTTGTCATTTTCCAAAATGTTTGAAGTTTTCTTTTGATATTTTTAAAAGTCACTTATTTCTCCTATTCATATGTACCTTAAGTTCGTTTTTCCTATGATTTTCTCATTATTTATGTTTATTTATGTAATTTTTTCATATTCTGTTAATTTCTAGCCCGTTTTGCGAGTTTTTTCCCGAGGAAAAAGATCATCAATGGGATTTTAAAAGTTCTGACGGCTATCCTGCTACATCTCACATCTGGGAGGTTATGGTTGCGTTTTATGCTTAAAACAGAAAAGATAGAAACTATTCTTGGACCTAGAACTGTTGAAAGGCGCTCTCACCTAAAACAGACTCGGGGAGTAATTTTCTTAGTTCTAGCGTTAAGATCGGCTGGCACGTTCAGCTGCTGATACTCTCACGTGCAGCGGATGCAGTGCATGTGCGGAGTCCATGAGCCTACTGTGTTCTCTCTTATACGACGATGTTTCCAACACACTCTCGTACTTCTGCTGTACTGACTATACTCAGTGCAGCAGTGTACCGTGCTCACCACACACAATAGTGTATCGACTATACCTGGTGTAGCAGGTATTGTCCACACCACACGCAACAGTGTACTGTCTACACAACACATCAAAAGGTAACGACCACACTACACACAATAAATAGTGTACGGACCACACCACACACCACAGTGCCCCGACCACACGGCCGCACGGAAGGCGCTGCGTGCAGTTCACCTGAGCGTTTGTGCAGCGCGGCGCTCTCGGCCACACGCGTCCGCCTCTCTTCCTCCCGCCGCCGATGTGAGGGCACCAGTTGCCCTCGCCTCCTTGTGCCGTCAGGGTGTGCCCCTTCTTGTCTCTACCTTCCAAATATTGAACATATTTTCAAGTCTCGTAAAAAATATCTGAGCTGTGTAGTTTTTCGTTACGCTGTGCAGTTCGTGGTTGGATTTGGACAAGGATTGGTCTTAGTTTTCCCGTTCCCTCAGATGCCTTGAGGGAATTGGAGCTCGGGAAGAGTTGACTGCTTCACATACCTGCCCTGGCGTCCAAACTTGCTCGTTATTTGACCCTTAGTTTAGTGTATAAGACTCGTCCATCTCAAGATGGGACTGGTGGTTATAGGTTGCTCTACACACTCAACTTTATTCTCGCGTTCAATCTGTTAACTTTACATATGGAGAGCGAAAAAATTCCGTTGTGCACCCTCAGGCAAATTTCCGAGTAGTAAATTTTTTGATGCGGCTCGGAAATTTTCTGAATTGACCTTTTTTAAAATTTACGTTGATGAAACTTTTCTATTTGTGTAAGGCGAATTCATGACTTGTTTCCTCAAAACCGATTCAGAGTGCTCATGAATATATGAGGTCGCAAGGCAAAGGTTAGGTAGGCCTTCCTTTTGTTGAAGAACAAATTAAAGGTTCTTTTTTTATTGTGGTCAATCTTTTCCGGGTTCAGTGTTGTCTTGTTAATCAGCACCTAGTACTCTCTTCTTCAACTTTTATCTTGTTTCATAGACTTACTTCCGAACTTATTGTTTCTGTGAGCTGGGGACCTTGTGTTGGAACTCACCTTGTGCGTAGATTCTGCGTTCCCTAAAATTTATACCAAATGGTGCCTTCTTCTCTGTAACACACCTGTGTCGTGGTTAAGGAGGCTCAAATAAACTTATCTAATCTAATCTTCATAACCAATTTTTTAATTTTTCCATCATATCCTTCGAACTTTTACGCGTTTACTTTTCCTCATCATATAGTTTTGGTTTATGAAATACCCAAGATACATATCAGGTTATCCATAAATAATTGCTGATAGTTCCTCAAATTTTTTTCTTAGTTCGAAATACTGTTACATGATACAATTTCATTCACTAAACGTAGTTTTTCAAATTCATTTTTGTATCCACAGATCCCAATGATTTATTTCCTCGTTTGACTTTGAATTTCTCGCTTAAAGCTGCTTGTTAAATGCAGTGTGTTAAAAACTTTTTATTTTGCGTAGTCACTACCAGGTGTCCCTCAAAAATGTCCCCGACTTTTTAATTGATTATATCTCCGCGTTAAATTAACATATTTGAATTTTCTTTTTCACAATGTAGCAAATCTGGTTTCTTTTTCTAGTAATTTAAGTTTTTGAAAATCGGTTGAAAAACCACTTTTCAATGATCGATTTACTGAAAGGGGTAGAAAAACTATTGTTCAAAGGAAAAGTTTTTAAAACAATATTGATATTCTTCCTCATTTTGTACTTTCCAAAACACCAAACAAACAAAAGTTTAAAAGTGTAACAAATCATTACCTTGAATGAACAAAATTTAAATAATTAAAGTAATTTAGTATCCTTCGACATACCCTCCATTTCTCTCAAGGCAAGCATTACTTCTAACAATCATTGAATGAAGAGTTTTGCGGATTATTTCATCGTTTTCTTTCCGTTCTTGAAACCCTTCTTCAATTCGTTGTCGAACAATTATTAGTGATGGAGGTGATACATACGTGGTGCTATGTAGGATACATCATTGTGAAATTATTTTTTACAGTAGGTATTGAGAAAGGAAGAACACCAGTGATGTTTTTTAAAACCTTTCCTTTGAAGAGTGAATTTTTCTACCCCTTTCAGCAAATCGATCAGTATAAAGTGGTTATTACACAATTTTCATTAACTTGAATTATTCGAAAAGGAAGCAAAATTTACTACATTGTGAAAAAAAGACAATTCAAATATGTTAATTTGAAGCGGAGATATAATCAATTAAAAATCAGGGACATTTTTGTGGGACACCGGTATAATTTAATCATATTTCAGGCACATTTTTTTCCTTGTCGATATTTTATCCTAATTAGTGCCAAGGTATTTTGAAATGATACTCGAGTTTGATCGTGTTCTAATCGATTATTTTACTTATTTACCAAGCAAAATTTTACGAAGGTTTACTGCGTATTATTAAGTCGCAGGATTTATTTTTTAACACACCTCATGTCTCGTTAATTATTTCAGCAATTTTTCCTTCTTACGCTTCACTGGTTGATTTTTTTACCGCTGTTAGTTCCGTATCATTCACCTCTGTTTTTATATTCTCTCAGGATAGGTTTGATTTTATCTTTTTTTAATAAAAGACCACTACACCTTGTTCTGAAGCGTTTACAGTTTCTGACGTCCATTTCAGATACAAAGGGTTCAAATCTTCATGGCTTGAGTTTTTGAATGAGCGTATTATCGTAACGATAGCCGTACGGTATTGCTCTGGAGGAAGGGAGCTGTAAGCAAAAATGTTTTTCTGAGCATATGTTGAATTAGCTTGTTGTTTGCACATTTCTGGTTTGGGTCTCTAATTTGAAGCCGATCATTGGGGGCGTATTTAGATGAATTTTCAGCTTTAAAATTCCAGAGAGTAAATTTGTTATGAGGGGTCAGAACGTTCGTTTATTCATATTTTGTCATTTAAAGCTCATAACATTTTTATTTGTTTACAACATGAATTCATCAGGCAACGGACAACGAATTATGTTTATGGGACAACGAATAAACCATTAGTTTACTTTGACATAAGCGTAAATGCGACTTACGTTGCATCGGAGGGTATTTTCTTTCTTGTAGTTTAAGAGACAATTCTCTGTTGGATATGTGCTCGCATTCTCTGTTCAAAACTCCGAGTGAGAGTTTCCGCCGCCTGGAGTGGGGAGCTTCTATTCAGAAAATTTTTTAGTTTGAATCTTTTTATGCACCGGCACGAATGCTTCGTGCATCCAAAGCCTCGTGTTCGGTAGGGCACAGAGAGCATCAACTTCACAAGGGAAAGGACGCTATCTTATAAAAAATATCCGGGGCAGAATTGCAGGTCGTGTAAATAGGAGGGGACGAGATTAAGAACGCAGAGCGAGGGTCTAACCTAAGTGAAGTGTTCTTATTTCGAGCATTCCACGAGAGAAGCAATGAAATTTTACGAGAAGAAAGGAAGTCTCATATTTTGTTAGAATATGGTGAAAACCAGCAAGGCACGAGTTGCACTTAACAATGATTGCGACCCAGTCAAAGAAAATGTATTCCAAATGATCAACTTGTGTAACGAAATTTTTACTGAAGACAAATTCTGTTGACTGCTTCGATGTTGAATGAAAATTTGCTTCGGTTGCGTTTCTTCAACTAATTGTATTCACTCTTTTGTTATGTGAAAAATGAACAAAATTTACATTCGACATGTGAAGAATATGAGCTAGCATAGCTCATATATGACATCAATATACAGAAAGCCAAGGTCGTGATGCCGTGAGGTCATCGTGTGTGTGCAGTGCTTCGTGAATTTTTGAAAACTGAGGAATTGACTTATGTATTATATCTTGTCTTGTCAAAACGCAAAGTGTTTAAAAAACAAGAAGGGGTAAAATGTTACCCTCGTACTTTAGGTGCCAAGTTTGATAAGATTTAAGATTATTTGATTAGGAATAACTCAAGTTCACTTCGTTTTTTTCTTTGATGATGTTTTACTAGTGTGAATTGAACACCTTTAATTAAGGCCCGCGTGCAGAATCATGTTAGAGTGGAATTAAACACCGACCTAATTTGTATCCTTTTACAATCGAGTTGAGTTATATTAATTTAATAACATTAAAATTGATAATAAAACATTATTTAATGGGTTAAACAATTTCCCAATAATATAATTGCATTGGAATATAAACTTTGACTGTCTTTTATATTACAAACTTAAATTATTATTACAAGGCTAATTCAGAAAAAAACAGTGTCCATGATTCCGGTTGAGTTTCCCCCCACTGTACCGACTGAAGCCTCCACAAAAAGAACATCAGCAACAAATGCTAAGAATCTATACAACTAATTAAATTCAGAACAAGTAAATACAAATGATATAAATAATCCAATTTTCTTCAAGCTTTACTTCTAATGGATCTCTCCATCAACATCAATTTGTTATTTTTACTTAGAACATACACCAGGTACTGCAACCAAAACATTTGTTCCATTTTGAATTTCCTCAAAATATGGTGTGAACTAAATGATGAAGTGTTAGGTGACTTCTTTATGGGATCAATCTATACGAATCTTTGTCTCAGTACTTGAACTATGCTAGAAATAAGTAGATGGGTAATTAGGATTTTCAGAAGAATCAATAATAATTCACAATATTAGGCGAACATCATTTTTACCACGAAATAATGATAAAAGGAAAAATGCTACGCCAGATTATATTTGATGTCATATGTTATATTGTCTTACATACTAGACATCAAACATAATCTGGCGTAGCATTTTGGTATTATCAATTATGAAGGTTATGTATCGATGTAATGTTCGTTATTTTTATAAACTCGATGATGCAATCGTGTGTCGAATCTGTAGATTTTTTATCTTTCGAAGAAATTTCAGAGCTTCTATGGATTCCAATAATGCTGTTTTTATAGTGAACCACCATCCTTCTGCATTAATTTCACCAACTATAACAGCCCACATAGATGTGTTGAATTAGGCTAAAATGAAAATGACACTTTCTAGTAACTTAAGGCTATGTTTCACTCTGATAATTTCAATGTAGGCCAAAATGTGCTGATGGCTGTTACTGCCCGTTTAGATTGTTCATTTGTAGTTCGTAAAGATGAGGTATTCAATAACATTCGCTGGAAGTTTATAGACTTCATTTCGCGTGAACACTACCCGGTTTTAGCAAAACAAATGCCTATCTCCTATGCAAGCATAAATTGTTTCATTCGATCGATAACATTAAAGATTCATTTCGGCTATGAAGCTGCCAGGATCTTTAATGGTCATTAAATCACCTTTGTAAAGAGTCCTGTATGCATCGCTCATCGCGATCATTTGAATGAAAAATTTTTAAAAGCATGGAATTTTTCTGTTCGCTCTTCCTTAGTTTTATTTTTTTACTTTTTTCAAAATTAATCTAAAAACAAGATAGCGGAAAGGCTGATTTCAAAGTCAACATTAAATGATTGTTTAGAATTAGAGTCTGCAATATAAATAAACGTTTCAACTATAAACGTCATTCTCAAAATCTGAGAACAACACCTTGCTGAACTGTTAGTAATAAGGAAAAGTTTTCCTGCATGATAAGACTACGATATCAGGAAAATGAAAAACTGGAAAAACTATAAACGCAAATACTAGGAACAATAGAAGCAGAAAATTTATAAAAATTTATCCTATTTGTGAAGGATAAGTGTTTATGGAATAATTTAAAAAAGGTTCATCTGGTAAAAGAAATAAAAATTTTAAAATACGTAAATCTTGTGAACGAAAGATGAAAGTAATGATCCAGAATGTTTTTGGGTACACTGGCAAATTGCATTTTGGTGCTTGACAAAAAATCAGCTTGTTCGAAAACTTCTCCCAGCATGTTCTGCCACACGGATAACAAGAGCTCTTACAGTAAAGCCTGTTTTCGAGGGCATTCTGCTACGTATTGGATAGCGTCCCTAACAAATTAGGCACGTTTCTAAAAGCCACCTTGAGCTACGTACGGCCGATTTCGTAACGCAAGAAAAGTTTATTTTATTAAAGATTCAGCATTAGCGCCACCTGAGCCTTAGTTTTGCATGCCCTTCATTTCGTTAAAGCGGTCTACGCGTCATTTCTGGGATGTAAAGTTGTCTTTTTTATTCTCTTCTATTTTCTTTATATTTTTGTTCCACGAAATCACCTTTATAGAAGCGCTGCTTTGGAACCTGGATATCTTGCCTGATATTCCGATTTATCAGAAGTGCAATTCGATTCGCTCTGTGCCAGACGTGCTCCTGATCGTCGAGGTTCGTTTAACGTGATTACAATTCTGATGAATATCCCAGGGCTGAGGGAACATAAGACTTGCAGAACGTTTTCCTTTGACATCGTTGATGTTCCATTAAATTTCCTTGACGTGATGACAGCTTAAACTTGATCAGCATAAGTTCCATGATCACCAATGTCGCACATGCTCGTGCTTCTCGCCCATCACTACAGATGAAATATTGTAGTGTTGAGCTGCTCGTAGCAAAAAACAGCCTACGCTTATCCATTGTCTTCAAAGGCTTTGCGCCAATCGATGCATTTGCACGTGGGCTATTCCAAATTCAAGTATTGCACAACTTTTGGTCTAGTATGTTTCAGCAGTTGTAAAATGCACGCATAAATTTTGAGTCGTATGTTCATTTACCTACCTGTAACGTATGCATTTCCCTGACGTCGAACTTGTCAGTGGTGTTGATATTGCTATTGATACAAGTGTGGCGGAGGCCTTATGACTTTTTTGTGTTCCTAGTTCTGAAAGAACGACTGTATGAATGTTTAATATTATGTCTACTCAATTATTTTGCAGTTATTTTTTAAAAGCGAGAGCACTATTTGTTTCGAGAAAATGAAGAACAGTCTTATGAGCGACCCAGCATATCAGGACATTTGCACGCTCTGTGACGTTGATCACTGCAGCAGAGAGCATCAGATGGGTGTCAACTTTGAGTTGAGAATAGTTACGGTTTTTCATCGTTCTCTCTTAAAATGAATTCAAGCATTATCTGTTCTAAGTGCTCTCTTCGGGTGGCATGTTAATAGAACTTTTCAATAATGCGATCCCGCTTGACAGTTGAGTGATGAGCCTTGCATTTTAACCACAAAATCGCCAGCCTAATGTTGAAATCCGAAGCAACATTAACAGCTGTATCGGCTCTGACGATGCGCAGCATGCACGGAACCGACGCGCATTGAGCGCTTGTGTCTTGCACTGCCGGTCCCGAGCGTAGCTCTGCAGTGACCGGGCGCGTCGCGCCTGATCAGCGCCACAATATTCTGGGCTCGACAGCGTGCGGGCAGCCGTCGTGTTGCGTGCTGTGCACAAGGCGGCACTCATGGAGTTGTGGCAGGTGCCCGTCCAGCCATTCTACCAGACCTACCCCTGGGGGCCTCCGCGACATCGTCGGGTGAGTCTCCACGTTCTTTGGAAAATAGAAGTGAGCACTTTTAGGCTTGAAGTTTTTACGTGAATACTGCATCGGTGGACATTATTTTCCCTCAAAAATTCAGTTTTCTGTTCGTTTATTCTTACATACTTTCAGCTTTTCTCTGAGGGTATGAGATGTATTTTTGGTCTCTATTCCAGTGACTTCATTGAGAAATACTTTATGTGGAAATTGGAATCCTATAATATCTCTCAGTTTCGATGAATTGTCATATTATGGGGTTTCAGATGTTAAATTTCATTATTTTTCAGTTTCATCTTTGTGACCTTAGTGAGAGCAGCTTTATGCTTTTTTTTGCTGGTGAAAAGAGCGTGCTAAATTTGAGAGAAAAGTCATTGAAACTATTCGAACAAAAATCTACGGAAATTAAAACTGACATTTAATTTACTTTTCTGATTGATTTTCAATACTTCTGAAAGAAGTAATTCATGAAAACATGTATGATCTTTGTAGCATTCTTCCTTAAAATGATTTGTGGATCAAATTATTAATGGACATTTGTTGCGTTCACCTGACGGCGTACTATTCATTATTCAGCTGTGCGAAGGAATTATTTGCTAGGTCCACTGAACTCATTTACTCGCTTGTTTAATTTGCCAGCATATCCACGACTTCTACTCTTCATCTCAGATTCCTATTCTTGCTCAATTACCCATTGCATATCTTACACTACTTCTTAAACATCGTGTCTGCTAAATCTTACGGTAATGCAATCATTCTCGCATGAACGTGTTTTAACCCAATGTCAAGATTGTCACTCGCTCATGTTCTTTTCAATGCTTCCCCAGCTCTCAGATATTTACTAATCTAAGGGAGAGCGAATGGACGAGCGACATCTGCTTTAAAGTAATATCAGAAGTGAGAGGAAGGTGTGCATGAGGCAAGCTCAGGAGTGCTTGCAGAAGAGAAGCGCCATGTGAGGAACATGAGGGAATAAGCGGTGTACGCTCGTTTTCTGCCGCGCCAAGGGTAGTATTGCAGGATTAAGTGAATGGTGCGTTCTTATACGTGCAACCCCTGCTCAACTTTGATGCCTTGTTTTGAGCGCAATGGTTGTAGGTGCGAAGGAAAGAGCGGTCGTCATCACGCACCTGAAGTAAGCCAGATAGAGCTCTTAGCGCTGCAGGAAATGTTCAGTCCGAGCTTCTTTGGCCCGTGTTACAAAAGATGAATTAATGAAAACCGAAGGTTATGTGAATGATCTGATTCGCCTTCGTACAAATCGTCACCCTCTCGTTCCTGATGTGTGAGATAGTAGTGAGTTGTCTTTGTGTTACGTAAGTTATCGATGATGGAATAATTGTTTACATTTTCCCCATTGTTGTTCTTTGTTTTTATTTTTTGTTTCTGCGCATACAAGCATTTCCCAGCTTTGGAAAGGGATCGTTTTCATGCTCCTCTCTCATGTTGTCAGTGCCGAATTACGGTTTTTGTAATACCAATAAAAAGTAAGGCATAATTATCATAATAAGAGAATTGTCATAACATTCACTCAGAGTTTCCAGCATAAGTTTGATGTTTTGCCAACAGCTTTTTGGTTTGCCTGCTGTCGAAACCAAAGGAGCCATAGGTAACTTTACCCAACCTAAACCCACTCACAACTTAAGTAGAACATTAGCCTTGACCTTAATTTTGATTTTGACTTATATATGACATCTTTTCCAATTTATCCACCTTACGAAATTTTTCCAGTTCATCACGAGTTAAAAGACGAAGAAAATTACTTATCATTTTTACTAAACCATTCCCTACAGATTTCAAGTACTAAATAGAGTGATATTGAATTTTGTAGGGAGTGTTTTAGTAAAGATAAGTAATTATATTTAACATCCTTAACCTTATAAATGATTGCTTATTTGAATGAACAAAAATGGACCTAACCTAATTCAACCTCATAATGATCTCTGCACGTTTTATCTCGAAACACATGAGAGTAAAAGACGCTGAACGTATGAATTTTTAAGTCTTTTTAAGGTGAATTTTTAAGGTGCAAAAATGAATTTAATTGTTAAAATTACACGAATGATAATGGTTGCAAAAATAATTCTTTCGATAAAAACAAATAACTATAATTTCATGCTGGCTATTGTAGTTACCAACATGTAGAATAGGTAAAAAAATTGTTTCGACATGAGCGAGGACCAGTAAAAAAACAAAAATCTGTCACTCCTCGTAGACGCCCAGCAAAGATATCACCCTCACTGTGCTGAGCAACAGGTCACGACCTGGTAAAGTTTGCGACCCTAGATTTGTGTGTTTAATGGGTTACAGTCTTGTTCTCTGAAGTTTCTCTTGTCAGTGGCCACCCATTTGAACCATGAGATTTCGTTTTAAGATTTCATTTCAGCTCAGAGCGTTGTCTGGTCGTGATTTCACCTTCGAGTGGCTAATTTTTAACGTGGGTTCTACGTAGTTTTTAGTACTTTTTATACATTGTGCGAACAGTTACCAAATTAAATGCTCGTAGAAAAGTTCGAACGTGTTCCATAAGTCCAAAGTTGAAAAAGTTATCAGTTTCCTTTATACGTTTATAACCTGTTTTCATTGTATTTCTATGGGGTGTAGAAATATGGCAATAAATGGTGAAGACTGTTAATTTTCACCTAATATCGGAAAGCTTACGATTAATTTCGATTTCATACATAATTTACGCCACTTAAAAATTATCGTCCTTAAAACAGTGAATCTCGTACAACAACAAACATTTAGTGTACTTGAGATGGTACATTTGTACCGCAACTAAAATGTTTTCAGAAATATGCAAGGAACAATTCGTGTTCTGGACAGCAGGTAAAGATTCTGAAGTTTCTCATTGGGTATATTCTATGACTGTACGTTGAGGACTTGCCATTCCTCGTGCGTCCCTAATTACCTCACCTGAAATGAAAGATATTTTTTGACTTTTTGCCCCTTTTCCCTATGTGTTAGTTGCTTCGATTTTGTTTTGCACTAATTTTCTTCCAATGAATTAGCGTTGCTCGCTTTTCTGAGCTTCAGAGCTTTTAAGCTCTCGAAAAGCTAGAAAAGTCCTAATAAATGCGTGACATGAATCCATGATTTATTTGGTGTTCTACAAAATTCAGTTTTGGTGGTCGAAGGAAGAAATATGATCCCGTGCTTCAGTATTATTTCAATACGAACAATGTGCTATTTAATGGGAAAAATTGTATAAACATTAGACTAAACAATGCAGCAGTCACACTTATAAGTGTTTTATAAGAGTGACTGCTGCATGCAGTCTTACGTTGGTAGTACCAAACTCCAACAATTCATCAGACATAGCCAACACGCAGGAATATCTCGTAGAACCGGTCGTGCACTAACCCTTCCACCCCAATCAGCAATTAGAGATCACTGCGAGAATTCAAACTATTCATTCAAAAATACAAATTTTTCAACTCTATGCCGAGCTAATAGTGAGCATGACCTTTGAATTTTTGAGTCCCTTTTCATATTCACTCATAAACCTAACCTCAACAAAGACATCATTGCTGTAAAGTTATCAATTGCCCCCACCTACCAACGTAATTCTGTGTGTGTGCGTGTGTAAGCATAGTGTGTGTGTTCACTGGGTGTATCTGGATTGGCGTGTACATGTGTGTTTGCGTAAATTGTGAGTATGCAGCTGTTTGTGTATGAATGAATCCAAATTAGGGTTTTTAGACATTAAGAGAATTTTGTGGAATATATGTATATGTTTTTCTTAGGATCTAAAAGTTTTCTTTTTCTCCTGTTTCAGCACTGATGATGGAATTTTAATAATTCCGAAACGTATGCAATAAACGGGATGTTCGTTTTTACTCTGGTTCTTCTTTTCATTCTTTTTAGATATTGTTTACAAAAAATCTCCTAATTTTAATGCTGTTGGTTGTCTTTCATGATAAAATTATTTCTTTGCTCATACGCACAAATTTAATAACAAGTAGATAGTTGGTCAAGTAGACCAAGTCAACTCGTCTGCAACCAACCATAAGTCAGGTCAGTCAGGTGTCATTTTGATCAGACCCATCCAATCTATTGACCAAGAGCACATTATATCTTTCCACTTCATGGCCAACATTCTAGGAAAAGGTGTAGTGTGAGAACCATGAGTAGGAGCACGACAGAATGCCCTGTTATTTCCAACAAATGATCCCTAAACGTGTATTACTTACAAGTGAAATACATGAAATACAAGTTACCTCCTCAGGGAGATACGACCATTGTATCTGTGGGAATTAGTGTTGCCTGGGAGAAGATGTGAGGTCCCGAGCGAAGAACTAAATAGGCCCTCCTTTAGTTGAAATAGAGTGGGCATTTTGTTTCGTTACGGATTCTTGACTTTCGGTTCACATTTGTCCTGTTTCTCAGCGTCTATTACTTTTTCTTCAACTTTTTTTTCCTTAAAGTTTTCCCAATCTTACTGTTTGTACGCGCAAGGTTTGGAGACAAAAGTTTTACGTAGATTTCCCGTTCCTTTATTTCAACTCAAAACGGTGCCTTCCTCCTTTGTCGCTTGAGAACACCTTTGTTGGGCTAAAGAAGGCTTAAGCTAATTTGAAACCAAATCTGTTTCCATTGGTTGACGAATGGATCCTCAGAAATGTCGAGGAGGACAAGTAAATACGTTAGGACTGTTAATTATTCAATATTTCACCAGTCCGCCAGTGAATTACAACCTCAGTCAAACGAATTTACTCGACGTAGCAGAAAAGGTTCCTGAAATATTCAAAAGTGTTACCGACGCAACACAGCTAGATTCTGTTTTTGATTTGAGAAAAATGAAATGTAGCTGCTTCTCAAGTTTACCAGGTAAACCGTGATACAATTATTTGTGTAAAAAAAATAGTATTTATGTTTATCATGAATATTTCATGTCAAAATGCGACTGTTGCGCATGGTCTCATCATGTGTGAAATTTTATTTGAGTAAAAAATTACTGAACAATCCTCCTGCATTTAATCGTATAATTCTTGGCTTTTCCCGCCATTTAACTTGTTCGCTTAACAAAGTGCCTAACTGGCATTACGTACGATTTCATTTTCACACCTTCAATTTCTATTTTAACTATTCTAGCGTAATCTCTTTTCTTACCGAGCCAGTGGCGATTCAGTGGAGTTTGATGTTTTCTGCAGCTCGAAGTTGGGAAAATGACATTTCCGAAGTGGCCTCCTGATCTCGTTTGTTCTGCGCTGTTCCCATTTCTTAAACCATGTCTGCGTTCCCTGCAATTTTTTTAAAGAACTTTGATAATGGGATCAACTGACCGAATGTTGGGACAATTAGTATAAGCGTGGATGACTTTCCCTCTCACATTTGCTGAATTGGCAAAATTTACTCAATATTAAAAATAAAAAGAGTTTTAATCCGTTCGTCTTCTAGCTGAACAACTTAAGATCATACTTCATATTTTAATACGCTTGTGCCCACCGTAAGCTCGTACATCTCCCAGTGTCACGCTTGCTACGTATGATTACTTGCATGAAAACCTCATTTTTAATAATTTCAGTGGGGAAAAATATCTGTCGCTGTTGAAAAATTTTACGAATAAATACGGCATTCAAATCCAACACACAATACTTTGCGCTAAATACTTCACTTTATTGCTTACGAATTACCTCGCAATAAATAGTTTACCTTCAAGGTAGCTTTTTGAGCGTGGATTGAAAAAATTTGGCGACCGCGTTTATTCTACTTAAAAAGCAGCCTTGATTTTTTTAGGTTTTGAATTTTGGTTATGATACGTTAGAATAAGTTATGATTGGTTAGGCTGATTAAGATAGAATGATAATTAGGTATAGGTTTAAAATTAAAAAACACTCAAGTTTTTCCACGAGTACAGGTAGCTTAATTGATTTTTACTATCGCTAAAACTACAATCGGGAATATCGCTCTGTGATGTGGATCATTTCGCCTGTACCCTCGATGCGTTGTCTGTTTCGCAACTTGTAATTCAAAATCCATAAAATTAAGTGCTTTATTCATAGTCTGCGGTGATTTATTGTATATTTGAGTGTTACAATCATTGGATATTGTGAGACTAACGTAAAGTTCATCAGCGTGTCGCCAGAGTTTTGCTGAACTGCGTAATACTCGTATATAGCTGTTTTACTCGTAACGGTTTTTTATCTATGTAAAATACTTTCAATGCTTACGGTCGATTGCACGTGGGGTCGTTAGGCTACTTATTGTTACTCAAACGCTCTTTAGCGGGATGAACGAGAACTCGATATAGTATGGGAGGTGTTTGAGAGACATGCCGGGCAGGGCATGTTTAAGTTGTGGGTGGGACGCGGGCAGCGAATGCCGGGCACGAGGGGAAGAAGAAGAGAGCAAATCTCTGATATCGATCCTTCGAGGGGCTTTTGGAGGCAGGAACGGTGCCGCTCACTGGCAGGGCTCGAGTCTACTTTGATGGACTCCCTCTGTCGTCTTCAGAACTTTTACCTGACGTGCTTTGCTCTTTGAACACGAGATCTTCTTCCGTGTCTTTTCAAAAATGGCATGCTCGTTTTTTGTGAAAGCGTAAGCCGGACGTTGTTAAAATTCAGAATGGAGACAAAACACCGCGCTCAGCCTGTACCAAGCGGATGTTCTGATTCAAAAACAATTGAATTCATTCATAATTTATTCACTAACAACAAATGCGTTTCATTTTCAAATTACACCGCCAATTCCCAAAAAAGTTGTCATGTACAGGGAGTCATATTTTAGCCTGCCTCAGTAACGTGGGTGTAGGAGAAAATGAGGTAATTAAAGACCAGTTCAACCAGAGCCTGCTCTTCTCCAGCTTTTCTCTGGACCTAATTGGTCTCGTTTTCAGACGTCTTCGAGCTTGATTAATTAACGGTTGAAGCTTACAGAAGTGACGTCTGTAAATATGGTAACGAACGAGCTTTCCGTGATGTGCGCCATCTAAAATTCTATTTGTAAGTTTGACCAAAATTGTATACTGTTCTGTAACAACTCTGTGTTTGGTATGGCTCTTCGTATTTGGACTTCAACATGAAATGAACGAAAAAGATAGTTAAATTTTTTATATTTGTTTTGCGACGAGGAATTTCATGAGCTCTGCCAAGGGGTGCACCGAAACAACTTACAATTTCTTATGACGCTTAAAAGCTTCTATGGTCTATAGAAGTAATGAATTTTTGTGTCCAGCCTGATTCAATGTCACATTTTGTGACCCGAGTTCGACAGGCGTTGTTGGAAAATGATCGCAGAATGGGAGGCCAAAACTCCAGTTTGCGTAAAATGGCTCGTGAATCTTCTATCAAAACCTTTTGAATTTTCTTGTAGTGATCTCATTTATGGCACTGATGTAGCCCGCTGCGCCGCCTCTCATGCGCACTCCGCCTCAGATGACGCTGATAGGGCGGCCGTGCTGGGTCGTAAACGCGGGCAGCCTCAACACCATCGCGGCATGCGGCCTTCTTGCCTATTTCTCCCTCTCTTGCTAGATCATTTTTCTCCCTCTCTTGCCGTTTTCTCCCTCTCTTGTCGTTTTCTCCCTCTCTTGCCGTTTTCTCCCTCTCTTGCCGTTTTCTCCCTCTCTTGCCGTTTTCTCCCTCTCTTGTCGTCTTCTCCCTCTCTTGCCGTCTTCTCCCTCTCTTGCCGTCTTCTCCCTCTCTTGCCGTCTTCTCCCTCTCTTGCTGCTTTATCCCTCTCTTGCTGCTTTATCCCTCTCTTGCCATTTTCTCCCTCTCTTGCCGCTTTCTCCCTTTTTTACCGTTCTAGTGTTTTCACCCTCTCTTGCCGTTTTCACCCTTTCTTGAGAGCTCATTTTTGTACTGCTGATTTACTTCCAAACATCCCATTATTGGTCGCTCCCACTATATATCATGCCAGGTTGTGAGTCAGTTTTATTTTCAGGTTCTCATCTTTTCAGGGAGATACAATTTTTTCGGAATTTACGCTCACAGGGGAAAAATGCAAGGTCCCGAGCTGAGAGTTAGGTGGGCCCTTTTTTTGTTGAAATAAAATTTTTTTTATACGTTAAGGACATCATTTTTCTCTTCACTGCTGTCCGGTTTTTCAGCACCTGCTACTTTTTTCTTCAACTTTTATCTTGTTTCATGAACTTCCTCAACTTACTGTTTCTATGCACCTTGTGCATAGATTCCGCTTTCCCTTAACGCCATACTAAATGGTGCCTTCCTCTCTTTGGAACATCGTAGTTGCGGTTCGGGAGGCTTAAACTAACATATAATCTAATCTATCAGGTCCTCGCTGGTTTTGAGGTGATCACTCTTTGTACTACAATGTACAGTTGCAATGGCCTTCTTCGTCGCATGGTAAACATGTTCGACTGTATGTGTGCACAAGAGCTTGTTGCCAAATTGTGTTGTGCAGAGTAATTCGTTCTTCGTACTGGGGAGATGAAGGGGGACGAATGCTTTACCTTTGAAGAATGATTTTTGCGCAGGTGCTGTATGATCTTCAACACTGCTTCAAACATTTAAAAAGAAGTTCAAGAGAAAAATTTTGTGTAGTAAGGTGGTTGCGGTAGTGGTATTGATAGCGTTAGTTGTAGTGAAACCAATATGTCTTATTACTCTTTGACATTTAATTTCAAATGAAGTCCCCAAAGTTCCACGTTTTTTTATTTTTTAGAAAGTGGTTAAGGTAGACCGCTGCATTTTATGAAAAGAAAACATAAAATGTTTTTTTTTTCAAAGAGTCGAGAAAAGTTAAAAAACTTTCCACGGATAATTTATGGAAAATTTCGGTAAGAAATATGTCAAAATTGTTTATTTAAGAAGCAAGGAGAGCCGTAAGTAGCTAGAGATTGCACAAAACGTCTAAATGTTTTATTCATGTCGACAAGTAACAGGATAAAATGGTGAGGACCGTTGCTAGTGGGGATTTAACAGCATTTGTGCACTTGAGAGACCTGGGTCTCGAGTAATTGACTTTGATGGATTTTCTGTTCCCGACGAAAAAGAGGAAGCATTCTTTGACCCGCGTGCCTGTGTCAGTGACCTCCGTTCAGTTGGCATTCTCTATGGTGCCAGCAAGGTTCAGTTGCGAGTATTTCGGGGTAAGGTTAACACGTTGACTGCGATGGGTTAAACTGAAGTTCAATTTTCAACTCAAATTTTAAGTCGAAAATTGTTCGCAATTTTGTAAATACCAAACATTAAGCGAGTCCATTATTTACCATTAATTTTAAAAGATTACTATAATTTCTCAAAAGACCCATCGATGGGTCGTTTTGCGGCAGGAAGAACTTAAGCACGACCCATCGGTGTGTCGTATCGCAAGCCATGTGTTAAGTAACGTTTCCAACTAGAGGGGTTTCATTTTCTGAATGTGTCATTTCCGGAAATGATCTTAGGCATGTATTAATTTAGATGACATGACTTTGTGTCGTATGTACTGGTGATTTAGTAGAGAATAAAGGCTAATGATTTTGCTTGATGAAAAGCCACCTCTCGTATCGTAAGCATCCTTCTATAATGAGACTTGAAGAACTTTACGGATGAATGCACTGGCTTCCTAATTTATGTATTAGAACCGTGTTAAAGATTCAAGTTATTGAGTGATATATACGAGTATGAACTGCGCTATGGATAAAGATATGCGAGGTATAATAAATGTTGTGCAGAAATTTAAACGAAATAGTCAATGTACACCAATTTGGTTTTTTACTTAGTACTGATGATGCTCACGAGGAAAAAAATTCTGGAGTTTGGAAGCTACAGGGTAAATTGTTGTACAAAATCCGTCAATTCAGAAGACCTATGTGACGGTAATTTCATGTTAGAAAAAAACACAAAATTGGGAATTATTCATTCTACCGGTTTGTTCATGAATGATGTGCAATTAAGTATTAAATTTGTTTTAAAATAAGTATCAAGAATTAAATTTGCTCGTCTAGACACAACCCATTGTCTAACTTGAAAGTAGTGTCATGAAATGTTCTTCCATCTTGAAGCGTGTTCATCTGAGAACCAAAGAAGTTAAGCTTTCAAATAATTTTTGGCAGACGTAGATTTTTATTTCAACTCGTTCGTCATCCTTCATGTATCATATCAATTCTTGAAGAGCTTGTTTATTTCATAACTAGAGTGGAGTACGGTAACTCCAGGATCACTATCTCCATTTTATCATTTAACCCTTCTTAGTTATTTTGAAATGTCTAAAAAACAGTCCTCAAAAAATCATTAAGGGAACTTGTTTTTGGCACAATATACCCACATGGTCACAATAACAGATGTTAAATGGATTATGGATGTCCCCTAGAACTCATGAGGTTGTTATGTAGCATTAAAATCAGACATGTAGCATTAAAATCAGACACAAATGGGGTTGTGCAAATTTTCAGACCCATAACATTTCGGTGCAATGCTTTTTGCGTCAATTATGACGAATGTACCTACGTCTAATATAGTCGACCATCTCTATTATAATTGACAGATACTTACTGGCTGCCCACCTCGTTCAGTTGTTGAAACCTTTTATGTGTATTTCGGGTGATTCTTCTTCATACACGATTTTCAAACTCTGTCGATATCGGCTCAGCAACATTCAATTCAGCAGGCTGGGTTTGCCTGTCCATAACGTCGTCACGTCGACGTCGGAACCATTGCTGCAACAGGCATGATTGTGCTTAGCATCTATGTCCTTTTAAAATTGAAGTTTTGTTCAATGTTTCCCGTGCACAGAATATTTAGTTTCCTCTTACCGACACCAATTTTCATGCTGGTGCGGCGATGAGGACCTATCCCAGCCCTACTTGAGAGGATCCGAACACAGAAAGTCTCTGCCGAGCTTCACAGTGGGAGTTTGGTATTAATGTTCAAATAGTACCAACTGGAAGTCTGACAAATTTCACTCCTTATGAATCAAGGACATTAAACTTGATTTCGACACTTAGGGCAAGATCATACTCCATTTTGTATTCCTTCTGTGAACATTATTTTTCGTCCGGGCTTCACAAATGCGTCAATTCTTTTCAAGTCAATGGTTTCTATGCATTTCGTCTTCTGGCCGGTCCTTCTTCATCTAGACGTTTTCTGTATGAGTTAACGGATTTTGTTCTTACGGGGCATCAATTTCATGTCGTAATGTCACTGTGGTGAGCCTGAGATTTACTAGAGACAGGCATCTTATATTTCGATCGATGAAACAATCAGTCGTTCTTGGCCGATCTTCCTTGCTCTTCTCTGCGCCTACCGACATGCTAGGAGCTATGAACTTATAGCAATTAATCAACTACCTTGCTAAGTGATTCAAACATTTTCCAGTTTTTCTTCTTTGTGTGTCATAGTCTTTCGTTCCAACGAAGAAAATTCTTTTTTTATAAGTTTTTTCGGTACCATGCTTAGATGGCGCAATACTCAAAAAATTATGGAAAGTCAATAATGCAAGTGAGGGAAAGAAAGCGGTGAATTAAATGGGCCATTTTGGCTTATCTGTCCACATGATTTTGTAGCTATTTTCTAAATTCACTGCCAGCATTTTATTTTGTTCCTTTTTGTTGTCTCCAATATTTCAAAAATTGATATCGACCTAAATATTTGAGGTATTTTTTTGTTTGTACAACAAACTGTTGATAATCTTTGCAGTGATTTTGTTTTAGCTAAGGTTTTCGCTATAAAGAGTCAACTTTATGAACGTACTTAAAGATCCCCAATTACTGAAATTGATCCTGACATCTAATAAAAATGCAAATAATTTTTGCAATATCATGTCGATACAGTTTTCAAGCGTAAATTTTTAGAGCTCAATACACATTGTTTGTCGATAATCATTCTTAAAGCTAGCTCTCCGGCCAGTTCAAGTGTTCCTTGTAAGTGGTGTCGTTAGTGGGCACATTGCAGCTTTCAGCGGAGATGACTGTTTCAGACTTCCTGTTGCTATCGTGATTGAACAATTTCCTCAGAAATATCCTGTTGACCGATCCCGACTGGTTGCTGGGATTGACTCCCTCATCAGGCCGTAGGAGCTGCCAATTTCCGCGCAAAATTGCTACCTCTTGGACGATTTTCTCTCTCTTTACTTCGTTAGAACGTCTTTAGAGCATATAAATCAATTAACTCTCTTATTATATGTGGATTCACTCGATATGTAAGCTCACCACAATTAAATATTTGATACTGTGATTTTTAGCTGCAGTATAAAATATGATGCATTGGATGTGTTGATGCCATTCGTACTGATGAGAACTACTTGTTTAGGATTTATGGTGGATTGAAGTTATGTTGAGTAACTCCTACTGTTTCAATGAGTCGTCTCGCGCTTGATGCAGTGCCACAGTTGCAGGTCCGAAGTTAAAATATTGCTATGGGTTATCTCAACATTGAGCTGAGAGTCTCGTAGGCCCTCTTGGAAACATCATAATTTTTTGTTATGGTAAATACTATATTCTCTCTGAGCTCATCATTTGGCATACTAGTTGATGCGTTAGAATAAAAATTGTCCCAAGTCCTGAATGTCGACTTCATAGTTTTAGTCGCAAAATAAATCAAATCTGCTTATTTTACTTTTAACATCAGTCTCTCATGCTCGTGTCACTAATTCCTATGTTTGTGTGCTCACATTTCAATATAATCATGCGCAAGCGATAGGGTTTCCAACAATGCGCCACATAGATTATATTTTCTTAGTCACTTGTATTTAAATGCATTACCAAAATCAGACTACAGCAACGAAAGAAACTCATTTTTTTCGTGCTTTTCTCCGAATCATTTGTTTCGACTATTAACATGGGTATTATGATAACCATGAATGAATAGCAATTGAGGATCTCTATGTTATGGTATTTGAATGCGTTTTTTGCAATTGTTTCAATATATCTGCGCACTAACGAGAGTGTTTTTCGACTATGCGTTACGAGGATTATGTTTTCGTAGATACTTATATTTCAACGCACTGTCAAAATTAGATTACGCAACGAAGGGAGCTCATTTTTGTTTTGCTTTTCTGTCAATCATTTTTTGTTTCGACATTTTACATGAGTTTTACGATACCGACGTGTAATTATCAACTTATGATGTTAATGTTAAGAGATTTCAAAAACCAATGTTAAACACTTATGTTTCAACTCTTGAAAATAAACTGTTTTTCTTTCTTTTTGTATTCTTGTTGGAATAGAATAGGTTTTTTTAGCACCTGTTTTTTTATATTTATCTTGTTTCATAAACTTCTGTCAATCTTGTTGTTTTTATCAGCAAGATGTGGAGACACATTAAGAGCATAAATCCGTCCTTCCCATACCAAATGGTGTTTTCCTCCTCCTTCTCTTGGGAACACCTTTGTTGTGATTGAGGAGGCTCAAACTAACTTCTAAACCAATCTCTCGAAAATCTCTTAGAATATGAAGCACAAATATTATCTGCTCCCGACTGTTGAATTTATTTCAAACAGAGGAAGAAATTAAATCCATTCTTACTCATGTTTTCACCGAAGCCTCCTCACACCATTGCAATGTCCTAGTATTTTATTTGAAGTGCGAACCGTGGCTTGTAACTTATAAGATCTCTGAATGTACTTTTAGCCGCATCTGTCCAACCCAAACTGTGCTAACGTCTCTGAACATCACATTCTCCCGCTGTTCTAATGTATGATGCGTAGATTTCCTGCAAAAGTCAAGCCATTTCTTCTTCTTGGACAAGGTTTCTCGCCTGCTGTCGATGTTGGATCGTTGTCATCGCTGCGTTTTTGAGTAGAGATGTTTTTTTCTTGAGGCCGACAGTTGTTATGGCCAGCTAGATCTGATATCTCTTCTCGTTCTAGAATCTTGTCAGTGCGAACAGTAACCTTCTCGGAGACCCGGGCTTTCTTGGTGCGATACGGTAGGAAGCGCGACAGCTGCTTTTCCAGGTTGTAAAATGCCATCGTTTTCCCATGTGGGTCTGGGACGACACATTTCACTGACATTGCTTGCTGTGATAGCGCCAGGGCACAGATCTTTTTTACAGTGATGGCTTGGTATATTGTTAATACTGACCACTCGAACGCGAGTTATAAGATGTAAGAAAGGGTAAAATGGTAGGCTGAGAGCAGTGGAAAGGAAATCTCTCACACCAAACTCGGAAAGCTCGCATCAGTATAAAGAAGTGCATAATCAGTAACATCAAGCTTAGCGAGCTCTATAATAGTACATCACGTTGTCTTAGGCTCACCTACATACTCATGCTATTTTGGGAACGCAAGTGAAGTTTGTGAGTTTAAACGCGTGCATACATTTTTTTTTTTGCAATGAAAACTGAGGAATATTTTACAGTCAATGGACTACATTGTCTCACATGTTCGGTTTGCATAACGTTTCATGTTTCTAAATTTACTGCATTTCAACAACCAATGTATTATCATTTTTTCTCTCTCAGTTTCTATGTTGCTTTAGTTCCGCGTGAGTTTCTTGGTTCGCAGTGATTCACTTTCTAACTCATAGAAAATACGTTTTTGTTTGTTCGCTGACTATGATTGTTTGACGAAAAAGCATTTTCGGCGATTCTTGGAATAGTTGAGCCACTGAAGGCAGCATCAGCTACTGGAGGCAGCATCAGCTACTGGAGGCAGCATCAGCTACTGGAGGCAGAATCAGCTACTTGAGGCAGCATCAGCTACTGGAGGCAGCATAAGCTACTTCGTCGTTCTGCTATCATCTAGATTGTGCGTGGCGTTCGCTTGCCTAAATTTATTCCATGTAGTGAGCAGTCCTACCATCAGTTTACTGCTTCTAACCTGAACATTCGAGCTTTAATACGATGACCGTGAACGGTTGCAGTTTGTAACTGGCCATTTCAGTTTTCCTTTGAAAGCTCTGTACTCTGACTTGACATCTGATGACCAACTAGACATTTCCTCTCTAACTACTTTCATTTTTTCGGGCTACCGAAAAATGGGGTTGCTATAAGATGGAGTTTCCTCGCTACTGAATTATTGCCCTCATCGATCAAAATTTACTTTAATGTGTAGCAAGGGCTCATTTAACATCTTGCTGCGCTGCATTTGGTTTACACACTAAACATGAAATTCTGAATATTTGCAATAAATTCTATTCCCTCGGTCAATGTTTTCCTTTACCTGAATGCTGTCCGTAATTAGCCAAAACCTCGCTGAATATCATGTATTTCATTCAGTACTGAGCCACATTCCTCCATCCAGTTCCCATGACAATCAGAGACACGTCTTTGCAAAGTGCCTCCGTGCCACGTAACCTCGCGGATCTTTACAGGGCAGTTTTGTTCTCACCTCTGCGATGTTTGTATTTTGTGCAGCCGCGCTTATCTTCATGATTGCCTGCCGTTTTTTACTGTGTTCCTACGCCCTCGGTAACCACTTCCTCTCGAATGATATCATGGCTGTTTTGTTTATCTTGCTCTCTATAGGAAGTGAGACGTGGTTGTAATGACGGTGGTTGTAACGACGTGTGGTTGTAATGACGGTGGTTGTAACGACGGTGGTTGTAACGGCGTGGTTGTAACGACGTGTGGTTGTAACGACGGTGGTTGTAACGACGTGTGGTTGTAATGACGGTGGTTGTAACGACGGTGGTTGTAATGACGGTGGTTGT
>JACJUY010000465.1:98084-147893 GCA_014220935.1 Platorchestia sp. MABIK | reverse complement strand
GTAACGACGGTGGTTGTAACGACGGTGGTTGTAACGACGGTGGTTGTAATGACGGTGGTTGTAACGACGTGGTTGGAATGACGGTGGTTGTAACGACGTGTGGTTGCAACGACGTGGTTGTAACGACGGTGGTTATAATGACGGTGGTTATAATGACGGTGGTTGTAATGACGGTGGTTGTAACGACGTGTGGTTGTAACGGCGTGGTTTTAGCTACCTTTACGTTAGAGTGTTTATTTTTGAGACTATCTTACGCTTTGTCTGAATGAAGTGTCTCACTAATGGCTCTGGTAAATATTCGGTTTTCTTTGTTCTTTTCTCTCACTTTAGTTCCCTGATCAAAATTGATTCGTATGTGTTTTCTGATGGTTTTCATTTCCGAGTTCAAAATTTGTCTATAGATTACCAAGTGCAGGTATCAAAATCTACTAATTAAGTGTCGGGTGCAAATTTTCGGTCTCCGAAGTGTGGATCTTTGTTTCAAAGATTACTGTGCTGCTAATTTTTGAGTAGAGTTTGTCAACTCGCCAACGAAATAGAAAAGGTTTTGTGATCTACGGAAATACGTTGTTAGGGGTTTTGTCAATTCTAGCAAATTTTTAGCTTTATGTCAAAAGTGCGCTTGTGTTCCTTCAATAGTTAATGTACAATCGCTCTTGAGCTGAGCTGTCAAAACTGAGCTATTCTTTAGCTGAACAGTCCTGTCAAATATAGGAATAAGAGCTCCCATGAGAAAGACGTGAGGCCTCGAGCTGAAGGTTAGGTCGGCCTTCCTTTTGTTGAAGTAGAATAAGTGTTTTGTTGTTTTGTTACAGACCATCTTTTTTTCGTCCTCTGCTGTCCTGATTACAGAACTTGCTACTTTCTTCTTCAACTTGTATTTTACTTCATAAACTTCCAGGCTTGCTGTTTCTCTGCGGAGGGAATCTTGTGTGGAAAAACACCTTGTGCATAAATTATTCGTTCCTGTCACTCCATTTTTAATAGCCGTTTCCTCATCCCTCTCTTGGGAATACCTTTGTTGTGGTCAGGAAAGATTTCACTAATTTATCTAATATCATTTATTTGTACTTGATAACTAGTTCGATGACCCTTTTCCTTCTCATATTTAAAATGAATTTTAAAAAATGTACAGAATTAAGGAAATGCATGAAAAATCCTGTTATTTCTTCATTGTCTCAAGTGAATTATTTTTCCTAGAAAATTAAATTAGCGCGTTGCAATCCGAGGTAAAATACTCCAATACTGAACTTTGAAATTTTTCGCAGTGTACTGCGACGCGTTAGTTATTTTGACCTACCCACGGTTCCTTTATCAGTAAGTGGCCTATGCACTCGGTTTTAACAGAACCTCGGGTGTCGGCCGCCATGTGTTTTTGACACCTCTTCACTTCGTTGGTTATAAAAGAACTGCATGAATAATTTCTGAAAAAGTGCCTTTGATCCGCTTCTAAAAAAGTATAACTAAACTCCACCTGTAAACCTTTATCATATCATCACATCTCTTCCATTTAGTGACTGAAGGTGCCACGGTACATCAGCTGCAGTGTGTCTGTACCGTCCCGCCTTTTCTACCAGGGAATAAAACGTGCGCCAGTTCTTTCTACATCAAAATCAAGACAGTTCGGAAGAAAAAATTCCCCAGTTCTTTGAACTGAACTCAATCAAATTGTGCCGGAATTTTTTTCCAAGATAAAGGGGCCCGTTTGAAATATTCGAAAGATCGCTGGATACAGGTAACCCAGGAAGTTAGTACTCGAGACAAAATTTTCAAAACATGACTTTCATGTTAGAGGCACGTGAGAGCCGTGCAGTGGATCTGCTCGCCTCGCACAACAGGAAGTGGGAGCAGCGTACGAGTTACGTGCTAAAAACGGAGCTCAGAACTGCTAAAGCCTTTCAACACTGATTGCCAGAGAGCTTGTAACCCATGAAATTCAGCTTTTTCTGAAGGCTCAAAAGGATCATCATTGGCTTTAGAGCACCAGGAAAAATTTTTTTTTAATAGAAACAAGATAGAAACAAGCGCTTTTTACTCAACGAAGTGAAAATTCTTTGCGTGTGTTTAGCGAGGTCATTGTGATTATAGGAGAAATGGTGCATGAACATTTATTTAATTAATTGGCATTTTTTCGTCGTATTTGCTTCCTCCGCCTAGTGTTTCTCCCATTAGATGCTTTTGCTGCATCTCTACTTTTTGTTTCCCCGATGAATTTTCACCTAATACGCGACCGCGCACCGCACTTGCCTCTTCCGTACTTCCTGCTTGCACTCAACGCAGCCACAAGCAAGGGGAGGAAGCACACGTGCCTCACGCGTGCGGCCGAGCGCCATTAAAGAGAATTGATTTACTGGCGCTGTTTGCCCAGCGCGCTCACACAACGGGCTTTAGACCAGCCTGGGCATACCCAGCTCCTGATAAAGTCCTCTGCAAATATCGGTTTAAATGCTTGCCTCCCCTCAATTTTGGCGTGTCGCCTGAAAAAAAACCCTTGTTCGAGGGTGATGGAAGCACTTTACATTCTGTCGGAAATGACATTGAGGAAAAATGTGCACTGAAGAGTCGTTGAAAGTTGTTGATTTGCACCAATTTATTTTATTCAAATTTTTAAGGCACTCTCTTGTAGTCTGTCCTGTTGAACTGGAATATTTCCATAGACTAATTATTTATTTCGGTGACTCATTTCTTATGAGTGAAATTGAAGCTCACCTTTAGGAGACAGGAATAATTAAACCAATCCGTTTTTAGAAATAATATAAGCCCCTTTTGCTTGTTACTAAGTGAAAACGTTCGCTTTGGAGCTCTACAGACTGCTCGGAGGAGAAATATTCGAGAGGCGATTCAGGTTTATCAGTCTCTCTCGGGTTCATAGCAGGTTTCGTTAAAGAAGGCATGAAACATAGTTATAGGCTGGCATGTGATCTGACAATTTATCAAGGAGGTTGAAATAAAGTTTGCACCATTAATTTCAAATCTAGATGAGCTCCGGTCACCTGAGCTTAATGGTTAACTCATGTGATATCCTGCTCTGCAATTCCGTGTTTCGGTCTTCTCAAGTGCTTTTGTTGATGGAAATGCGAACCTGTGAAGATCACAGATCTTAGACCGTCGTGCTTCTCAGGTGAGAGAGCAAATTCCATTTAACGAGCCCCTCATTAGAGGCTCGAGTTGAAATGGCTATCAGTAGCTTCGCTTAATTTAATGAATTCCATCCTAAGAGACGCCTAATTTAATTAATATTACAAGTTTATCCTAGAAGTTATTTTAAAATGTTGGCAAAGTACCCACATATTTGATAGACAATTACATCTTGATCGGCTTAATTGGCAATGAGTGGGCCAATCTTAAAGTTTATGAATGTCTAGTTTTTGACGAATTTCCCGTTCATCGTAACATGCGTAGCTCCAAGTGGTATTTTTATTAGTTACTCGCAAAAATTGCGTCTTTTCCAGTCAGCGTTTGCGCAATTCAAAAGATGGAAACACAGGTTCATTTGGCAAAATTAAACGCTCTACTCAAACCTGAGTGCCGGTGTCGCCCCTTCAATATTACTTGAGATCTCATTTGCTACCCTGCTGTATGGAAAGTAGCATGCTATTTACAGTAAGGGACGAAGTAATACAAAACGTAACTTAAACCGCTAAATTCTGCATTTCTAAACCACGTTCAATAACGAAAATTGGACGATATATAAACAAAAGTATAAATAGGTTAATAATGTATCTAAAACCCACAAATACTTAATAGAAAATATATAAAGGAACATGTATAGTAAATGCGTGATCAAAAGTTTACCATACCCGACCTTTTCTCGATGTAGTACATTAAAATTATTGGAGGACTCTTTCAGAATGTCCTAATACAAGCTACCATTTGGCAACCAAACTTTTGTCTGCATTCATCTCCAATAACGTGTCATTGGTACAGCAGCTCTCGGTCTGAAAGGTCGGAAGCATGGGTAAGAAAAAGGACATCAGCCAAGACCTTCGCTAGCGTATTGTGGAGCTCCACCATAAAGGTTTGGGATATTGGTAGATATGTGCACAACTGTGTGTTTCTATGGCCTCGGTTGGAACAATAGTACGTAAGTAGAAATGCCAGAATACGACTCTCAGCAAGGCTCGAACTGGCTGTCCACGGAAGATTAATGACCGTGCTGTTCGAAAATTGGTTCGAACAAAGTGCGGAGGCCTCAAACTACTTGTGAATAATTGAAGGATGATCTTAAGGCATCTGGGATCGAAGCCACCAAACACAAGATCAGCAGGGCACTACGCAGTGAAAGTCTTCGCTCCCGCACCCCTCGTAGGACACCTCTTCTCCAGAATCGTCATGTCAAGGCCAGGCTGAAGTATACCAACGACCATTTGAACTAACCAGCAGCGTTTTGGAACTCAGTACTGTGGTCAGATGCAACCGAAATCGAACTATTTGGGAGTAACAACACAAACCTTGTTTCGAGGCAACAAAATGAAGAGTGTAAGCCAAAATGTGTCATACCCACTGTTAAGTTTGGAGGTGGCTCAATCACGGTGTGGGGATATTTCAGCTCTCAGGGGTAGGTAAACTTCACATCATTGAAGGAACCATGAATGGCAGGAAATGTCGTGAAATATTGGAAGAGCAACTCCTACTTTCAGCTCGTTTGTTAAAATTGAAACGTGGATGGACCTTCCAACAAGACAACGGTCCAAAGCACACTGCAAACGAAACCAAGGAATGGTTGAGGATGAAGAAGAAAAACATTTTAGAATAGCCAAGTCAATCCCCGGACATGAATCCGATCGAAAACTTGTGGAGGGAATTGAAATTGAAGATTCAGAAAGGTGGTCCCCAATTACATCACTGAACTCAAAGAAATTTCCATTGAATAATGGAATCAGATTACACCCGAAGCTTATAAATGGCTGGTAGTCAAAGTACTCTAAACGTCTCGAAGCCATAATTAATAATAACGGCTATACAACGATGTATTAATGTATGTATTTCTTGAAATGGGTTCTAAACTTTTGTTCACGTATTTATTATTTATATTCCTATGTATTTTTTCTTTTAAAATTTTTTATGGTTTTAGATACATTATTAACTTTTTATTTTATTTTTTATTTATAGTCCAATTTTCGCAGCTGTACGTGGTCTAGAAACGTTGAATCTGGCAATTTCATTAACGTGTTGTATTATTTTGCCTCCCACTACATGTGGTTTACCTTTTTTTAACATAATCTAGTTTTAAAAGTTTTTTCCTATATTCTACTGAAAAATTTACAAGGTAGATTATTCTTTGGGGAATTTCTTAGAGGTATATTTATAGCTGTACATTTCTAAGGGTTGTAAGAATTGTTACAAACGCGAAGGATGCATTTGTGCAGCCCTAGCTTTTCTCGTATTCGAGCGACTCAACGTTTGCGCTTCTCTCTAAAGTCGATAACATCACATTGTGTTTCAGAAATCCTATTCAATCTGCAAGGCAATTATGTAGCGAACTCATTCATGGCATTTGAATGCGTGCAGTATTCCGTGCCGGTACTCGAGTCCAAGAGCGAACTGCGAACTGGGTTTGCTTCTTTCTCTCTTCCTTGTTATTATTCTGTGCAAGACGCGAGCTTGGCGAATTTCGACCATACTGCTTTCCCGATTGATCTTCATGTTGTGAAGTACTTTATATTCTCTTTAAAAGTTCTAAATGTTGATCATTAATTTAAATCCTTGCTTAAAGTTTGTCTCGTTTGAAAATCCATGTGAATTCTCTGCCACACATAACGATGTTTTTGGTCTCCAGTCTGTTCTCAAGATTTGCATTCGTTAGGAAACGTTTGGGAATAGATGATGAGTGTCTACAGGAGTTAGCAGCAATTTGAGATGGTAAATGATGGTAATGCCATCTTCATCGGTTGGAGAAATTTTCCTTTAACTATAGGAAACACTCCCCTAAGGGGGATACAACTATTGTATCTATGGAAATTGGCGCTCCCAGGGGGACTATGTGAGGGCCCGAGCTAAAGGTTAGGTAGGCTTTCTTTTTGTTGCAGTAGAATAGGATTTTGTTTTGTTACGGACCACCCTTTTTTCGGTTCACTGCTGTCCTGTTTTCCAACACCTCCTACTTCCTTCTTCAACTTTGATCTTGTTTCATAATCTTCTTTCCCAACTTACTGTTTCTATGCCCTTTCTGCGTAGATTCCGCGTTTCCTTAACTCCATACTAAATGGTGCCTTCCTCCTTACTCTCTTTGGATCGCATTTGTTGCTGCGGGTAGGGAGGCTAAAACTAACGACTAATCTAATCTATAGGAAACACTCATCTCAAACATACTACGAAGAATTATATGAATTATCGTGAAAAATGCAGGCAGAACTCATGTCTCAGTACTTCTTTGTTAATTTCAACTTTGCTGTGCACAGTTTTTCCCTTCTTTGATTTAATGGCCTCAGATTTTTTTTGAGCAAGCAAACAGCTCGGCTTTTAATTATATTGAAGAGAAATTTTTTGCCTATTTCGTTCTTTATCTTCAGCTATGAGTGAAATTTAGTTGGCAACCTTTCAAAATCTATCAACGTAAAATGTTATTTTCAGTTTTTTAACTGGTCCCAAACTAGAGATCAGATATGTTCCTTATGTGTTTGGTATTCACTTTGATACGCCTGGAATTTAGGTTTAAAATAATGTTGACTAAGAACATCATAAATCACTACCCTCAAAAGAGGTGCCTCTCTCTCATTTACCCTATGATTTCGTGGTCGCTTTCATTCATTCGAAAGACACCGACATCAACCTTCTGTAACTCACCTTTATCGATGTATCGTCATCCCTCTTCCGTCCCAACATCCGCGCATTATTTAAATTCACTCTTTGCTCTCTCTCTGTCTCTCTTGCGGTCCCTCGAGTCACAAAGTGTTAACACGTTAACTGCGGCGGGTTAAACTGAAGTTTAATATTCAACTCAAATAAACGTTAATTTTAGAGATCAATTTTGAAATAACCGATCTTAAATAGATCGTGTTTTCATTTAGTTTTCATTATAAAAATTTTTTAAATTGAGTTAGTGACTACAGGTCGGTCAGCATCATGAAAATTCTCTCGGTGAAGATCAGTGGGTCCGTTCACCGGAAATGTGTTGATTGACTTTTTGTAATCAAGTCTAACTATCATTCTTCGAAGTATTCCAATCCCCTTTTTTTTTTGACTGGCATGAATAATTTTTCTTTATGAGAAAGTTTCTAGCCATTTTCCTTGATATTCACACTTACAATCTGTGGAAATTTAAATCGTAGTATAAATAATTAGTTGGGTACGTTAAGATTGAAATAAACTGAAAATGTGTCACATGTCAGTGACAACACTGTCATAAATGAAATAAATGGTCGAGGACAGATTCTCACGCCGCAATGTGGACAGCTTTCTTAACAAATGATAAGAGCAGAGGTTAAATAAAACAACTCAGACGCCCAAAACTCTTTGCGTTCGTGAGTATAGAGAATAGCGGCGGAAAAAACGGCAGTAACCCCCTAACCTTACACGTTAACTCGCGTGTGGTGTCTTTGGAGAAAAATTCTAAGCACAATACCCCACTCTACCCAGGTGTCTGAAATGGGTACCGGTCTTCGACCGGGGGAAAGCGTCATGGCGTCCTGGTGTTAGTTATAAGGGATTTGAAAAACCAATGTAAAAGGTGATATGTATCATGCTTCAATTGGAAATAAAGCATCCGTAGATGCCGATGTTTGTTGTTTGACGAGACACCACAAGTGGTGTCACTGGCGAGCCTGTGTTCCGGACAGCTCAGACGTGCACAAACTTCTCTACAGAAACAACGAGGTCTTCGGACGGGTTTGAACGTACCGCTCTCATGGAATAAAGCTTAGACACTCTTGAGGGAAGGAGCAAAAACCGCAGGTCTGAAATATACCAGTTAGTAATTAAACGGCTACCTTCCCCATATTTGTTGAGGCATTGTTAAAGAGTACGAGTTTATGAATATACTTCATTTATTTTTTTCTCTCTGGGAAGCCGACGCAGCTATTATTCTAGGTTTGCGTTGGCTGTTAATGCTACCGCTGTCACTTGCGAGAAATTATTCATGAACCTTGATGGACTCTGTCCACGGCACCCATGGCGTTTCAGGACCGGCACCTGTGACGGTGTTGCTGGAGTGTGGTTATGTTCGGTCACGGGCGCTTTGTGCGGTCTGTCTTCGGGGTCTGCAACTGTGTAACGTTGTATGCGCGTGTGTTTCTGCGTGTGTAAAGTTGTTTGCGCGTGTGCTTCCGCTTTGAAATTTGCATGTTAGCTTAGTGCACGAAAGTTTGTCTTCGTCCTTGTGTTTTTTTGTCCAAAATATGCGTCTTGGAATTTTGACATCTGTTGGATCGCTGTCATAAAACAATGTGTTGTTCTCCCTGTAATCGAGGTTGGTGCCACCAGCGTGGTTGTGATTATTAGGACACTCGTGTCCTTAAATTGATCAATGGTATGTATGTCCTTTTTCTCACGAAGAACTAAGGATAGTGTGAAAGTGGGGTATTTGTGCGTCAATGTTGAAGTTTTTTGCTCGTTTTCACCGCTATTCTGTTCATTTACGTGTAGCTTACTTAAGCGAACTAGAAATGATTGAATTATATTTTCAAGAACTCAATGTAATTGTTCCGCAGTAACAAATGTTCAGAAATGAGGTGTAACATACAATTGAAACTCCAGTTTTGGTTTAAGTTTCTTCAAGATACCATTGGGAGATTCCCAATGAAAATTAGAAAAAATTACTCACTTTACCGTGTGCTAAATAAAATAGCTTGTCTCCTTCTTACTACGCACATACACTTGTAAAAATCAATAAAGATTGATCAAAAATGACGTTAAATAAAGGAATGCAAAATAAGTGACGGAAGTGGCTGAAGAAACATCATTTAAAAATGCAATCTCAACTCTGTGTTTCACTATAAATTGTGATTGGGATGAAATTGCTTCCTAGAAAGTTGCCACCTACATCTACCTAAAAACATTGCATGAGAAGGAAAAACGTTGACTTGAATATGAAACTGTCAGTTCAATTCGAAATTAGCATATCTGTTTCTTGTGCTCAACTAATTCTCAGTTACTCACTTGACTACACGAAGTTATTTCCCAAACTTCACTTCAGAATTTATTCTTTTCCTGATAGGTTGCCTTAGTAGCCTCGTAGCTTATTTGACACACAGTGCTAATATTGTTGACTGAGAAATGTCAAATTTTTTTTTTGTGTCTTCTTGATTACAGTGTACGTGTTTGTGGTAAGTACTTAAACCTTGCATTTAGAACATGGCAAACTCCTTATCTCGAATATCATGTAGAGCAGAGAAGGATGGCGAATTAGAATACTTGAATTACGTGCAGTGGTCTACTGTGAAAATGACCTAATATGAGAGAGTAGAGTCAAAATTGTTTGTACAATTGGTATTTTTTTTAGTAAACAATATTTATTAATTATCTCACACTCAAACGAGTATGTATCCTCCTGTGGTAAAGAAACCGCATTTCCATTGAAAAGCAGGAAACTTTAAATAGAAACGAATATATGACAGAATGTTTCCTTGCCACGAACACAAAACGCACGTCTGCCTAGCAATTTTGTGAGACTGGTCTGTGTCGAGTATCAAATCCATATACGGTGCGGAAAACTTTCGTCACTAATTTTACAATGCTTTTCACACTGAAGATTACTGTAGTTCTGAAATCTTTTGCCAGATATCCTTGTTCATGAAGGTCGGGATTTGCTCACAAGAAAAGTTTTTAGTTAGTGCTTCTCATAACTTTAGCTGATTTACTCAATGGTATCTTGAATCGTTGTTAAGATACCTTTCTACAGGATAAACTTTATTTTCTATTTCATTGCTGCTTTTCTGTGTTTCGTAAATAAATCACTGAAATTATTCTGGTATGACCGGATTCGGGAACGTCATTCCCAGTATGCATTTATGAGTTCCCAACATATTTTTGACAATTCTGACAGTTCCCAATTCCCGAATTCCCGCGTTATGAATTCCCGTAATTCGTTTGTGGGTTAATGATTGCTCTAATGGGTGACTGAAGTTAAATTTAACTCATCAGCGTTTTCACTTAAATGCAATAGCGCCGTCCACAGACCTATACCGGCTGTGCACCTTCGTTCCCGAAGTGCGTGTATTTACGACAGTATTAATCCTCGGAACCCAAAAATAATCCACCTTTGCTTTGATTGCTAATATCTCGTTACTTTCTCATCGACGCATTCAATACCACTAATTTGTCTTTGGTTTTTCAGTAAAAAAGAAGCGAGTAATTAAGGTTGCGTGAAGTGTTTGGAGTGCTCCAGCGTTTGTGTGCACTCCAGTTGCTATCGTTGCTGGCGCAGTAAACACGTTGTGTTGATGCCGCCCTCGAATGTCGGACAAAACTCGCCCCCCGCCGTCGTTACCATACCAAAGACCACTCCGGTTTCCCATTTATGAAGCTCTCCCTCGTCATAACTGAAATGTTTACTGAACGACGACAAGGATTTTCCTACACAAGCCTCTTCGGAGCGGCGTTCTTCCTTGCCTATAGCTCGGTGAGCTGTCGTTGCTCCGAAAAAAACAGGTGATAGGGTGCGCCTATTCCGGGGGCAGCCTTCTGTATGCAAATGTCTCTCACGTCGCCCCTGGTGTGTTGGTCGTGTTCTGTAGCATCAATTTGGGGTTACTGTCTAATCCTGTAGCGTCAATTTGGGGTTACTGTCTAATCCTGTAGCGTCAATTTGGGGTTACTGGCCACTACTGTAGCTCCAATTTGGGGTAATTGGCAAATCCTACAGCGTGAATATAGGGTAACTGGCAAATCCTGTAGTGCCAATTTGGGGTTACTACCCAAACCCGTAGCGTCAAAACAAGGTTTCTGTTCAATCAATGTACAATGCCATAACATCAACATGAGAGTTGCGCTATGCAGTTGTGTAACGGTAACAACATGGAGTTACTGTCGTCCCATCGCATAAACGTAGTATAGAGTTGCTGTACAATCGTGCAACGCCGACATGCAGTCAGGCTATTACCTTTCACCTGATTGTCATTTTAATATTTTTGCCTATTTTAAATCATAACGGCAGAGTTTTGGGGCTTTTGTGCAACATCACCAAGGGCCGACATTTATTTTTTCCGCACGGCCGCTCACTCAGCGGCTGTAAACAACGCTGCCAGGTTGAATGTCTCAGCACGAGCTTCATACGTCTTTTACGCAATTCGGTACGAGTTATTGGTACAGCAACGCCGTTTGCTTTCCAATGATTGGATTTTCAAGTTGTATATGACCTTTTAGATGTAACGCTGTCGATAGTTTTGAGTTAACATAAGGGCTTTCGTTCCCAGCTCTACCAGTACGGCTGCATAATTTATTTAAAAATCCAGCTTTAGATCTTCTACACAGTTCTGCAAATTCAGGGCCTTATATGTGTAGCAATGCTTTGAGATATTCCAATGAATTGTCAAGCAAGATGACTGGTTACTTCGAGTTCCATTGTGCTCTATTTTCTTAATTTAATACTATGATGTTGAATGTATTGCAGGGTTTGAGATTTGCATTTAATATCTGGTTTTTGCATTGATCTCTTGAGCTGCACTATGCTTTCATCTGCAATTTATATAAATTTAATTCTCTCAAATTCGTTCAGGAAAGTACGGCTTTTGTGTCTGACAATTAGCGCTCTTAGGAATATGTGAGGTTCCTAGCTGAAAGTTCGATAGGCCCTCCTTACGTTTGAAATAGAAAAATAAATTGTTTTGTATGGAACAATTTTTTCCATTTCTCTGCAGTTTTTTCTCGTTTTTCCATTTTTCTAATCTTTCAAAAATCTCATCTCTCAACTTCCATTTTGATGGCACAGAAAGATTCTGTTCAATTTCACGTGACTACCCTTCAGGAGGATACAACTACTGTATCTATGGGAATTAACGCTTCCAGGGGAAAAAATGTGAGGGCCCGAACTCAGAGTTAGGTAGGCTTTCTTTTTGTTGAAATAAAATTTTTTGTAATGTTAAGGACCATCTTTTGTTCGATTCCCTGCTGTTCTGTTTTTCAGCACCTACTACTTTCTTCTTCAACTTTGACCCTGTTTCATGAACTTTTTTCTCAACTTACTGTTTCAATGCCCTTTCTGCATAGATTCCGCGTTCCCTTAACTCCATACTAAATGGTGCCTTCCTTCTTCCTCTCTTTGGATCGCATTTGTTGCGGATAGAGAGGCTTAAACTAACTAATAATCTAATCTAATCCTTCACGTGACTTCCGTGTTTGTTTCAGCTCCTACTCAACTTTTCCTTATATCTCTTTCTTTTGAAAAAGCAGCGATTCTGTTGCCTGCCTCTGGCGTGTTCCAAATTCACTCGAGCTCTTAACGAAATGGGCGCACAGGGCGCGGCAGGACTGTGCACGCCTCACTCACTCCGACCAAGCCTTGAGCAATAAAAGCGTACTCGTACTACGCAGACCGGATTCAAATGCCTGAGAATATTATACAATTCTAATTGTTTGAAAACAGTAAGATTCCCGAGTTGCAAAGTTCTCTTGCTCTTTTCTGGCCTAATTTTGCCGAAAGAATTTTGCGAGACGCGTGTACTGTCGCCGTGCTCCTTAGACAGGGCAATTGACTGTTGGAGATACATTTCTCCCCTCATTCACTTGTCTGAATGGGTTGTATAACACATTTATGCAAGTGCGAAATGAACTACGTGCACTTCAAATGGTAAGTTTTTGGTTTGCTGCGATTGATGGAATCTCAATCACAGTACGGTCATTTTACGTTCTAATTAAAAATACACTAAGAAAATCCTGTATTCACGGAGAAAAATTTGGTGACAATTGATCATTCAAATGATCATGTTAAAAATGTGTCCCATTTTATTTCGTCAAACAGGTTTCTAGCTTTCTGCTAAAATTCACTGTCATGTTTCCTTTCCTTAAGTGAACAGCAGTGTCAAACACGAAATTTTATTTTAAGCCTGCGGTGCATTTGTTGCGGATAGGAAGGCTTAAACTAACTAATAATCTAATCTTCATTTCTCGTGACCAATGAGGGATGTCAGGGTTCCGCGGGACAGGCCGTTACGAATGTCTTTGATACTTAATTTTTTCCATCTTTCAATCATTTAAATGATTTGCTTCCTAGTTCTTTCAGAAATGTTTTTGACGGAGACGATGGTTAAAGCTTTTGTGCATTGATTATCCGGTAAAATAATCATAGCAATCCTCGTGTTTTAAATCACCTTATGCGCACCTCAACTTATGCAAATGAAAATTTGTCCCAGTTATTCCTAGTTGTTCAAAACTGTGAAGCTCATTTCCAGCCAAAAAACTTTGGCCAATTTTTATCCGAATAAGTTGAAGTTGAAATTAACAAAAAATGATTAAATACTCGTAGATTGACTTGACATTGATTCCAAGGGGATGTGCAATGCCTTCCGTACATTTGCTTTACCAAAAAAACCCTAGCGGCTCCTAACGGATCATTCTCATCATAATGAAGGGATTTGTGCAGCAAAGCCGTGATAGACTCCAACTGCAGCTGACGCGCAGCTTAATTATGGGTAATCTCTCCCCCTCTGGGCTGCGTTATCGGCTTCATACGCGCTGCTTTCGCCGAGTCTCCACACGGCGCGAACACCGGCAGCCACGTGAGCCGAGATCTGCTGCTCCTAATGCAGCGGTCGAGCTGGAGGCTGGGGCAAACCCCGGGCTTTTGCTGGTGTTGCTGAATTAGATAGTGCAGTGTGCAGCGGTGATGTTAATGTACGATCTTTGTGTCTGCTGCTCAATAAGATAAGACGCCCTAAACAGCAGTTAAAGTTGGTGAATTCTGTTATTGCATCTTTTCCGTTCATGTCTCCTACGTTCAAAAATTAAAACTTCCATTCCATAAAAAATGCCCAGAATAGAAAACAATGAATCGCTTCTTGTACTATTGTCCTCTCAGGTACGCAAATGATATTTGCCTCTTTTGAAAGAAAAGAAGTTACGCTTCATTATCTGTGATTTTTTGGGGTAAATTTTACAATTCACTGTCGTATTAGCCGAAGACTGTGTGAGCTCATCTTAGAACGACAGCAGTGGCTTCTATTGACCGTGTTTTGACACATCCGAGCGAGAGCACAGAGCATGGCTAGGCTCAAAGCAGGCGAGCACAGCACTGCCGGCATGCCATGCTGCTGCTACACAGCACTCAGTAATCATTAGAGAAGTCAGATCACAATGCACTGCGTGTAGGTCTTGAGCAATGGACTTGTGGATTTCCAGGCGTTTCCGTTTCACCCCTTTGTAGTTTAACCTCTTTCTTTTCATAATTTTTCCCCTCGTAGTCACTGCTTGATAATGAATTGATTTCATTCATGAAACGATGAGGTGCTCACTTCAAGGTTAACACGCTCATCAGAGTTAGATAAGAACGATACTAATGTTCTCTAAGTTCAAAACGCTTTCGAAATCAGAAATTTTACCGAATTCGAAATTTTAAACTTTATTTCTACTAGCGATTTTCATGAATGTTTCATGAATTCGATTTTCATGAATTTTTATACAAAGAGCAAAGCCCGACGGACGATTGGCAGTTGTTGGTAAGGCAATTGTAGGGTTATGGCCACTCCCTTAAATTTAAGGGCTCGCAATTTGACAAGCGAGTGCACAGCAAGATTATGTCGTTGGTGTGTTTTCCAACACAGGTCAGTTGCTGTCTCTGTCGTTCAGGTTCAGATCATTTCAGGGGATGCGTGCTTATCAAGAATGGCTGTGTGTTTGTAAAATTTAAATTATGCTAATCTTATCGAACACACATAGGAGAAAAATAGCCTGCTTACTATCATGAGTCCGTTGTGCACGAGTGGGGAGTGTTAGAAATATTTTCGTAGGAAATTGAATTTCTGCTTCCTTATTTTTATTTTGCACTTTAAAGTATTTCATTGTAGACTTCGTGTTGTTTGTTAGTTAGTTGATATCATGTTTTCGTTTTCACGTTTGAAGGACACACAGCGCGCGATAAGTTCTTGTTGCTTATCCAGCGCAGGAACATCGGAGCTGGAGTGAAATCTCACCTCACTTTGTCTGCACGAGTTTGCCAGTTAACTCATAGGCTCCGGCTTCATCAGTTCAGCCAATAAGTCCAGTAATGACGGTCGTCATCCTGGCCAGTAACGCCATTACGCCCATTAATTAATTGTTTCCCAGCGAGTATTGCCCGTGAGCTGCGCCGTCAGAGGGCACTTACGTGTCACGTAGCGCTCTGAGCGCAGAATGAAGGGCGTTAATCGATTACGTTTAATTTTCTGTCCTTGAAGTTTGCAGATCTATGTATGGTAGTGGACTCCCTCAAGTGGATGCAGCTATTGTATTTATGGGAACTAGCGCTCCCAGATGGAAAGTGTGAGGTCGTTAGCTGAGAGTTTGACAGGCATTCTTTTTTTGTTGAACTAGAAAAAGTTTTTTGTTATGTTGAGGTCATTTTTTTCTGTTCACTGTTGTCCTGTTTTTCAACACCGTTGGCTTTAATTTTGTTACTTGAACATCATTCTTAACTTGCTGTTTCTATGCGCTAGATATCTTGTGTGGGAACTCATCTTGTGCACAAATACCCCGTTCCCTTAACTCTATATCAAATAGTGCCTTCAACCTTCTTCTGATTGGAACACCTTTGTTGCGGTTAGGAAGACTGAAACTAACTTATAACCTTGTTGTTACGTGATGGTAGACAGCCATTTGATGAGGACACTGTTCAGACTGGCGCTTGATTTTTCCCAATTTTCCTTTAAAGTTTTGGTGGTTTCATAGAAAAGTGTCTTGTTACTCATGCAGCTTTGATTCCCGGTAAGCGAATGTTGTGAATTCTTTCGAGCCATCTGCTTTGAGGGTGGTGATATTTTTACACGCTCATATTTGTGGTCATTTTGAGAGGAATATCTATCAAGAAGTCTGAAAAACCTTCATCAAATTTGTGTTTTTACCTTCTTCAATGGAAGTACAAACTATATATAGTTATCACTGTAAAATACAGACAAAAATAACCCAATTATCTGTTAAAATGACACAAATTGTTATTTCTAGTCCGTTTTCTGAAAATATCTGTGGAATTAACAAATTCAGCCGTAATTCATTTCCATACCGGACACATTTGCTGATTCCCGTTGTTCTCACAGGTCAATTAAAAATTACTAAAGTAAATTGAATTCTTTGTTGTCATAAAGGAATCTTGGAAATGCTCCGTTGATCCAACTGCTGTTCCTTACATTTAGGAGTGGTTTTCACAGATAAACTAAATATTACAGATACGAATGACTCTTCGGGGGATTATACGAAATTTGATTAAAGTTTCATCGTTTCAATGGTCCGTTACAGTAAAAACATGATCAAATATCTGTCACAATTGCTGTTAATGTTCCAGTGTGTCTTTTATTACTCTGTTGTTTATTTTTTGCTCAACAGCCAACGGTTTTGAATTCAAAATTATGCCTTACAGATAAAGAATCTCTTCAAAAAGCGTTGAGTTGACATTTTGGTCACAAGTAGGAACTTTCTGGTGACTGCCAAAAGATCCATTCGATTCCAATTAAACTTCGGACGACTTATTTAATGATCTATCAGGGTTTTTGAAATTACATTTAAATTAAATTTGACGCACAGACGGTGGTCGCGTACTTCAGCTCTGACTGATCTACTAATTTCAAAGTCATTCTGATGCGGTCGTGGCTGGTCAAGTGCCCGTAATTGATTTTAGAGCTCTTCTCCATATGCGATTGCGAGCTCTTCAACGGCTGCTTTGCTAATTAATTTGAATCAGTAAATTAATCAATAAGAGATTAGGGGGTCTCTTATATGTATGTGTGTGTAACATCCGTAATGCACGTGATGTATGTATGCATGTATGTAGACGTGTCTGCCCAATATCATACGCACCAACATGTGGAGGTTCGCAAATGAGATCACCATTGGAACTATCCTTAGCGAACATGCCCGTTTAGGTGACCATGATTCTGAAAAGAGACTGACTTCATACTAGAACTCTCTCTCCAGCACGCAACTGAATCTCCTAAACTTTTACTGAAATCAGTGATGGTTTCCAAATCGATCTGAAGTAAATATTCAGGTTGTCTTACTAAAATAATGGAAAAAATTACATTGACACACTTTATAGCAAATTACAATGTTAGCTTCTTTAACCGCGGGGTTATTCTCTGCAGTGAAAGAAAATGCTCATTTTATTCTTCCTCATTTAGGGATGAATTCTGAAAACGCAATGTCGAAGTCGGTTATACTCATATGTCCATGGAACAATCTCGCAATGAAATTTTTTCATCTCGTAATGGGAGAGGACATCCGTTCTGTTACCTACCTGTAAGTTCCAACCCCCATGAATTTATTATTCAGTAAATTCTTCGATTCAGTAAGGAATTATGGGTGATTGGAATGGCGATTTAATTTTTCTGTTTCTGTTGTAAAATTTTCGGAAGCGCTACGACCACAACTCATACGACCGTTCAAACAGACTCTTTGCTGAACGAAATTACTAACATCGAAATTCACTGTTAAATGAGACTTGCAATGATGGTCATTTCTTGCCCGATGAGACCTGATGACAGCCCAATCAGTGACTCCACCAGTCCGAGTTCACTAGCTCAGAGACCCACGCTCGCTTGCTGTCTACGTTTATTCTTCTCCGTTTCCTATACTTTGACACACTGGACGGAATTCATCCCATTTAGTGTAGTTTGTTTTGTGTTTCTTGATGACTTTTTGTTTTTCTTTTCACATTAAACGTATTTAACATACCGCTTACTGTGTTAGGCATTTGCCCGATTCTACCTCGCATTCCGTCGTCCGAGTCTTTTACGGCGAACTAGTGACTGTCATAAAAATGTCGTCAAGAGCTTGATCGCAATCGTTGCTGTCTGTAAGTACAGATGATTTATTTTCATGAATCATTTGCCGAGAATTTCTCGGTATCGTGGCTCTGAATGACGGTCCCCGGATGCTCCTGTTTCACCGATGTTATGTTAACGTATGATTTCCCTGAAATTAGATCTTGTTCCATCTAGCTATACATTTAGACGATAATTTTTGCGTTAGAGATCATTTTGGTTTTGTGAACCTCGTGATTTTAATTTTTTGTTCTCTCAGAATGTTCTTGAACTCAACCGCATTTTAAAATAAAACGAATAGCTTATCAGAAGTGTTGTTGCTGTAACGTGTACTGGACCGTCGAGCGTCGAAGCATCCATCAGTCAGCAATTACATTTGTACGTAATCAGCAGTTACATTTGACAGTCCGTGACGATGCATGATTACGGCATTTGCTAGTCGGATGACTCTTCCATCTGCTAAGGACTGACTAAAAGTTACAATGGAATATGTCCAAGAAATAGTGGGTCATCAAAGAAATAACATTTTATTGCAGTATGGGATGGCAATGGTAATTTTGCTGAACATAGTTAGAAGCTCGTCTCTCCGTTTCCTTTGACCATGAAATATTCCCCAGTATTGTCAAAACGGCTGACTCCGCGTCATGAGTGATGAGCATGGTTGAGTTTTTCTGGCGTTGTTTAGAGTGTAAGTTGTTGGAGTTTATTGGGGATTTAATATGTTCAATTTTATATTCATTACTGCACCGTATGTTTTTCAGTTAGGACAGTAAATTCTACAATATGCGTACAACTCGAAGTCCCGCCTATTTCGGTCGTTGCGGCAGAGAAAGTATCACACGGTGCAGGGACAGAAGTCTTTGCACAACTTTATTTTTGATCTAATCATAAAATTTTGAGCCCTGGTTTGGGATAAGGGGTACGCGTAGTGTAGAAAACATATACGCACCAGAATTTTTAAACAGAACGGAAGAATATTTGGTGATAACCAGAAAATGAACTAAATGAAAAAATGTATAGGACAAAAAGTGCTCAGCCGAAACTAAAATTAAGTACTTAAGTACTTTTTTGCGTCACTTTTATATGTAATGACAACGTGGAGACGACTATAGTTACTAGAAACTAATTTTTGACTCTCCGTTTGTGATATTTCGTTCCATATTTGCCTGCAGATAGTGCTCATGCAACAAGATCCTTTTAACTACTTTAGTTAACCGCAGTTTTGAATATTCGCCACAAATTTCCAATGGGGTGTCGATCAGGCTATTGGCAGAGCCACGAACAGATAATTATTTTCTTAATTAAGAGTCACTCTTTCGTGAATTTTACCGTATGTTTGGGGCGATTGTCTTGCTGAAAGGTCCACTTACACTGGCCGCAGAATTGTATTGCATTCTAAACAGCTTTTGTTCTAGTATCTGCCTGTTCATGGAACTATTAATTTCTCCGTCAATGACGTGGAGTTCCCATACACCATTGACAGTAGAACAGCCCCGCACCATGGTACTGCCGCCTCAATGGTTGGCGGTGGGGATGGTGTTTTTGGCATTTTAGGCAGCCTCTGTTTTTCTCCAAGCAGGATGCACTTCATTCGGCCGAAAAGCTCAATTTTGCTTTCAACGATCATGCAACTCGTTTTCAAAATTCAATTCCTTTGTCATTGTGGTTTTTGGCAAACATTAATCAAACTGTTTTCACATTTTTTCCTTTAAGAAAAGAAGTTTTGTGTCGAGTGAAGGCATGTACAGCACTTTGATGGAATTCTTTAGTTGCATTTTAACTGACGGGAAATTCTTGTAACTCCAATTCTTTCTGTAAGTATGCCCGAGTTGTCTGATGTTCATTCTTCACCTAACGCAGCATGTAGCGTCGAGAACGGTTGTTATTATCTAGCGAGGAGCTTCGACTCTTGTGCGATTGGAGATTGCCACAGTTTTTATGCTTTCGAACTATTGCACCAACAGTTGAACCTTGGAACCTCGGCAACTTCACTATCGGTTAATCTTTCATTACGGCATCAAAGTGTTTGCTTTCAAATAGTTTAGGGTATTTCTTTGACTTGCGGCATTGTATTCAATGAGCATCCATCTTCAAAAAAATCGGGAAAAGTAATTGTTGTGCTGACCGTAATTTGTTCCCATTGCTTGTGATTTAAGAAATTTCTGGAAGCTCTGTAAAAGGTTTTTGTGTGAGATACTGAAACTGTACGAAAAATAACAACGATTTAGGATGCTATCCATTTAGGCGAGAAATTTCTGTCGCGTTCATTTTTTGGTTTAGTTCATTTTCTGGTAGTCATCAAATTTTATACAATTTAATTAACCTGGTGAAAATATGCGCTGTGAATTACCTGTACTCTTTTATATAAACTAGAACTTGAAATTCCTAATTTACATCAAAAATGAAATTTCGTCAATGCTCATGTCCAGTCATTGCCCAGGCATAAGTCGTGCGGGCGCCTCGCTAGAGTTCCATGAAACTGGCCACTGGTATGCTGAAAATTACTGTACTCTTTCATTGTATCTCATGAAGTGCGTGTTACGGATTTCCATTACTATGTTACGATGGACAATGCATTCTGCTAAGTGCTGTTATAACTTTGGCTGTAAAATTTCTCAATCATGATCGTTAATGATCATTTTTTTTTCACTAACGCTATTTGTGTTGATTTTATTGTTCCAAATGTTTTCCATGGCATGATGCATACGCAGCCATCATGAATGCTATAATTTTATGATGGCCCTGGGTATGACTTGGATCACACGAGCGGTTCAGTGCCCGTCATAAAGTCCATTCAAGAGCAGCACATCGCCCGTTGTGACGTGACCACTTCTCCATTCACGCGAGATGCGGGCCGTAGCTGGCTGACTCTCCTGGACGCTCCTCAGGCACTCGCCTTTAACGTGCCCTCGTCACTGATGCGCCCTGCTGCTGCTGGTCCTGGTGGTGACGGTGGTGGTGGTGGCCAGGATAGTGGTGAAGCTTATCTTATGGTGGTGCTGGTGCTGACGGTGGTGGTGCCCAAGATAGTGGTGAAGCTTTTTTATGGTGGTGCTGGTGATGACAGTGGTGGTGGTGCTGTGAGGCCAGGATGGTGGTGAAGTATATTGTATGGTGTTGGTGGTGCTGGTGCGGTGAGATCTGAATAATGGTGAAGCCTATTTTATGGTGCTAATGGTGGTGAGGTCTAGATGGTGGTGAAGCCTATTGTATAGTGCTGCTCTTGCTGGTGGTGGTGCCTCTTCGATGATGCTTTTGGTAGGGATGAGTCAAGTTGTGGATGGTGCTAGTGTTGGTGATAAAACTGAATCAGTGGCTATGGTGGTGTCGCGTCAAGTGATTTGGTTGGCTGCCTGTCCAGCCCGACACCCGGAATTCGGTGTGTGGTGGGCCGTGTATGGGTATGTTGTGGGTGAAGGATGGAGACGCTGCGGTGCTTGTGTTGCGCTGTTGGTGGTGTGGTGCTGTTGTGTTGGTCATCAGTGCTTGTGTTGCGCTGTTGGTGGTGTGGTGCTGTTGTGTTGGTCATCAGTGCTTGTGTTGCACTCTTGGTGGTGTGGTGTTGTTGTGTTGGTCATGGTCGTGGCTGTGCAGTGACTGCATGAGTTGCAGGTATTGGTGCAGTTGTTAGAGCGTATTTATCGGGGATTTATTTAACCCCGTAGTAAAAACACAATCATTTTCCTGAAATGTTGGTTCAGATGGACGGTGACCTAAGCACAGCTTCGTGTTCTTACGGCTATGAAAATAATCACATTACAAATTTATTGTGGTGTATAAGTGATGTGAGCGAGTGTAGAGCTTGTAAGCTACTAATCTGCTCTTGTTTGTGTTGGAGTACCAGTGTACCAGCGCGTGCTGATCGAGTTGAATTCGGGTAGTGGTGGCGCTGCGGTGTGTTGAGTTGAATTCGGGTGGTGGTAGCGCTGCGGTGTGTTGAGTTACAGAGCGGTCACCTCACGTCACTCGTGGTCTGAGAAACATTTTAATAATACAGACTCGGCGTTGCCTGCTTCTAGTGCAGTCTCATGCCCGCCTCCGCCCTGATGCAGCTCTGCCTTGACGGCTTCAGATTTTCCTTAATGGCTTCAGCTCTGCCATTGCATTTCGCGCAGTTACCTAGTGACTGTTTACTCTTCTGTAAATTTAAAAAAAAACTGGTTTTATGTTTTATTTTACTAGTGATTATACTCTTATTCATGCAAAGTCTCGGAACACATTGACCGAGTTTTGTGTGGACAAGAACAAAAGTGTCGCTCAACGAGCTTGGTATGTCGTTTAACTAATCAGCAACTGAGCAAAATTGTAGCAAAATTTGAAATCACACAGACGGCGCAGGTTACCTCTGTCTCTCGCGTCCTCATCGTGCTCGTCCATAGCCACATTTTTGTTGCGCTCTCTCTTGCGTGAGTTTCATTGCGTGTTAGCGTAGACAGTAAAAGTAAAGTTTACGCGCCACATATTATTGTAATTAGAGCCCCTCAAGGGATATTACTATTGTATCTGTGGGAATTGGTGCTCATAGTACGAAGATGTACCTTCCTGAACTAATGGTAGGTAAGCCTTCATTTTGTTGGCATAGAATAGTTTTGTTGCGAAACTTTTTGTCTCGGTTCTCTGCTGTTTTGCTCTTTAGTGCGTACAACTTTTTTTTCATTTTGTTTCCTGTACTTATCTCATCTTACTGGTTCTGGGCGCAAGGGATCTTGTGTAAGAACACACCTCGAGCACAGATTCCCAGTTCCCTTTGTTCCGGATGTATAGAATAGCGCCTTCCTCTCTTGGGATTATTATTATTATTATTATTATATAAGAAAGTTTTAGCCTCCCTTAACCACGACAAAGATGTTCCAAGAGAGAAAGAAAGAAGGCACCATTTAGTATGGAGTTGAGGGAACGCGGAATCTATGTACAAGGTGCATAGAAACCGTAAGCTAAGAAAAAAGTTCATGAAGCACGATAAAAGTTGAAGAAGAAAGTAATAGGTGCTGGAAAACAGGACAGCAGTGAACCGAAAAGAGATGGTCCGTAACAAAACAAAACCTATTCTATTTCAACAAATAGAAGCCTACCTAACCTTTAGCTCGGGCCCTCACATAGTTTCCCTGGGAGTGCTAATTCCCATAGATACATTAGTTGTATCCCCCTGAGGGGTCCTCTCTTGGGAATACCCATGTTAGAACTAGGGAGGCTTGAGTAACTCGTCTATTTTTTTAGCCTTAATTAGAATACTTTCCTTACGTAAATTTTTGTGTATTATTATCTTCTGTCCTTTTAAAGTGCTTGAGTTAACCGTCGTTATTTCTTTTCAGAAACTGCCGGTTCTGACCAGCAACAATAACCCAGCCCTCAATGCCACCAACGCACATCACCACCATCATCACCATCACCATGCCAACGCTCCTCACCACCACCATCACCACCAGCAGCAACAACAACAACAACAACAACAACAACAACAACAACAACAACAACAACAACAACAACAACAACAACAACAGCAACAACACCACCACCACCAGCAGCACAATTTCGTCAACAACGGCACGTCAACGACCAACAACAACACAGGCAGCAACAGACCAAACGCGACTTCCACCAACACCAGCAATAGCATCTCCCGAGGCACCCATGCTCACCAACTACAACCACAACAACACCAGCAACAACAACAACAGTTCCTGGTCCCTGGAGGGGCGGTCCAGCGCGGGGACAACGTCGGCAGTCCTGGCACTGACGAGGGGGGACCGGCGTCCCGCCTGGCGGGGAGTGCTGTGGGGGACCGGCCAGGTGAGGGGAGGTGATGGGCTTTGTGAGGGGGGGTGATAGGCCAGGTGAAAGGGAGACAGGGGAGTGTGGGGGAGCTCCTACACCGTACACAACCACCAGTTCCACCAGCTCCTCGTTGCGTTTCCAGTTCTTACAGGCTCACATTCATGTTTTTGGTCGGAAATACAGTGGCATCGCGCTGGTCTTCGGTTTTACCTGATTTGATTTCCTATTTCAATGATGCTTTACCGATTCTCATTTTCATTGCTATTTTTAACAAGTAGACTTATTGCATCCCAGTGAATTTTGGAAAGTGAACTCCGATTCTCGAGTTCATTATGCTCCTCATAATCTACATAGGGATCTTCTTCTTCTTCACTGGGAACCGTGCGTGATTTGTCTCAAGGCAGAAAGGTCATTCGGCTCATACCTGTCGCCAAATTCTATTCTTCAGTTAATTATCAGAGATTCTACACTGAAGGGTCACAGACAGAGCTCCTAATTGAAGAGAAGCTTTCGTTTACGACCGAATGGGCATTTTGCTGTCTGAAGTGTTGTTGCTCAGCTACGTCTTGTGGCTATTTAATCTGTAGCAGAGTTAGCTGTTTCTTCAATCCGGTGTACGAGATTTCACTATTATGCACACATTAAGCCAGACCAGCAAGTCGTAAAGTGAGAGTATTTGAAAATAAAAGCAGTGTGTCGCTACTTATTTTTGGTAGGAAGGCAACTTTAAAAATTATTTTACGTTTAAGTGTCAAGATATAGTTTCTGAATGGCTCGTTACACAGTGTCTGCCATGATTAAAAGAAACATTTACCCCTCTTGTGTGAATGGAAATTTATCCTGCCAACACTTACACGTTCATCTTTTCTCAGACGAGAGTGAATCCGTGGTCACAGAGACTCGATCAGACAGCACAAGTAACAACGCCGGCTAGAAAAAACAGCAATGTAGTACAAATTTTCTTTGCAAAATCGAAATAGAATTTGATATTCAAATCACAAATAACACCTCGACTCCATTGACTTACCCACTATATTAAAGCCAAAATAAGAATTATACCCCTTTTCGAATGCCAGCTGACTCCCTCAGGAGTACACGCTACTCTGGAGACTCGTGCGCCTCGTAAGATTGGTTGTGTGGCGGCGTCTCACTACTGCAACATTTGCGTGGGCAGGCCAGTCGAGCGGCGGCTGCCCAGGCACGCTCCCCTTCCTGCACCAGCGCGAGCCCTCCAACAACAACAATAATAACAACAACCACGTGATCAGCAGTGAGGGCTCTCCCAGACCCCGGCGGCAGCATGGGTCCTCGGGGGGTCGCCAAGGAGGGTCGGCGAGCAGGGAGAGGGAGCTCCATCTGTCAAGGGGCAGGACACCTCCCAATACCGCGTGTGAAACGAACGGCCGGCTCAGCGGCGGGGGCAAGACTCCTGTCGGGCCCAGTGGTGGGTCGCGGGTCTTGTGACTGGGGAACATGGGCAGTTGGGGGCGCATTTCAGAGCTAACGAGGCCGCATTTCAGAGCTAACGCGGGGCCGCATTTCAGAGCTAACGCGGGGCCGCATTTCAGAGCTAACGCGGGGCCGCATTTCAGAGCTAACGGGGGCGCATTTCAGCGCTAACGGGGGCGCATTTCAGAGCTAACGGAAGCGCATTTCAGAGCTAACGGGTGCGCATTTCAGAGTTAACAGGGGCGCATTTCAATTGGGGAAGCTTTTCAGAGTCAACAGGGGTGCATTTCAGAGCTAACGGGACGCATTTCAAAGCTAACAGGGGCGCATTTCAGAGCTAACGGGGCGCATTTCAGAGCTCCTCCCTGATTGCTGATTTACTACTGCTATTACTGCTACGAATTCATCATTGTATAAATACCAAATTAACTTCGATAGCATTACCAAAGGGGCAATTTAATAGTCTTTGACGGAAGTTGTTAACTGAGCTTATCATTATTTTATTATTATGAACATGGGCAGTTGGGGACGCATTTTCAAACAATTTGGGTCGTTGTAGTGAAGGTTTTGCTGTCGATTAGACTGTGCTAGATGCTATTTTTTTCTAGCCAAAATATCCATTAGATTTAAATCTTTGCCAACAAATTCAAACACTTGGTCTCTGGTAACCATGCAGAGTTGTCAGATGCATATTTTATTTAAAATAAGTTTCAACGTATGAAATTTCGCTTGAAAAATAACACCAATCATGGTCAAACCGATAACAGAACTAAGGCAGGATAAATTTATAATTTAACCTGCCCCCTCAGGCGCTACAGAAAACTGTGTCCTCCACTCGCTGACATGCTCCGGTTCGTGGAAATTTTAATTCGAGTCGAGCCGTGTTTGGCGTCGGGGGAAACATCATCGCTACATTGATCTTTTCGGGTCAAAATTATAGATTTAGCCTTATTCACATATTTTGTCAAATTTGAAAATTTTAATCACTTCGCCACTGGATGGAAAGTATTGACAGTAATATTTAGAGTGTTGAGACGAGACTTATTGATATGGAGGAAGGGCCCAGGTAAGGTGCAGTTAATTGTTTGTGAATTCACGTGTTTGAAACACAGAATGTGTCCCACTGTGTGATTCTGTAATGTCAGGCATTCTCGTGAAAACGATCAAAAATAATTGAGATGTGAAGCAGGCTCTTAGCGCGTTCTTGTTTGATGAGCGTTGCTGCTTTCGTTTATGGGGTGTGATTATGAATTGAGTTGCCAAATTACCACTTTTGGGGGCTTTTGGGTCGGGGATTGTATCGAGTGATTGATTTTGTTTCTGAAATTTGAACAAAATTAGGGAGACGGTCACGGTAGAAAAAAAAGTCTTTTATTTCTGGATGGATTTTTCTGAAATTTACACGTCAGGTGTGAAATGATTATGCGATCATTCTATGATTGAATTGTTTTTTTCGCATCTGCATCAAAAGTTTTAAAAAAAAACCGTCAATATTGGGATCCAGGGAAAGTGATTCTTGTCCTACAGTTTTGAAGCTACAGAACCGGCAATTCGTTTATAGATAGTTTATTGAGTTCTCTAACGATAAGGGCGATTGAATTTCCGATAATTTTTTCTTTGGATTTCAGTGATTTTTTGAAAAAAATTCAGCACTTTTTTCTCGTCTCTCTTCTTTTCTTGTCGCATAATTTTCAAAATAACAAATATTTCAAAAATCGAATCGCCCTTATCGATAGAGTTTGCGAAACTCTATCAAATGATATACTTTTCATTCTTGTTCTCCAAAAATTGTGGATGAAAAATCATTTTAAATTGAAAATTGCAAGTGTTGAGGACAGACATTTTGTAAAATTTTTTTTATTTTACCCCTAATTTTCTAACCAAGTCTTTCTTTACGTTTAAAATTTAGGGATTTATAGTTTTTTTTGTTCCCTATCGGTTGATATAATTGCCATTCCTGTACTTTCAAAATGGTTTTTTTTTTACCTTTTCAAACATTTCATTGTAAAAAAAAATTTTTCTTTTTAACATTTTCAAACTAATTTTTGTTTTGTTTCAACTATAGTGCTGTGTAGCTCTTTTTGAGTCTTTTCGAATGATATATTTGTCATTCCTGTCACCTTCAAAACTACGGAAGCGATTAGATGTTTACACAATAAGCTAGTTAGCTGAAAACTAAGAGCAGCCGGACTCAAAACAAACACTAGTTACATCATCATAATTTATCACTGAGTGTTAGAATGTTAAAAGCATTTCAAGCCCCGCCATGAATGAACTCTCTTGCTATTACCGTAGAGAAACGCCCAAAACGGACTCGTAATAAGGAGGGAAGGGGAGATCACCCATCCATTGACGCGCTTCAAGGTCACACTAGTGCGCGTTTTCAACCCCGTCTAGGAGACGAACCAATGCACGTACTTGGGAGCCAATTATATCGTTGGGTGCGCAAGAAAATACCCTATAAGATGAATTTAAAAACTGAAAATCTCTATTTCTTCAGATTCCTACCGTGACCGTCTCCTTTAAGATGCCCGAAGCGTGTATTACGTCTCCGGGAAGCTTCTATGCATCACATTCATTTTGGCCGTGACAATAAACTGGAATGCTGATCTCACCCTGCACTGTGTGTGGGGAAAAAATTCGATAAAGTGAATTCAAGAACGAAATGAATCACTTCAAATTTCAAATATTGATTGAAGATAGAATATAGATACTTACGTCAGGTAATTAAAATTAGTTCAAATACTGAATGGATGGATGGATTTCCCAGAATTTATCTCAGCACGGAAAAATTTTTAGATTCACATCTTAGAACTTGGAAAAACACAATAAATCAGAAGTTGTAACTGTCTGCGATACGCTAAATCTTAGGCCTCATAAATGCGAGGCTGTGAAACAGGAATAAAAGGAATATCAAATGAAGTGAAGAGAAGTTCTTTTCCCTAACTTCATGAAAACGGTTTCTAATTTTTTCTACTTAACTGTAGACATTCTAAAACCGTCTCTTCTAATATGGTGCACAAACTTAAATTCCTGTATTTTCAAAGTTTGCCATGTCCACTTTTGAGTGCGAGCCGCATTTCCTACGAGTGTTATTTATAGCATTACTTCTGTTAGAGTTAGGCGTAAAGTTTGCTGAAATTCCGGCCTGTGAAACCGAGTGCCGGAGCCCTTCAAACTTCTGTATTCCCGACTACCTTTATTGCAAAAGTTCTCATGTTTTTCAACATTTACGACACCATCCATGGAAAATATTTTTGCTGCTCTATGAGTGTGTGAGCCTCGTTTAATTCTTCCAAATCTTAGCTGTACATAGGTTCTGTGTTTTTGGCAGTTGAATCATCGATCGTTCTATGTTTTGCATATCATTTATAAAATAAATTATTGGCTATGAATCTCTCTGTACTATTTTCACTTTATACTACACCAAGTTTTCGAAGAGTTTAACACGATGCTAAATGAATAGTGTTTAATGGGTCCAGTTAATGTTAGGTATTTATAAAATTTCTAACAACTTTTAACTTTAAATTTGAATTGAATATTGAACCTTAGTTTAACCCTTCACAGCCAACGTGTTAAGTGGAGCAAATTGTGTGTGGTACAGAAGCGCTGCGCGTGTCAGGCGAGCGCCTCACGGAGTTCGAGCGGCGGGAGATCGAGTCGTACCCCGAGGTGTGGTTCCTGGGCCTCGACGCTCGCAAGATCCAGGGCGAGGAAGGGGCGCAGCTCAACGGGGGCTATGATGACGAGAATGGCAGCTACAACAAGGTGCGCTTCGTAACTAAATCTATAGCTCCCATTGGAAACTGACCGCAAATTACGCCGTTTTCCTATCATATTTGACATATTTTCTACGAAGGTGAGAATGGCAGCGAGAACAAAGTGAGCTTTGCTACAAAATATTTAGTTCCCATTGGAAACGTGCCTCAAATTAGGCAGTTTTTCTAACATATTTGAATACCATTTGTCTTTTCCAGTATTACTTAGAGCGAAGTTCGTGGTTTGTGAAGCTGGCATGGGAGTACTTGGCTATACGGTTATTAACCTGTTTTATTGGGTTAATTTTTCACCTAGTGGCCGAGAAAATAGCGTTTTTTGGCAAAATTAATTTAATTTTTGACTTGGGAAATGCCAGTTAACTTAAATCTTGACGTTAAAACGGTTGTACCGAACGAAAGCTGCAGCGCGAGAGTTTACTGTACGATGAGCTCAGGATGATTATAAAATGAGGTATTTACACCCCTACGGGGAAGTTGGGCAAAATAAATAATATTGTCATCGCGTCGTGACTTTGTTTGGAAGTCAGGCGTAGAAGTTTTATATAAGATGAGAAATTCATTCTACAATATTTATTAAGGTCAAGCGTCAGCAGAAAGCAAGCTTGCCACTTAGATTGTGAGTTGGTTCAGACGCGACTAAAATACTAGAACGATTGATATCAATTTTGGTTGTTGTTGCGAGGATTAGAATCTGCAACTGCTACATTCTCTATTAACGATAGAAAGCGCTAATTATAAAGGTTCAACGATGGTGATCGGTTTTGAATTGTTTTTAAGCAGACTACACGGTAGCTATTTTCTAGTTTTCAAACCAATGTCAGTACTTTTCCGAAAGCTAAGGGTACTACGAGTAGGTGATGTCTTGCAGTGCGATTTAGAGTTGCATTTACGGTGCTGTGAAAACATTCTTTACGTACTCATTGCCCTTGCATTTGAGTGATCACGTTAGCCTTGTAAGTTTTCAACGTATAAAATGCCTTGAAGTCCGCTGGCACAACTTCTTTCTAACTCTAATTAAAAGAATTTTTGTGTTGTGAGCGATTAAATTGATAGGAGAGATTTTAACGCCTTTTAGTGTGAATGATGAGCTGCGGTTTTCATTTTGGAAATTTATGTACAAAAAACGACTTCGCTCGCTCTTATTTTTTCCGCTTTTGATAGAAAATTTTTGTTGGAAAGGTATATATATTTGGTGTGTAAAAACTGTTTATTTCCTCATCAAAGGTGATGCATGATCATATCGGCTATCGTTACGAGATCCTGGAGGTGATTGGCAAAGGATCATTCGGCCAAGTGATCAGAGCGATAGACCACAAGAGCGGAGAGCAGGTCGCTATTAAGATCATCAGGTGAGGGATCTCTCATTGCACTCCTATATTATATAGCACATTCTCATTTTTCTGGTCTGTTATTCTAATACTAGCTATTCTATGAACAACTTGCAATGGGTTATTCTAATACTAGCTTATACTCGTACCTGGAAATGTTACTAAGCAATCTAACTTTTACGAGGAAAATTTTTCCTTGAATTTTAAGTCAATTCTGCTCAAAACAAAACCCGTTTGAATTACAAACTGTGAGAGAAATAGCAGTAATTAGCAATTTTCTTGCTTCATAAAAGAGGGAAAAAGAGGATTGCTCTTCAGCGTTTAGGAGTTAAAGATCTAACGCTCTTTAAATAGAATTCTCGTGCTCATCTCGAGAGTGCGTGTGTCAGAGTGTCAACCCTCCATCCAATTAGCGCTGCTCTGCACAACTTCGAAATACCGTCAGCGGAGATGGTTATGACAATCTATTGTGATCTCGTTAACTTTAGGTAAAAAAGGGTCATATTTGTGAAGGCCATCTTCAATTCCCTCTTCTCGGAAGGTGGGTGATTGACTCCAGCTCTAGCGCTAGGTCCTGTGTTTCTTATCTCCCATTTTGCAAGGCAAATGAGTTCGTAGAGCTGGTGGCCAGAGCAGTCATCAAATTGTGCCTCCTTCTGAAGGCTTATGTTTTTCCTTGCGCTGGTATTTTGTGTTATACTTACTCCGCAACAGACATACTACTGATGAGCTATAAATATTGGTAGTGTTTTAAAATATGAAATATTTTTTTGAATTCTCAAAACGGTTGATATTTTCGAGCGTTATAACCGAGTGTCACATGACGGCACGTTTCCAACTGTTACAAAAACATGCCTTCAACGATAACAGATCTTTATTATGTAGACCAAACTAAGGTGTGATGTATTATATAAAAAACAATTTTTGAACATTGCCTTAGCTACATTTCCTAATTTAGCCACTGAAGCCATTGACCTACTTTAGCAGTAATAATTTAAACTCATCTTCTTTTTATCGTGATTTCACTAGCGCAAAAGAAGTTCACAGGCGAAAGCGCGGTTATTTTTACGAGCACAAAAACCAGTTTCATTACTTTTAATTTTAATGTAAAATACTATTCATCTCGCTGAAAGAAATTTTTCATTTGAGACTTAGCTTTAATTTTTTTGACACAATGAGCGAAAATTATAAAAAGTGTGCTTATTTTTTGCATAGCGTCGTTCTAAAACACGCATTATATTTTTATCCAAAAAGACAATTTTAGTAGGGATTTGAATTCAAAAATTCTGCTTTTAAAACACACTGGTAATTGAAAATATCTTGTTTAAATTTCTCATCATGGAAATACTCAACAATTGAAGTTGGAGGAACCGTATTTACCGTAAAAAGTCTCTTGAAGCATTTTTGAACTCGAACAAGGAGTTAAGTTGGACTTGCGTGCGTTCTGACGGGACGTTCTGTGTACTGCCTTTGCTTTTCTGGAATTTCACGTAATTACTCAGCCTTTTAAACTCGTGCAAATGTTCATGTTGTGCTTGCGAATGTTCTGACGCAAGTTCTGTACAGGAACAAGAAGCGCTTCCACCACCAAGCGCTCATCGAGGTGAAAATTTTGGACCACCTCCGCAGACGTGACCCTGACAAGACTCACAACGTCATCCACATGCTCGACTACTTCTACTTCAGGAACCACCTCTGCATCACTTTTGAGCTCATGGGGTCAGTTAAGCGTCTCATTTATTTCCATTAATGTCTCATCGTTTCTTTTTAGTCCATGAAGAGACTGTGAAATTTTATACCAATTCACACTCTCTGCAACATATGAGAACGTCCATTGCATAACTTCATTCCTGTAATACAAAGCACGTGCGTACATCACTGCTCACAATTACCGTAACATAACTTTTCACTGCTCACAATTACCGTAAAATAACTTTGCCGCGAGCAGCTTGAATCTGTACGAGCTGATCAAGAAGAACAACTACCAAGGCTTTACGCTGCCGCTGATCCGACGCTTCGCCCACTCCCTGGCGGAGTGCCTCAGGCTGCTGCACCGTGAGAACATCATCCACTGCGACCTCAAGCCCGTGAGTGCCCGTACTGCTACAACCGTTTGCGTTGTTTAAATTAAATTGCCCTGTCTCTCTTAGCATTATATGAGGCCCTTAGAAACAATGACTATCAAGCGTCACTCTTCAAGAACGCAGAAAACGGCTTCAAAGTTTGGCGACTTGGAAACACTTGTATTCTAGCGACTAAAAGAGGTATTTTTTTGGATTTTTGCTACTATCTTTTTGTACTTATGACTTGTTCCAAAGACAGAGGAAGATTTGGGGATGACAGTAGTATGCATAATTCGTTTCCACTGTACAGTATGCCACTAGGTACCGTGTAATTTAAAGGACCTCGTATGTATGATGCTTTTCAACCAGCGCGTTGAACCGAACTCGCCAAACCATCGATCGATGTATCATTTATTGAAGTAATTGTTAAATTACCCCCTGATGTACACTATTTTATACCTCCTAATTTATTAGTTTGCAAAAATTTTCAAGTGTAACTAAATTGTTATAAAAGAGGTAAGCTAATTTCAAATAGCTTTTAATAAGTAAGAAAAGTTTCAGAATCACCTCAAGCATAGCAGAGTTTTTTGCTTTCAGTTGGAGAAATTTGTTTCTAAAGGTACACCAGGAAAGCTTTCTTTAATGTCATTATTGTGCGATGTGAATCATAATTCTATCATCAAACACAGTCTACTACCGAGTATGTATTCCCAGCATTTAGCACACGTCACAACTGAGTAAGTATTGCTACCAGTCAGCACACGTCACCACTAAGTAAGTATTGCTACCAGTCAGCACACGTCACCACTAAGTAAGTATTGCTACCAGTCAACACACGTCACCACTAAGTAAGTATTGCTACCAGTCAGCACACGTCACAACTGAGTAAGTATTGCTACCAGTCAGCACACGTCACAACTGAGTAAGTATTGCTACCAGTCAACACACGTCACCACTGAGTAAGGATTGCTACCAGTCAACACACGTCACAACTGAGTAAGTATTGCTACCAGTCAACACACGTCACCACTGAGTAAGTATTGCTACCAGTCAACACACGTCACAACTGAGTAAGTATTGCTACCAGTCAGCACACGTCACCACTGAGTAAGTATTGCTACCAGTCAACACACGTCACCACTGAGTAAGTATTGCTACCAGTCAACACACGTCACCACTGAGTAAGTATTGCTACCAGTCAGCACACGTCACCACTGAGTAAGTATTGCTACCAGTCAGCACACGTCACCACTGAGTAAGTATTGCTACCAGTCAGCACACGTCACAACTGAGTGAGTCTTACTATAAGCAAATGAAGGCCAGAACTGAGCTCATGCCCAGCTCTAGCCAGTGTTCGCTAGCGAAATACTAATTGCTCTCCAATATTCAGTGTTGAATTAATTAATTTCTAATGAAACTCTGTTAATATTGTTCTATGTTGATAGATTATGTTCTGTTTAGTCAATTCTCGCCGTTATTCAGATAGAAAACTTTATTTCTGTTCGTTGTTTACTGTGACCTCTGCTATAGAGAGGCCTTCGGAATTTCGATAGTACATGCTCAATTTGCTTCTTCCAGTTTTCATGCATTCTTCGCTGTCTCTTCTTTGTCTACTCTTTTCTTCGTTCTAATTTGTGTTTTTACGCTCAGAGGTACTTAGTGAGGAAGTACATCTTGTGCGTAGATTTCCTGTTTTCTACAGTTAATAGTAAATGGACCTTTTCTTTCGCTCTCTTAAAATCGCCTTTGTTGTGGCTAAACAGTATTAACCTAACTAATATAGTAATAACATTAATCGTTGCTTATTGATAAAATTATAAGGGTATTGTGATGACGTCAATCGAGCTTGTGATGACGTCAATCAACCCCAGGTCAATCAAATATCGTTTAGCTCAAACGAAGGTCATCAAACAAATGGTAATTGCTAATAACAGTTGAATCACCATGGCGGAGAGTTTTATACCAAGGACGTGTCGTATGGAGCTGAATCGAAAAACCTGAACTTTAAATTTACAACTACAAAAAATCTGAATAAAAAATTTGCAAAACTCGACTTCAGCTGCTCGAGGCTTGGCCGCTCATTTTCCAAAGCCACGTGGCCCACAGATCGCAAGTGTCGTAACTGAAATCTGCCTGAAAGCTGGCGAGAAATGTTAACTGGAGCACTCTACAGTCCTGGTACGAGTTCACCAGGCTTTGGCTTCTACCCCAAATTGAAACTACTCAAGCTAGGACGTCATTTTTCAGCTTCTGACGAATTGTCAATTGCCGTTAATCAAACATTTCATCAGTTGAACAGAGACGGCTTACTAAAGGCAGATTTAGAGGAGAAAGTAATTGAGAAGGAGAGGGACTATTTTTAAGGTTTGGGAAAAAATAAACTACGAAATAAAAACTGTGTGCAAAATATGTGAAATTGCCCTCGTAAAACTCCTTCAGGTTAAGCATTCATTCACTGCTAGACCCCCATCCTGCTCGGTAGCCAGCCACTCATTGTTAGAGCGTGTTGTTTCTGGCGCCCGTTTACTGCTGGAAGCAATATATAATTCATGGTAAGCTTGATAGACCTTGCTATTTTTAACTCGTTACAAAGAGCTTTTCCTTAGGGCAAGCAATTATTAACTCTTTCTTAGCAGCAGCAGCAGCATATGTTCTGTATCGTTCTAAGTACTGTGATGTACAGATTCACTGGAGGAACTCTTGAGTATCTTGAAGGATTCACATTTTTGTACAGGGACTGTTGAATTTTTATTTCCAGTCTTTTCAGCGTCTCGCATCTCAACAACGCGTGTATTTTTAAGTCATAACAAATTCTTGACTTGAGACATTAGTAAGGTGCTTTAATCAATTATCCTACATTTTTGTCAATATGATTTTTCCTCAATGATATACAGCACTGATGAAAGCCTGTAAGATGCTTAAATAATCAAAGACATTATAAACTTATTGATGTTTCCGATGCTCCACGCGTGTTTGAGTCGATTTCGTTTTCATATTAAACAAATTAAAAATGGAGTCTGACATATTGAGGTCGTTCAATATTCATGGAAAAATCAAATACATGCTTCGTGCAGTCGCGATATCAGGAGATGTCACCATGCAAATTTTTCAAGCAAAAGAAAACGCGTGTTTTCAGGCGGTTTCCAACGTAGCTATGCTGCGTTGTTTTATCTCACTCTCTAGAGTATTTAAATTAACCTTCCTCCTTGCAGGTTACAGAGTCCCGTCTTATAAGTTCTTCATCCCCACTGAAAAATTCTCAAGGTTCTAGCAGTTTTGAATGTCTTCGGCAAATTGTTCGTTTAAAATTCTGAAGAATTTTCCAAGCTCGGTGCACGCAAGAGACTCGAGTGCGCCCTAGTCACATAAATATCACATCCCATTAGATTTAGCGCTCTGGGCGAGACGGGCTCGAGTCGTCGTCTTCTTCAAAAGTCCAATAAGCCTGTGCTGGCGACACATCTTTCTAGGCCGCTGGAAAAATCGACCGGAAAGAATTTCACGGTCCTTGTCTTCTGCAGTCTCTGGCTCGAGGCTTGCGGGCCTCATAGTTTGCCTATTTTGCTATAGAGACGTATTCGATCTGAATGGCTCCTCTGACTGGTGACTATTGGGACTTATTGCTTTTGGCTGGCTTCTTTTACGGCTGACGATTGGAACTTATTGCATCTGGCTGGCTTATCTGACTGGTGACTATTCGGACTTATTGCTTTCGCTGGCTTTTCTCGCTGGTGACGATTGGAATGTAGTCTATATCTGGATGACATTTCTGACTGGTAACTATCAGGACTTTTTGCATTTGGCTGGTTTCTCTTCCTTATGTCCTTTGGAATTTATTCAACCTGGCTGTTTTTCTAACTGGCGGCTGTATATAGTGGCTCACTGGATGTGGGTGGCTCACCCGACTGATGACAAATGAACACTTGAGACCTGAGTTTGGCCAACTCTTTTCGAATGTTTTCCATGAGTCATCTGAAATTATAATTACGCCGGCGAATTAGCATGTTCCACTGAGCAGCATGCCTTTCTCTAGAGTGCTAGAAGTGATTGTCCAGCGTGTTTTGAGGACTCTGCGAGTTTAGTGTGTACAATTTTGGATCTTTTTCCGATAAGTTACACAACATTACACTTCACCAACCATAGCACTCACGAATGAGACTTGTAGGAGAATAAGTAGAACTGTCTCTGATAATTCTGTAATGGTAATTGCAATTTAGATTATATTTTCTCCGTTGATTCTTTTATTTTCTGGGATGAGAACAACGTTCCGTATCGGTTAATTACAGCTCGATCGTTTTCGCTTCTATTCTTGCCTTTTTTCTGTGACTTTTCGTAGGCATCAAACAAGATGTATCTTTTTCTCTTTATCAGCGTGATAAAATGATTAATGAAAATCGACCTAAAAAAATTAGTTTTAGGTTGATATTACCTTACCTTACTTTAGCTCAATAGCTTTCAAATTCGATAATTGGATAATTTCTAATCGAAAAACTGAGTTCCTCCAGTCTATACTTGAAGACCTTTGTTATTTTCTCGTACCTGTGCAGCAAAATTCTGGTCTTTTATTATCTAATGATGACGATGTCGTGCTTTCACAAGATAACCTACGAAAACCTTGAAGACTGCCGTTAACTTTATAATTTGCAACAACTCACAAAATATAGAAATTTAAATTGCTGGGGCGATACTGAAACCTGCTTCCATTGATGCCTTGTAGAAGCTTTGTGGGATATTCTTTGAGGTTTCAGAGCCGTTGAGGTTTTAGGTCGATTGAACTGGGATTAACTTCCTGTACACATATTTTGGACGGATGATGGCTGAAATGTTTGCTAGACTATGCAATATCTATTGATTAGAACTATAATTTCCCAAACTGTTAAATACCGAATAATTCTAGTCTATTTGAGTTGATAAATTTACAAAAATATTGTTAAAACCATGGATTGGAGGCATAAGAATCATGAACTCATTGCATGATCATAAAAATTGATAAATCTGCAAATAATACCAGGGAATATATGCATTGTGTCCGTGCGAGCATAATTTTACTAAAATCTCAGTTTTTTCAACGATGAAATTATTAACACTTTGACTGCGACGCGCGCCACAGGTGGAACACGGAGGTAATTTTCATAATGCTGCTGACCGACCAGTAGTCGCAAACTCAATTTTCATGAATACTTAATCAAAGCTAAATGAAGGCACGATCCAGTTCATGTTTGGGTTTTTCAAAATAGTTTACTACAATTGACTTTAAATTTGAGTTTGGCATTAAACTTAATATTTAGTAGTCGCAGTCAAAGTGTTAAAAAACTTTACAAGTGGTTCGAAAATATCGTTTTGAGCAAAGTGCTACAGCTCAAAAAACCCAAACGACGCCAAAAATCTCGCTATCCTTCAAGAAAGCTTCTTATTTCTTCTTTTAAGTGAACAAATGTGCTCCTGATAAAGTAGCATGTATAACATTCTTGAGCTTCATATTACTACGCTTGCGAGATTTTATGAGGAGAAACAAGACGAAACGCAGAGCAGGCGAGCTGACATTTTGCATATCGCAATGAATCATTTTATTTCTGTGCCCAGGAAAATGTTCTGTTGAAGCAGCGAGGCAGCAGCTCGATTAAAGTGATAGACTTTGGCTCGTCCTGCTACGTTCACCAGCGCGTCTACACCTACATCCAGAGCCGATTTTATCGCTCGCCTGAAGTCATCCTGGGACTGCCATACGGCCTCCCCATTGACGTTTGGAGCCTGGGTGAGCTGTTGTGGCTTGCAGGCGGTGTGGAGCCTGGGTGAGCTGTTGTGATGTGCAGACGATGTGGAGCCTTAGTGAGCTGTTGGGGGTGTGCAAGCGGTGTGGAGCCTGGGTGAGCTGTTTGGGGTGTGCAGGCGGTGTGGAGCCTGGGTGAGCTGTTAGGGGTGTGCAGGCGGTGTGTGATTTGAGTGAGTTATTTGTTGTGCATGGGGTGTATAGCCTGAGAGAGTTGTTGGGTGTGAATACGGAGTGTGATCTGAGTTATTTGGTGTACACACGGTTTGTAGTCTGAGCGATTTGATTCGGCGTATAGTCTGGGTGAACTGTTAGGTTGTGCTGGCGATGTCTAGTTTGGGTGAGCTGCTGTACAATGCAGGTAGAGGACAGGGCTGCTAGTGTGGAGCTTGTGTGAGATACTAGATGTGATGTTGGCCTCGGATGTGCGCAAGGCTCTCACAGTTTGGCTATTTTCAAATTGCAAGAGCTTACGCGAAGTTTCTGACAACGGGCAAAACGTTCATCAACTTGCCAAAAATTGTTCTTTTACTATTCAGTGGTAAAAAACAAAACTCTGATTATTTTCAGATTTTAATGATCCCATCAATATATTTTCATAGTATTTTCTCCTTGCGTTTCAGTGCACATGTTTCGATGTCACAGAAGTCTCTTAGTACTCTGATAATATATAATTCTCTGAGGTTAGATCAACAGAGTTGCAGCCTTTTTTCCATGTTCCTAGATAAGTACTGGTCTCTTTTGTTCCTGTGAATAGACCGCGCTGCTGCGAATCTAAAGCAGCGAGATAAGGACCGTACGCAGGATATAGCCACGGATCACACCTAATTATTTCTCGTGGAAGCTTCAGCAGTGCAGATGACAATGTACGAACTGCCTGAGTCTGACAACCTGCTGTCTTTTCAAAATTAGACGACGATGTTGCGGGAAATAAAACCTCTTGTGAAAATCGAAATGCTCATAATTCTTTTCTTTTTTGAAAACAATTTTTGGTTGGATTTAAATCAATTTGCTCTGTCTCACAGTAATTACTAGACTTCAAGATTTATGTTTTTTTTTCATCATGAGGAAGAGTAACAGCCTTAATTAATTAACGTGTAAAAGCAGTAAGAAGGAAACTGTCCTAAAATATTCTAAGGAGCAACAGTAACACTATTAAAAGAGTGCCTAATCCTATTATCATTTATATCTCTGTAAAACATTTGTACCTAAATCGTACGATTATCTTACCATCCGATATTTCACAAAAAAAGTTCAATTTTTTTTGCTAAACTTCACCTAAATTACCAATTAACTTTTGACGGTATGATGGTGATATTAGTGAAGTCCCGAAAAATTACTAGAACCGTTATTTTTTCAAAAAATTTTCCTAATGTGGGTTTCTTTGTCATTGTAAAAATATGATTCAGAGCGCATGATAAATCAAGAATCAAGTTTTAGTTAGGTAGAATTTACAAATTATCCTTCGCGTGTAGGCTTTATAATGTGGTCTTTAGTGTACTTGATCTTTTTGAGCAAGGCGTTCCTCAAAGATATTCTGGACTTATCACTACTGACTAAGCAACACGTATTACGAAAATCTATCTTATTATTTATTTGATTTTCAAGCATAAATTTTCGTACACATCTCTTCCTCGAAATATGACCAACATGCCAGTTCCATGAACTTTAAGTTGGCAAAAAGTCGTTTCTATGACATCTTCAGTTACTTTTTTCAGTGCGAATTAATCTTTTTATTCTAATGCTTTCTGACTAGGTTTTTTTTACATCCTATATGATTAGTCTCCAAATAATACTTCGAGTAAATGTATTGAAGATGACGACCTGGAGAGCGCAGGATGAGTGACTCTCAGTGGTAAATTGAGTGGGTTAGATGAAAGCAATAGTTCGTCGCAGCACCGACCTGCTCCTAAAAATTTGGAGTTGTGAAATGTTAACTACAATGCTGCAAAAATATGAAGGACTCGTTTTGTTTGGCAGGGTGCATCTTGGCAGAACTATACACGGGCTATCCCCTCTTCCCTGGGGAGAATGAAGTGGAGCAGCTGGCGTGCGTGATGGAAGTGCTGGGACCGCCGCCGCAGTCGCTGCTGCTCAACGCCTCGCGCCGGAGGCTGTTTTTTGGTGGGTGGTTACCGCGACTGCGTCCCTCCACATTTGCGGGATTTGAGTGTTGAACATACTAAATCTTTAAAATTTATTACCTGTGCAAACCATAATCGATTAAGTTAACTTATTAACTGTCCCCTAACGAATGGGAAATGCGTAATTTTGTACATTTCATTACAGTGCTCATATGTCAATCATGTCAAAATAAGACTGGTCTCGTCAGTACGACCGTCTGCTTTAACGAAGTGGAACATGTAGGACAAGCTTCGCAAACTTCATGCTAGAATATGCGACTCTCCCGTCACTCTGTAGCTAGAATATGCTGAATAATTATCCTCTACTATATCAACACGCCGTTTGTTGGCTGCTCGTTGGCCTCTTTGACCCCAGTTACTCTGTGTGAGCTGGATATCTGAACATTGTAGAGTGACTGCAAATTTATGCTTTACCGTTGTGATGTATTCACATTGAAATTCATTTGAGAATTATTCTTGCACTAAAATTTAGCCACCAGGGAAAAACACACCAATAGTTCATTTAAAGCAACATAACTAATGAATTAGAGCTGCAACATAAAATTACTCGTTATATTTGACAGCGCGAGAACACTTCATGGCGCAACGTAGTGGTTGTGGTGCTGTGTACTGGTGGTGTTTTGAGCATGTGATCCATGATGGATTTTTGAACACAATGTTGAGATTTGCTTTTATTGAATTAGAACGTAATTCAAATTGGACCCCGTAATTCGTCTAGCATGTTGAAATCGAACGCATGATTTTTTAGGCTGAAATTTAGGTTTATCCGTAGCACACTTGATGTTGGTCAAGTTGGAGTAAGTTTTACTATTTAGATTTCATAAGTTTGGAATGTATGTTCCTGAAATTGCACGCACGGGAGGAACTCGGAGGGTATTTCATGGGGCATTTTATTACCAGATTCGAAGGGCAGTCCGCGCTGCATCACCAACAGCAAAGCCAAGAAGCGGCGACCAGGATCCAAGGACCTCAGCTCCGTCCTCAAGTGCTCCGATCCGCTCTTCGTGAACTTCATCGCGCGCTGCCTCGAGTGAGACCCGCTCTTCTTTGTGTTCTGCTCTCATTCGGGGAGCATAATTAGCTTTTTGTGTTTGACTACTATTCGTGGAATTTAATTAGCTTGTTGTGTTCGGCTCCCATTCAGGGAGTAAACAGTATTAGTTTTCCTTTGTGTTCGCCTCTCATTCGTCGAATTTAGTTAGTTTTTCTTCGTGTTCAGCGCTCTTTCGGGGAGTATAATTAGCTTCTTGTATTCAGCTCTCATTCATGGAGTATAGTTAGCTTTTAGCTACCATTCGTGGAATGTAATTAGCTTTTTGCGTTCGGCTCCCATTGACGGATTATAACTAGCTTTTCTTTGTGTTCAGCTCTCATTCATAGAGTGTAATTAATTTTCTTGTGTTCAGCTCTCATTCATAGAGTATAATTAATTTTTTTTGTGTTTAGCTCTCAGTCATGGAGTATAATTAGCTTTTCTTAGTATTCTGCTCCCATTCATGGAGTATAATTAGCTTTTGTTTGTGTTCCTCTCGCTTTTCTGGTGTATAATTAGCCATGTTTGGTGTTCAACTATCTTTTCTTGGTTAATATTAGCTAGGGTTGGTGTTCAGCTGCGTTTGCTGAAGTGAGATTAAGCATACCCTGCGTGTGTTGCTCTCTCTTTTGTCGGATGAAATGATCTCGCGTGTGTGTTCTGCTATCTTGCATCAATTTCTACCCGCATTCATGTGGTTGAGAATAATTTTTGTTTGAACTTAATTTTCATAACGTACAGCTCTTTATTATTTCTGATGTCCAAAGGTTTTCTACCAATGGCTTGAGCCCTACTTTGAGATACAACTATTGCATTGATGGGAAACGAGAGGAAGATGTGGGGTCCCCTAACTGAGAGTTAGGTTGGCCTTTTTTTGTTGAAATGAGTTAGGTTTTCATTTTGCATCGAACTATCTTTATTCGGTTTACTGCTGTCTTTGCTTTTCAGTGCCTTCTACCATTGTTCTTGAGCGTCAATTTTGTTCCATAAGCTTATTTTCTAACTCACTGTTTCTCTGCGCAGGAGATCTTGCATGGCGACACTCGTTGTGCATAAATTCCTCCTTTCCTTCTCTCTATATCAAATGATGCCATCATTCTCTCTTTGGAACACATTTGTTGTGATTAGGAAGGCTTAAACCAACTTATCTAATGTTACAAATCCCGTGAATTGTCAAATTAGTGAAGCTTTTATCTAGCTCTTTCCTAATTTTATCCTTAAGCTCCTCACTTCTGATAATTTCTTACTGCATATTCAGAATAAAAACATTGGTAGCAGTTTTTCCGCTATTTTATTGTTACATAACAAAGTAGGGCGTCAAATATTATCTCTGAAATTCGCCTTCCTCAAATGCTACGGAGTTTTCGAAATGCAAGGCAAAATATTACGTGTGAGAGTGCATTTTATTTGTCCCTGCCGTATTTTATTATAGAAATCCTCGTCGCCCTCATTTTTCGGTTTTAATTTCTTAACGCAGCATTACTAAAAGACTTTTTATTTCTGAAATACAATACAGAATAATTTTTTGTGCCAACCTAACTTTTCAAGTTATCACTTGATAAAACTACATGCCAATGCCCTATTTTAATGCTGTCGCTGGCTAATTAACAGATTAGATCGTTTCATCTCGGAGCAAGATGTTGTAAGCTCTATGCGTTTCCGCTAGATAAGACACTGAGGCTACGCTGAGCAGCGCTCAGAGGTGCGGGCGCGCAAGGTTTGTGATCTGTTGCCCATGCCCGCACTCTCAGCCAGTACGGATGATATCCTCGATCCTAATGTTGTGCTGTCTGGGCACAACAGTGACAATAATGTCATCCTGTACCGCCACTCCTCAGGGGGATACAACTATTGTATCTATGGGAATTGGCTCTCCCAGGGAGAAAATGTGTGGGGCTCGAGCATAGAGTTAGGTAAGCCTTCTTTTTGTTGAAATGAAATGTTTTTTGTAATGTTAAGAACCACCTTTTTTTGGTTCTCTGCTGTCCTCTTTTTCAGCACTTACTTCTTTCTCCCTTAACTTTTATCTTGTTTCATAAACTTCTTTCGCAGCTTACTGTTTCTATGCCCCGTTCTACATAGATTCCGCGGTCCCTTATCTCCTCACTGAATGGTGCCTTCCTCCTTCCTCTATTCGGAACGCTTTTTTTCAGCGGTTAGTTTAGCTCTTCCGCTTAAACTAATATTTAATCTAATCCTGTCTCGCTCGTGCTCAGGTGGGAGCCCACGGCGCGCCTCACCCCAGACGAGGCGCTGCAGCACGAGTGGCTGCAGTGCAGCAGCGGCAGCAGCACCGCGTCCCCAGCCGCTGCAGCCGGCCCCCACTGCAGGGCTGGTGACTCCGGTACCTCTGGTGGGCACCTGTAGTGTGTTGTTACAGTGGAGTGGGTGGTGACTTGTGGTGGGTCTTGTGAGGAGCTTGTGGTGTGTCTTGTGAGGAGCTTGTGGTGTGTCTTGTGAGGGACTTGTGGTGTGTGTTGTGAGGGGCTTGTGGTGTGTGTTGTGAGGGACTTGTGGTGTGTGTTGTGAGGGGCTTGTGGTGTGTGTTGTGAGGGGCTTGTGGTGTGTGTTGTGAGCGACTTGTGGTGTGTGTTGTGAGCGACTTGTGGTGTGTGTTGTGAGCGACTTGTGGTGTGTGTTGTGAGCGACTTGTGGTGTGTGTTGTGAGGGACTTGTGGTGTGTGCTACAGTGGAGCAGGTGGGTACTAATTCGGTGCGCTGTCTCTTTTGAGCAGACGATGACTGGTACTGTACGTGGGCTTCCGCAGCAGCGCTGCTTTATTTCGAATCGGAGATTTCAGAACGTATGACTGACTTGTAGAACGTCTTCTTGGTAAAATTACGATGTCAAGCTAAACGAAATTTACATATTAGATGAAGACTTTTTCTTTGTCGCCCACTTTTTTTTTTGTTTTGCTATATTATTTGCTACAATTTCTTACTAGTCAAGTCAGCGTTCACTTCGTTCAAGCTTAAGCTTCTTTAAAGGGAGGTTGTCTCTGCTATTGGTTATGTCAGGGATATGATAAATAAATCCTAAGTAGTATGTTCTTCTCTAAGAAATTCAAACGGACTTTCAATTTTAAACCTTGATTATTTTTAAAGTGTTGAATTATGTTTTCAATATGGTGTATTCAACATAAATAAAGTCCTGTTGTAAAATACCTCTTAAAATATCAAGTTAGAGTTTTATGAAGACAGGAAATAGAGATAGAAATTTGTCGTGAATGGTGGTTGCTGGCGACTTGAGGCTCGCTTGTAGCGGAACGCCGATGTAATGCTCTGGTGACGGCGACGCTGTCGTTTGAGGAACCTTTATTCTGAAGGAAGGCGTCTAGAGTATTTCATGTGTGAGCGTAGTTGTAATCGTAGAAAACTCGTGATGAACTATATCTTTAAGTATGATCGACGCAGTTTTTTTGGAGATTCGAAATGTTAGCGAGCGTGCCTGTCGCAACACATGTTCCATAGCGCAGTAACATTCATAAGTAGACATGAGGTATGATGAATCGTGTCAGAGTCTTCGTTGCTTAGAGCATTGATGCAGTCAAAGAATTGCTGAAACGCATATTCTGAAATTTCTCCACATTTCTAGTGTCTAGCCTTTCCGGAGAAATGGGCTCAATCAGAGAAAAGAAATTTCCTAGAGTTTATCATATCCCTATTCACGGTAATGTACTAGTCATGCTTAGGTGCATTGGTATGCAACATTTCATCTCATGGTCACAGCCCAAAGATCTGATAGTCTTTATTCTTATGTCGAAGTCCTAGTCACCATGGCGCAGGTACACGACTTGTGTCTCTGTGTTCGTATATTACGGTGACAATCACGGCGCAGGTGCACGGCCGTGTGTTTCTGTACGTATATTACGGTGACAATCACGGCGCAGAAGCACGGCCGTGTGTCTCTGTACGTATATTACGGTGACAATCACGGCGCAGAAGCACAGCCGTGTGTCTCTGTACGAACAGTATATTACGGTGACAATCACGTGCAGGGGGGAGCTCCGACTTGGTGGGGCTGGTGACGGAGAGGCGCCGGGAGGTGGCTGCGGTGGGGGGCGGTGCACAAAGCGGCGGCGGCATGAACGGCCAGAGCAACCACCGCAAACCCCCGCCTCTGGGCCAGGACACCACTGAAGAAGACGTGTACAGCTTGTACAAGGTGAGCTGTCTGTGTTGTTAGCTCACTGGTGAACTTGCTGGCATTCATGAAGTTCGGGTGTTGTGTGAGCATTTTGTTGACAAAATAGATGCCAATATGGTCAGTATGGGAATCAAATACCAGAGCAGCAGGTACTACGAGTTTTCAAGAACTAAGTGTTCATGTTGCTAACAATTATATACGGGGATATGGCATCACATTTTCCGTGAGGTGAGTGTGGCCAATGTCGACTTAGACTGAACACACAAAATGCAGTAGCGCAGTAATGCAGTCAGACACCACCAGAGGCCTCTATCTCGCGTGTTGGATGCTTCGTTTGGTGTCCCTTTGCTAAAAATAGGAGCAGTTCCTCACCAGGGTTCTAAAGAAAGTAATAAAGGGGATGCGAGGGTCCTTGAGAGCCGTGTCCGAGATTTACTGCCGCTCGCAGTATTTTGCGGCTACACATCGCACCATTCTCTACAGGTCCCTGATTGTGTTGCACAATGTCACTGTCCCTCTATCCATACGAATTTAAGTTTGTGTCTAATTTTTCTTTTCACTCTGATCGTAAGTAGATCCCCTCAGTCAGATCTTTTGCTTTCTTTCACTGAATAATAGAGGTTCGCTCTGAAGCGCTAGCAAGCTCTTTACTACCACTACTTTCACTAAATACTATAGCTAGGGACACCTTGCTACCACGATGACACTTCCATCACATTAGCACTTCTTCGCATCTGTCCTCCTTCTCACCTCCTTGTTTATATCTCGATCAAAACGAGCTTGGTTAAATTAGATCAAGTCCCTCTCAGATATTTCCTCATGTTCCTCCCATGTTTTAAATGTTTCCACCAAACTCGGTCCTGAAATCGTCTCTCTTGTTACGTGTTTGACATATATCCAAGATACGATACCTTCAAAAACATGAACAGACTCTCATTCTAGGTGACTCACGGTCTCCGGTAGTTCTGCAAACATTTTTTAGAGTAACGATGAAAAAACACCTTGATAACGCCTCATCTTTAGCAAGAAGGCCTATTTACGTAAATTTAATACGTGGTGTTCCATACAATTTCTATAAAAATCCACGGGTTGTTGGTGTTTGAATTCCAACAAATTGCGGAAAAATACTTTTGTTATCCGCATTCTCCATGTAATCAGACGAGAAGATGCCAAGTTTTCAAGAATTAGAACTATTCTGCTTAAGTAACTGACAGGCAACTCGTTTCCCTAAACTGAAATCACTATCAGCTTCCGAAGAACACTAGGAACTTGTCTACGTAACATTGAATCACTCAAACCGCTATTTTTGACTGTTAACCTCTCGAGGTGAGTTAGTGTGTTTATCTGTAGTATATTCGTCAGCGTGTTGAAGAAGCATTTCATTGTGCAGGTGTACAAGGGACGACGAAGTCGAGATTCTTCTTCAAATCGACACAGCTGCAGTTCAGGCAGCAAAACAGTTTCCAAAAGTCTCTCTCAAGACTCGCAGCAACATCCTTCTATGCAACAACAGCCTCAGCACCAGCAGCAATACCAGCAGTACCAGACAATGGGTGCGGCAAACAGCACTCTCCCCCGACCAGTGCGGGAAATAACCAGCGCGATATCGTCTACAAGCATTTCCCACTCGGTGTCGATGAGTAACAGTGGGAGCAGCGCGGACACTTCTAGCATCGGTTTCAAGATGGGCAACGGTATGAAGTCCGGCACCAGTGGTAGCGTCAAGTCGATTTCTAGTGGTAACGGTGGTAGTAACGGGAAAATCGTTATTAGTGGCAACAGTGGTGGTAATGGTAAGATTCTTAATAGTGGAAGTGGAGGCGGAATGATGTCTGACTCGTATAACGCTAGTCAAGATTTGGGTAAGAAATCGAGTGTTGCGGAATCGTTTGATGATTCGGGAAATTTCTTGCCTCCCATCCTCTAGAAATGTCAATTTAGTAGTACCTGCGCCCTAGTGATGACCATTGTGCTTAAGTAAATAGTAGTATTTTTTCGGTGGTCCATACTATTTTGTAACCCCTTTCCTTGTTATCTTTGTACCCTTCTAGGAGTCCTTAGCGAATGCAGATTCAAAGAGTTCCCCGAGTTGCGGAAAATAGTTTTATAGGCCAATTTTCACAATACTTAAATGTGCTCCGAGTTGCTTGCAAAATAGTTGAGACGACGTCGGCCTAAAGAGCTACGAGTACAATGTCTTTTTGTGTTGAGTTATTTAAAATGAAAACTTGGACTGTTTTGCTGAGCAGTTCTTTGTATTTATTTTATGTCGCCTTATTTTGGTTATGTTCAATATAGAATGAAATACAACATTCAGAATACAATTCATTTCCCATAATTTTTTTCAATTTGTTGTTATATTCAGAAATTTTATTGTGTACTTTCTTGAAATGATTCGAAAGTGTTCGTTGTCAACATACTTAACTGCTTTTGTATGGCATAATGCATCTCCGTCTGTAACATGTAGCTTTTTTACTCGTATTAAATCATGTGTTCATTGTCAAATGCAATCATCTTCACTATTGGTTAAACCAACCTCAATTTGAGAGGGAAAAGATTAACTGTCCATACAAGAAAGTACGATAGAATTAATTGTAAACATTTATACTAGCACGTGCACTTCGAAATTTCTTAATGATACGCGTGTACATAGGAATACTTAATGGTTTTACTCTAGAGAATGTCCACAATATCAAACCTGATGTTCGCTGAGATGTCTTGAAGATGCTTGAGCGAGATGTCTTGAAGATGGTATTGCTTTTCCTTTTTTTTAAATACAGGTCGCTTCGTTGCGATGTGTTGCCGCGTACATGTTAACGCTTCTTATGCTTCCATTGCGAAGGAAAAAAAAACCTTTGACTGGAGTGCCGACGGTCTGTTCTAAATAGAAACCGTATTCTTGGTTTTATGCTTCACGAATATTTGAAGCGGATTATTCACTGTTCCTATGGTGTTTCTTTCTTTGACTGTTTTCAGATGGACTCAGGTCCCACGGTGTACGAGTTGAGCTCATGGGAATTGTCCGCGAATGTCCATCTTGGGAAACGTGGAGTTGTGGGTTGTGTGAGGTACGGCGACCTACCCAGGTTAAATATACCCTTGTTTGTGGCATATGTTTGTGAAGTTCAATTCAATTATGTACAATTATTGCTCTATGAAATGTATTCCATTGTTTCAGATACCTTTGAGATACTTTCTTTTATCGATATTACCCTTTACCAATACTCTTTTAATTTATTTTCCGTACATTTCATTTAGACTTGCATTTCTCCAGTTGTGTTGTGTAAAAATTCTTCGACGTTATCTAATTGATGCTCATTTTAACATAACGTGATTTTTCAAATTTGATTTTATGTCCCTTAGGTATAGTTTGAAAAACATTAATCACGTCCATCAATAACCCCCTCTCGCTAAATGAATGAGAACACATTTTTTCTGCCTTTAGCCATGGTAGTTCGGGAAAAACTTAATACAACATAATTATTTGTTCAATTAACAGCGCTTAAGCACATGAAAATAATTCAAATTTTAAATTTTCGGACATCTCTTACGCTTTGTGTAAATATCTGACATGATGTTGCAATCCATTGGGTTGCATGCTCGCAGTTTAGTCTCTCACTGCTTTCGACCACTGCAATTTGACTCTACCACGGTGACGATAGTGGCGATGGCGTTAGAAGAATTTCGATTGATTGACAAGTGTTGCACACTCTGAAGTGTGAGGCACGCCTCTGTCTGGAGTGATAGTGCTTTGGGAGACTCTTCGCAGAATTCCATGTCTAACTCTCCCGCTGTACACTGGACTTGAGTCGAATCTATCATGTTCTCTATAGTACAATTATTTTCTATAATCGTTCATTCTTTATCCACGTGTATGAGATTTTTCAAAAAAATACCTGGGGGTGCAATTGCAGGTAATTTGCTATCAAAGAAACAAACACCAATTGTTCTACAGAGCCTTAACTTCTGTAGAATTTCTGGCAACTCAAGTGTTTAAAGTTTTTGCGTGCATTTTTACTCAACGTCACCACAAGTTTTATGGTCAAGTGCTTACTTCGTGTGTCGACTTACTACAAGTTCCATGAGCTATTGTTGAAATATTTATTTAATGGCTTTGACATATACTTTGTGAACCAAACAGGAGTGTTGCTGCGAAGTTGCATCATCTGTTGTCCTGTAACTCCACTCATAAACAGTAACACTGAGATTTGGATCTCGTCTTTGGTCTCTTGAGTGTACCACTTTGATGTTTCTGCAGCGTTGCCGAAGCTGCTGTTCCTGTGTCTTGTTCCTAAATGTCATTGTGAAATGTCGTGTCTGCTGGTCAGACAACTTTTAAGTTTTTAAATTTTCATGGAGTTTTTATGAGGAGAGTTTTGCCTCTGGTGCAGGCTACGCATGCAGAGTTGTGCCTCTGGTGCAGGCTACGCATGCAGAGTTGT
>JACJUY010000465.1:80995-97598 GCA_014220935.1 Platorchestia sp. MABIK | reverse complement strand
TGCCTCTGGTGCAGGGTACGCATGCAGAGTTTTGCCTCTGGTGCAGGGTACGCATGCAGAGTTGTGCTTCTGGTGCAGGCTACGCATGCAGAGTTGTGCCTCTGGTGCAGGCTACGCATGCAGAGTTGTGCCTCTGGTGCAGGCTACGCATGCAGAGTTGTGCCTCTGGTGCAGGCTACGCATGCAAAGTTGTGCCTCTGGCGCAGGAGAGGTACCCCCTCAGTTCGGCTGTGTGCCCTTCTTTTGTGTCTAATTTTTCTCTTTGACCTGCTCAGTGTCGCTCAGTATTGAGACTTGGTCCATTATCCAGATTTTGTCAGTCTAGATGTCCTCTGATTCCGCTGATTTTGATATTTAGACTTTCTAGTGCATGAACACTTGATTCGAAGTTTTATTTTGTTCTAACTGAATTTTTTTCTGTCTAAAATTTGACTTGTGTTGTCATTATGCACGAGTTCTGTGAGAATTTAACAATTTTAACAATTTACTTTCATATTATTCGAATTGTGATGTTCAATGTGTCTATCAATTCAGGACACATAAAGCATCATTAACTTGGCATAGAAATTGAGTCAGAATCCTATTATACCATATAAGTGCGTAAATCCCCGCTTTACTCGAATAGTTTCCTTTGGGCGTAACTTTTCAGTTTCTATGAATGATTTCAGTAAATGGAGGAGGATGAATGATTGGGATAAATGTTTTTTATGTTTAAGAAAAATCAGGCGAAATCTGCAGGTGATGTGACTCGTGCATCGTAATTTTAGTGAAAAGCGCCCAAATCGTTCCGTCAAAATGATCATTTTATTGAAACTTTTGAAAACGAGCCAGGTGCTGGTTTTAACCAAAGAGAAACCAAAGAAAACTAAAAATTAGCCCAGCGAGGTCATTTGGGTCAGAGTTTCACTATACAGAGAATGAGGTGATTGGTTTCGCGAGGATGTTCTGCTTTCAAAAACCTGAAGTACTTCTCCACGCCTGTGTGTGTAAAGCTCTGGAGCGTGTGGTGCCCAGTGAGAAGTGGTCTTTATTATCTATGTATTGAAATTATCTTTACTAGAGGCCAATTTGTCATATGAATAGAAACGCTGTTATTTCTTCTTTTTCCCAAGTGGAGACCACGATGTCGTTGATTGTAATCCTAATGGCTGCGGAACCTCGCAGCCATCTATGTTGCCTTTACTTAACCTGCGATATACAAGTTATCTAAAATTTAAAATTCGTGATAGCACACAACAGTGACCGTACTTTAGTTCGGCAACTCTGCTTCGCGTATTGGCATCGGATATCGATGCTCATAATCAACACCCGAACTATTTTTTAAGCATCAAGAATCATGCTTGTAGAAGACGATAAAATGATTTGTCGATCATACGTCGCACGATGGATTATGATTCACCGTCAATGGATAATTTTTTATTACTGTTTGAAAAGGCACCAAATTCCTATGCAATCAAGACGGTGATGGAATTTTTTCTTAAATCTGTAAAATTCAACTTCAGGGAACTTCAAGTAACTCACAACTCAGAATTATTACTCTAAAATGCATTTGATCTTGATTCCAGAAAATTGTATATTAAGGTGCTAAAAATTGATTTTTTTAACAGCAAGCATAAGTACTGGTCAACTTCGATAAAATCCTGTGGTGTTGCTAGAATGCTGATCATTTCGGTTTTAGAAATGATCTGTTAGAATTTTTAAAAACGATTTGTGCAATGAATATTTGCTTTGGATCCTGAAATATATTATTTTTCAACATACTCATCGCGCGCTAATTAGGTTCTCAATAAAGACAACTAAATTGTTCTCTGTCAAATAAAGTTCCAGTTTTTCCATATATGCATCGTAGTTTAATCCTACACCGTCTAATCTTTTCCCATAACTTGCCATTTGTGCAACCTCCGTTGTTAGACTAAAGTCAAATTGAGGAAGGCTCTTCAAAAGACAAGCAAATCTTTTGAAAAATTTATGAGAAATAAAGTACATTGGAAATTTTAACAGCAAGGGATTTTGAAACAAACCTGCTTAGTGAAGTTTTACCCATCTTTTACTTTAACCACTCGGAGTCGTACGTGAATATTTGAGGGCGTGTTGGAAGTTGCTTCGGCCCGAAAAATATGGTCAAGTGCTCGAAAATGTTAGGTGTATTCATTGAGCATCGCCGCATGGCTGGTGCTTTGAGCGTGCATCATTTCCTTCTGGTGCTAGAAACGTGAACCACCTACGTTGACACAGTATGTGTTAGCTGCGGTATTTCTATCATACTAGTTGTGATGTTTGTAGCATAAGTGGTGTGCGATGGAGCCTGTGCTGCGGCTGTTGAGCATCCATGCAACCAGCCGTGGTACATCTCATTTATTAGCTGTGATGCGTCCAGTTTATGAGCTGTAGTGTGTTTAGTTAGTCAGTGGGAACTGAGCGCGCCAATTGTGCTCAGGCTAGTAGGTGTCGTGTCTCACTGAAGTGCATTCCTGTTACTGCTGGTCGTGGGACAAATCTTCAGTATTCTTATGCACGGAACATTGATACCTAGCGTTAATGACTAATTGATGTTCCTCCCCTCAATGTGTATAGTACGTCCCTTGTACATGACTTAGTACATCCTCTTGTACAATAGTACATTCTTTGTAATGGCTACACGTCTCTAGTATGCAGTTAATATACCAAAGTCATTATGGTAGATTTTTTTCGATTTTATCTGCTAATTGCTGCTCTTATATTTAATAATAGCATAGTTGTGAAGGAGATCACTTTTGTACGAACCTTCGAATTCTTACTTTAGCCGTGTAAGGAACGTCGAGTCCTTTAAACACAATTTATAGCTTTCTAGTGTAAACTTTGCCTATCTGTCAACAGAGTTGTGGTATAGTACGAATTTATATTAAGACGAATTTATCTTTCGTTGATTTCAAAATTAGGACGTGCTCGCGCTGGAGTGGAATTGGAAATGAAGTTTGCTGGATCTGCTTGCGTCTGACAGTTGGTTAGAGGTAAGTTTTCTATTTTTCAGGTTCTCACTTTTCATTTTGCCTATGGTGCATGTTTGCCTTTTCCAGTTCTATTATCCGCGAGAAAATAAGTAAGGAATGAATCCTTACTATTAGTTTGTATTGAACGATAACCTTTGCGTGCTCTGCGAGCGTTGGCCAATATCCCTGAATTTGAGAGCTGAGGCAGCGATTTTGGCGCGTATGTTGTACATTACGCGTCACATGATAACCAGGGTTTATTCATGAAAAAGGGAATTACTGCATGGGGACGGTGATCGGCCAAAACTTCAATGGGCAGCTGGAACCTCAAATTTTGTTTTGGTAAAATTTAACACTTATTCAGTCCCCTTCGCACTTGTTTTTCTCATCAAAGTCATTCCTATAACAAATTTTCACATCCAAAAAATAAGTTCCAGCTATATGAGTTATACTGTTAAATTTCTATCGAAGCATCAACAGTGGTTAAGACTTAATAATGATAGGATTATAGTTGTACATAAAATGCAAGATATGGTGCAACAGAGAATGAGTAGCCGATAAATATTATAGATATATGTATACAAATAACTCGGTCCACTTGCAGTGATTGTTTATATTAGCCAGCTTGATCATAATAATACATTATTCCGGAATGGTAAAGGTGATAGTTAATAACACATTATTCCGACACCGCTTCAGTCTGCAAGCGAGTCTAAGTTAATATTTGTTTCCACGATCAACATGAACAGTCTATTGATTGCTTCGATTCAATCATGGTGGTCAGTTTCCACACATTGATGGCTAGTACGCAAAAAGTTTGGCCAATTTGTATTATGCGTTTGGCATAAGCATATGCTGGTATTTAGAAGCCGAATTTTGGGCTTAAGTTTTGGGTTACCCTCCGAGAGGTTTTGGCCCTCATTTTTTCTTTGCATGCTCTCTGGGCTATGATTTTTGAACGCTTGATGTAGGATTTGATCTCAAATGCAGAACTTAGGTTTCGGTCGCTTTCTCCTTTAGAACGTAGGCCAACTAATTTTTAGTGACCCCTGCTTCTCAAGCCTAAAACTGTGTGGCCTAAGCGGTGATCTTAGGTGCAAATTATTCTGTTTCCATGATTCGAGCGACTGACTTGAAGTGTGCAAAAAGAATTTCTGAGCGAGGGACTTCAGTGCGGGACTGAGAACACAAGTACGACAATATCTCTGGCACACCCAAAATCGTATATTTGTAAGAGAAATTTTATAATAACACTAGAGTGCTCGGTAACTTAATAAATATTGTGGACAATATTGAACTTTCTCCAATGTTCTGAACAACCAGTGACACAGCCAGCTTTTTGCCCTCGAACCTTCCTGAAATTGTTAGTATAAATTATGAAAAGGACCGACCTAGTTTGATGTCCATCTACTTCGCTTGACGTAGTTCGGTTGCTGTGCTCTGGAGGGGAGGCACTGAGTGAGTGAGGTGCAAAGAAAGTTATCCCAAAGCTATTTTACCACTTTAGTGTAAGCTAACGTTAAATGTTAATCTCGTAAATATGGCCCGTGAGGCATAGGTCGTCTTTCAGTCGATACATTATTATTGTTAGCGTTGTTCATAAATGTTAGAACAATTATGAATGTGTTACAGCACATATCCAATGTTTGTTGCGTCATTTGCGAGTTTGAAATTTTATTTTCTTTGAACGGAGGCTGTGGATTCGCTTGTGGGGTAGACCCTTCAAGATTCCTGCCTTCTCGTAGTAGAAACCTTAATTTTTGTGTAATTTTGTGCGTTCCCTTAAACTTCGTGTCGCATTCTTTGTGGACGCTATAGCATTTCGTGGTCTAAACTTCTTTCATAAGCAATTTTTATTAGGATCGCCCTGGGGTGTGCTTCAGGAGCGCAGTCTCCTGTGGTGGTGAGTCATTCAAGAAAATTATTCACTAATGTGTTGAATTTTATTCCGCGATTACACGTAGCAGAGAGCGTGGTGAGTTTCGTTAGTTTTTTAACGAGTGTTTGTGTCTTCTTGGTGTTCTTATTTATTCGTATAGCGGGCTGTTTTTGACAATTGAGTAGGCTTGAGTGATTTTCTTTTTTTGTTTGTTTTTGAGATCTGTGCCCTAATTCTGTAAGCGGTCTCTTGAGTTTATTTCATTTGAACGCTTTTCGTCCCTTTGAGACGCTTTCAGTTTTATTTGACGTCTTTTAATCTACAACCGTGGCAGTGACACTCAAAGTTATAAATTGTATGTATTTGGCTTCGGAAAAGGATCACTTTAACTCCCGAAACTACTCTAGCTCCAAAAATTTGAGGAATTTGTTATTTTACTGCTGTTGGCTTCTTGTGATTAAGACTTCCTACGTTGTATTTTGCATGGTCAAAATTATGTTACCCACACAGCAAACGAATGAAATCATCCCTAGAAAGGTGTGAAATTTCGAGTACTATACAATATGAAGATCAAAATTTAAAAATTGAAATTCAGTATTTGATTTTTGTACGTCTTGTTGTAATACCAGTGGTTGTGTGACTACCACAAAAAAATAAAACAGATATGTCTCTGTGCTACATTTCTTGGTCAATAGAATATTCTTCGGAGTACAATGCTGCAACTGGAATCTTTGATATAATTTTTTAATGTTTTTAATCCAATCATTTCCGTTGAGGAAATTAACCATTTATTGGCTGTTAGCAGAATTTCTGCATCATTTGTTCAGCTTTTTGCGAGAGATAAGTCTAAAGAATGGGTAATTGTTCTCTTAAAATTTTAACATTACGGTTAGATGTCATTTAAATCATAATTGTCATTAGTTACCCTTGATTCACTGGTAGCTGGTGATAGTGTAGCTTATCGACCTCTGATGTAATTTAACATAGTGCATCATTATTCTCCATTGTTTTTGGGCTCACCTAGCCTTTGATGGATCATTTAGATGATCGGTATCGCAGTGAGCTGTGGCGATACCGCCGTGTGTGACGACAGGGTGAGTTGGTGTGGTGAGGCAAAACCCTTTTCTAAATAATGACATTCGTTGAGAAAACGAGAACGTGTTACAAAACAATGGTTTGGTATGAAAGAATGTAGAAAATTGGTGTCGAACTTCCCCAGCCCATTACTACGTATGCAACTTTTCGGGTATAACTACACCTAGCTGTGATTGTCCAATCACGTTACCGGATAAATTTCGACAATGAATTTATCGTATGTGGATCGAATCTTGTGAGCAATAATGCGCAGTTATTGTGGGAAGCTTGACACCTGTGGGTAAACGAAAAATAAGATAATTATATGAAAGTCTCGGCAGCTAAGGTTTAATTCCCATTAGGGTTATGTGGGATGCTTGGCTTCAACGATTAAGTTAGGAATGTGATAATATTGATGTAGGTGACCTACGTATGTTGCCAAAGTCCGACTCTTGTTGCATGGGTTTTCCTGAGTGTTGAGTTGTCATGGAGAAACTCGGAGAAAGCGAACATGAAAAAACCAGGCGCAGTTTGGTTGTTTGAAATATTTGCTGAAACTTCAAAATGATTCCATAATCCGTAATGTGCACCGTATTGACTCTAAGTGGTCGTTTATAGAAGAATGTTTGGTGCCGAAAAAGACATCTCAAAAATGTTCTTGTGGAGGTCAAGAAAACATTTTGTGCAGTTGTTGTTTTTTGTATCATTTTAATGCAGGAAAATGGTTTCATATCTTACCAAGATTTCATTCGATCAATTACATCTAAGGTTATTATTATATAAATATGACTTCCCACAGTCTTATATTTCCTGTTTTCGCGTGTGAGCACGAAACTTTTATTTTCTTGCGTTTGGAGTCAGCTAGTAATTACGTTGTATTTCTCTGGATTTTGTTGCGACACCTCTACCTCCAAGTTTGAATTCTCAGAAACAGTTGAGAATGAGGGAAGTATTTATCGAGTGAGATTCACTCTGTGTTAATATATTGCTTATTGAGGTGTTTTAGTTTGAACTTGCAGACAATATATCACTTTCTAACAAAGTTGTTCTTTCATTTCTCCTCAATGCTGTGTGACATCTTATGTAGTATTTGAAATTACGGAGCAATGCTCTGTTTTGTTATTACTGGGAAAAAGCAACGGAGTTCAAAATAAAATTAAACTTGTTTTCCCTTCAGTTCTACAAACCGGCCAATGGACACCTGACATCCATTGCTACTAATAGATCCTGATTGAGCCAAAATGACACGCTGCTTAGAATAACTTAGCGTTGCTAGCTCCAACGAATGTCAGCACTGATTCTTTTGAGGTCAAGCAACAGCTCCAATTATGTTTGATGCAGCGAAAGAACTATAGGAGAATGCTGCATCATCTAATTTCGAATCGTGTTGTCTCTGCAGTAGTAAAAAAAAACATATCTATACGCTACTTGGACTGAACTCAGATGCTAACTTTCGAGCGTGCTCTTTGATTTTGATTACCGTGAAATTTGGAATCCTAAAAAAGTAACAAGTGAGGGAAAAGCTGAAGCAGCTTTTAAGGTGACATTACGTTAGAATTGGCTGATAGAGAATTGAAATTTCCATTTTTTTCATCTTTTTTGAGAGGCCTACATTAATCGTGCGTTTGGTAGCGTGAATTTCGTATCCGAAGTCATCGTATCCGAAGACATTTAAAACCAATCTCTTCTTAACTTTACGGCCTGAGGTTCAGTGTACCGTAATAATCATGTTTAATCAACTGTGCGTAGCAGCCAGTATTCCAAGTTGGAATGTTTTATATTTAATTTCTCCTGTTAGAACTGTGTAATTTCAGTCGAAAAATGTGTTAGCCGTATAATCCCAAAGCAAATTTCTTGCTAATTCTCTTAAAAACAACTCTGTGCTCAAGCTAAGCGATAGGTCGACCTCAAAAACGATTTAAAGTGTTGAAGACGATCTTGTAGCTCTCCAAAGCAGTGCACTTAAAAACATAAATCACTTATGTTTCCAGCATGAAGTTTCCATTTTTTTGACGTACGAACGCCGGACAAATGCTTGGTTCATGGTGAGGTTTTCATTTGAAGCTCTCAAGACTACCATCGCAGACTTCGAATGAACAGAAGCAGCTAGTCTAAGTTATTGAGATTAGTAATGATTAATTATTTCATAGTGACCAAAATGTAATTTTGCATTCCGTAAATAAAAGAAAAATAATCTCACAAAACACACTTTTATACATTGACATAACTGAACATGAAACTAGAAGACTAACACATCATTGGATGAGAAACATTTAAATTTGATTTATTTGACGAAAAGTGTTAGTTTTCAGAGTTCAGCGACCTCGTTCACCACGCAAGTAGCGTTAGAAGTTCGGCTTGTCTTTTACTGTGAGATTTGTGCTTACTGCCTTCTTCAAACACTAAGCATGGTAAGTACTCTTCTGTAGATATTTCAGCGTTAAAATTAGGACTTTTTCCCTTTCAATAAATTACGCGGTAAGTCTACTAACCCATTTGTAACACGCCAGTAGAATTTTGTCTCGCTTCTTTGTGACTTTGTGTTTTGGATCATATATCTAATTATTCTTCGATTTGATCCTAATCTTCAACCCATGTCAGAAATATTTAACATGCCCTTTCAAATTTCTTATATAACTTGCAAATAATTAAATGGAAAAACTAGTGAATCAAACAAAATTTATTTTCAACTTGAAACCAGTTAAGAACAGAATGAAAATCCAAACGAACACAGCGAGTTTTTAGTATTTCTCTACACTTGTAAACAAAAACTAGTTTAAAGTAAATTCTTGAGTTTTAAGATTTCTAATTATTTTCAGTTGCATGCGTTCCTCACAGCAGTTTTTGGAACAAAGACTACTCAGTTGTCATTTTTGACCCTGATGCATGTAATCCCCAATTCGTAGCGTTGACATTTCAAATTAGCAAAAAATAGCAAAATTTTCAAAACGTTGTGCGATGCAGAAAACTGAAAACTGTCAATTAACTTGAATGGCCAAGTCAGTCTTCAGACTTCAACTCAATAGAAAACTTGCGAATAAAAATTATGCACTGCATGACAATACCGAGTTGTTGCTTGCTCGGTGGGTTGGTCTCTCTGTCACGCTCATAAAGGCGCGGCTACACTATGCGTTTCCTCGTGCAACTCCTGCGCAACTTGCCCAAATTTCAAGCATGCATGTCGGTTGCACGAGAGCTGCATGAACTTCCCCGGTGTGCGGTTTTTGACGCGTCTTCTTGTGCAACAAGCATCTGTAGTGCGTAGTTAGGAGTGAACTACACATCATTTCAAGGTCATCGCTCGACAGTCGACAGCTCTCCCAGTTTGCAGTTACACTTCATCATGGAGTTTTCGATTGTACTTCTGTTTATTGCTTGCACTTTCTACATTGCGTGATTGACCACGTGAGCTGGTGCTTAAGCTCAGAGACCAATTTAAAGCAAAGGAATGATTCTGAAACGTCAAAAATTCAACGTATAAAGATATAAATTTACAAGAATTAGCTTATTAACAGCTGATAACAGCTCTAGACCCTGCTAATAACAGCTGTAAACCCTGAGAAAGCATTGACAGTTGATATAATAAAAAGAAAATTCATGTATTGAAGACACAGTATTGTTAAGCCGAATAAAATGTCAAGCATTTAAAAAAAATCGAAGCGGGTACAGAGGATGTACAGCGACCGACCCTATCTTGCTATGATACGTTGCCATTTCTTAATGATGAAGCAGAGAGCCGGCAGTCAACATCAAATTTGCATAGTCAAGTAGTCGCTCAGGTAAGTTTTGTTTATTTTTTATATATATGGAAAGTATATAAGTAAAATAATTCCTCCCATAGCATTTATACTTGAGTAAATAAAAATAAAATCAAAAATGAATACCGTGTATTATTTTTTTGAAATATAAAGCATTAATCTCGAGTAAATCAACCCTGATTCATGTCAAGTAGATAGCTTAAACTGAAATTGGTATTCATCACTATGAAACATAGTTGGGTAGTTGTGTCTTTGATTGACTGAAAATTACCTATAAATGAAAAAAATAGACAGGTAGCGTGGGTCATTCTTGTCGTTCCTGTTTTTTTCTTCATATTGCTTCTTTTTCTTCCCTATCGCACATGCGACAGCTACTGACCAGAGCAACATTTATTCTCTCCGGGCCGCGACGTGCAACTGGCCCCCGCTGCCCCGGATAGTGTAGCCGCTCGTGCATGGAGTCACGCTCAGAGGTGAAAAAATGCTTCAGAGTTGGGCAGTAAAAAAACGTATAGTGTAGCCTTACCTTAAGGATGCTTAATGACCGTCTCTGTGATGTGAGTTTCACTTTCACCAGTGCACAAGTTCAAGAATATTTGAATTGCGAGTATTATTAGGATGGACTTGTTTGTTTGTAATCCACATCTAAAAGATTTATTTAATTGGTTGGGATGCAGTTTCATTAGTTTCAGTCTAACATTCCGACTTATGGAAATACGTGCAATTTTACGAGTATTTCTGCCTCTTAAGAACAATCATTCCGTAAGGAAATATAGAATCACGACATTTTTGACTTGCCATGTTCACTAGCGCTTTATAATCGACAGCTCCATAACATACCCCCAAACTGCAAAACTTATGCAAGGCACCAACTGATTATTGCAGACAAACTCTTATTTCTGTAGACACAAGTAGTAGCTATGCCATAATGTGTTCTAACGTTGCTATTTTATGGAGTGAATCGATTTATTCTCTGATTTTTTCAGTTTTTATGCACTTATTTGGCCATTCTTCGTTTCCAAAGAATTTTTACATGAATGTGCGGTTTTTGTATTGGTTGGACCATGTTAAATAACAGATTTTATGGTGTACTTAACTTTCTTCTAACGTATACTTTTTTCGTTACATATTGTGAGGTAGAACTGTAAATTACTTAATTAAACCTGCCTTTAGTATCTCAGGAGAATTATCTGTAATACCAGTACTTTCCAGCCTGAAAACTGAGAGTTTTATACACTGAAAATCCTGCGAAAATGTTTTATTGAAGCAAAAATTTTGTTTCCCATCTCTCCAAAGTATTCTACAACTTAGAACGCAAATCCAAATTGATAAGATCAGAACTTGAATGAACAAACTTTGTTGAATTTGGAATAAAAAATACCCATAATGAAATTTGTGCAGCTACGCGATCCATTCACCGAAGAAAGCGCTCTTATGATAAAAAACGGCTGAGACGAGTAGATGAGGTTTGAGGAGAATCCCTCGCTCTCAATTTGCACTGAACGTGCCCACTCTCTCCTCTCTAGGTTAAGCTTAGAAAAAAAATTTTACTGCTGCAAAATACAATAATAGAGTGATCAGTAAAGAGATTCCCTCATCATTTAACAGCGCTGGCCCAGAGGAAGTTGTGTTGACCGTGTGTTGACTCGAAAGCGGCGGATTTAGCTCCTCCCCCCGGCAGTTGTGCGCTGCATGCTGTGGAGTGAGGGTCGTAGAATAGCGTAAAACAAAACTTGCAAATGTCGCATTTTGCTGGGTATTGGATTTCGTTTTTGGTGTAGCATGAGGTTATCGTATACTTTTTATCCATGTTTATCTATGAACGAAATGTGTGTTGTTAATTTCAGTGAATTAAATTTATGAAGATAAAAATCAGTCATAGAGAAATTAATCATATTTTATTTTTCACCTGATTATCTTTCTTGTGCAATGGTTGGTGTAAAGTGAATTACCTGTGTTTTTCATTAAAGCATCTAAGCAATTTCGCTTCAGTCATTCCGAGCCGCTGGTGGAATGGTATCCACAAGCTGAAAAATGATTTTACCATGTACTTCGTTGCAGTTGTTCTTCATTGACCCCTGAAGTTATTCTTACTGAAAAATTAAATACCTTTGAATTTCCTACACCAACTTTATTTCCCGAAGTTACGTTTCGTTATGCGTTGATTGGACGTGTTTGCTCTAACTCATTTTGGGCAGGATGTAACAGTTACGAATTCAAAGTGGGAAGTACCATTTTTTAGATGGTGAGAGAAAATTTTTTGATGAAATTTTATGTTCATTTTTAACATTTTACCGAGAGCCGAATGACATTTGATTTTTATGTACCCAAAAGATAAAGATGAAGATCGATATAGTGCGTGGTGGTGCGGGAAACGCCGGCCCACTTTTGCCGTTTTCTCAGGCGTTTGATTATATTTCCAATCTCGAAATATTGTCCATTGAAGGTAATGAAAGTATAAGTGCCGCGTGTGTTGATCTGCAACTTACTATCCACGTACCGAAATACTCCCCGTTGCGATCAGTTCAAACCACGTTTGAGGAAGCTTAGGTTAACTGTTATAAATTCCATCATTTATCCAATTAACGTGACACATTCCTCGAAATATTCTATGGTTCTCAATTGTAGGCATCGTTGAAAATATTTTTAAATGATCTCATCCTTGATTATTATTTACTCTGGTCAGCTAATCAGTCATTTTACACCGAAACGCAATCGTTACGAAAAAAACAGCTTGTGTTTTTGAGGTAATTTATTAACGAATGCTGAGTAACAGCCTGTATTAATGATGAAATAAATGGACGAATGCTGAGTAATACGTGTTTTCTGCTGATTTTTTCAGCAATATTCGAATTTTTCATGAGCATTAGTTAAGGGGCTAAAGCAGCTCTCATTGTGAAGCATTGCCAATTTCACACTTTCCAAAAATTTAATTGCTAGCTAGTGAAATGTCACTGCATATGACAACAATCTGATCGTTGAATCATTTGAAGTTATGATGATAATTTAAGGACATGGATGCATCTAAAACTTCTAGATAAGAACTGTTAGGCATTGATCCAACTAAAAGTATTATAAAGCTTAACGTAGCGTTGCCAAGCTGAACGTACGCAGTTAGCAGCACTGCTGCCACGATATAAATTGCTTGAACATATATCCTCCGATTTCTGCTGTTAGATACAGCCAAATCTTGTCTCGGTTAAAATGTGTGTGTCTCCTATGCTGATGCGATGATAGAACACGAACAACTCAATTCTGTTTCAAACGAGCTCACGAATTCGTGAGCTCTAGAGGTTAATTCGTAAGCTCTAGAGGTTAATGGTTCACATTGGAACGTGTGTTTATGGAGAGTTTATTTAGAATTACCATGCCTTGCAATTGCTAGTTAGTCCTGACGCTTCAATAGTATCCTAAAATCATTTGAATGCCTCAGAAAAATGAAATCATTGAGAGATTTTACGTATGCAATGCTGAGAATATTACCTTGATGGACTGTGACTTGAAACTTGTAGATAGACTCTCCCATGAACTTACAACAGAAATCATCGAACAATAGCTGTACTCATTCAAACATGGGTTAGCAAGGAGTGAAGATTTATTGCACAGTTATTCGAAACGGTCTTATGTTCTATCTCATGCAGTGCTACTCCGTGCACCGAGCAACTCATGTTTGAAATGTGAGATGCTATTGAACAAAAAGAGCTCAGTCTGAACTGCTATTGACCGACGTTCGTCGAGCCGTTTTATGTAGCGCGAAGCGACGTTGGCAATCGTGTATGTTTTAGCGACGTTGGCAATCGTGTAAATGCTAAACCTTAAGGAGACGTGCAGCCTGCGTAAGTTTCAATTGCAGCAGGTGCTAGAACGTCATTCACTGCTGCCTATGTATTTCTCACGTCGACTATCCGCGAGCTGCCCCTAAAAACAGAACATTGACCTTCACAAACGTGAGAGCAGTGCAGCTCTGCCAAACTTCCTTTTAGCAGCTAACATTTTTCACCGGACGTTCTTCTAATTACTCGTTTTGTTATGACACTATTTTTTACTAGCGCTTAATAATAGCAGAAGTGGCTCCTGCAAGGGTTCGTGAGGTTGTGCCGCCGTGAAGAGCACGAAGCGTTGCGATGCACCCACTCGTGTGAGACCGCTGCAGGGCTTCAAGTCTTCTGTTTGTTCCTTAATTAAATTCTAGTGCCATGCGCTGGTCGCGTATGTTTGCTTCACTTGTTATTTCTCAGTGCATCACCTCATCTTAATTTCTTGGAACTTGACTAACGATGTTCTGCATTAAATAGTTATTCTAATTTCACTCACAGTGCTCGAACGTTGTGCTCGAACAAATCCTCGTCTAACGTAAAACATCAACAAAACAGAACTGCTTATTTCTCGCTCAGATGTTGCTGTGGGTGTATATTTTAGGATATTAAATGTCTGCTTATTGCTCGTATTAAGCAGAAATTATATAAAATGCATGATGATGTGCTGCACGAAAGTGTAAAATCCCGAACTTCCCTACCCTTCTTGGTTATATTAGTTAAAATTGCTTACCTTTGGCGTGGAAAGTCGATGTTTCGAGACCCTGCATTGCGAACCGGCAATTCTGCCCGTTGGGAAAAGGGAGAACTTTTCCACTATTTCCTATTAGACTCTGGTATATGAAATGAGTACCAGAGTAAGCGTCATTGCGTCCCAATATCGCATTAATTATTTGAAAAGCCAACTTATGTTAAAGTGGCGTACTTCGCAATGAAATCGAGTCCCAAGAAACGGCATATTTGTGCTCATGGACACAAGTTTATCGGTCTCTTAAACGAAAATTATTTGAAAAGTACTTCCTTGAACCGACATCACAAAATCATACTGTAGACCTCAAACTTGAAACTCTCAACGACCCCGGACCTCAAAATGAGCGCCATAGAGGTGACGGATGAGGTAAATGATCACCATACGATAGATTTTGAGCACGCTGTCAATGACTATAACGCCAAAGAGGTATGAAAATGCATGCCAAATTACTCACATAGTACACTATCCATTTGATAATACGCTCTCGCGAGAGAATTTTGTGTACTTGAAAAAAGTTGAGCTTAATTTTTTTAACAAATAAGGACATCCCGGAGCAAAAGGCGAGACCCTCTAGCTGCAGAAGTTTTCAGCAGCAGCACCTAAACCAAATAAGTGGAGGACTTCATGCCCACTTATCACGCGCGTGGTTCCAGGACGGGCTCCAAGTTAGTCCACTGAACTCACCATTTGGAAACTGCCACTGCCACTCGAGAACATCATTCATTACTCGCCAATTTGTAAATCAATTGACGAGAATTTTTACCCCTAGAGTTAAAATCTTCAGAGTTCCCTTACCTCGTGCTAAATACATAGAAACGATTTTACACCTTATACATAGTGCGTTAAAATTCATAAATTTGCCGTAAATACTGCAAGGTTTTTTGAAGGCTGCTGCTCGGACACAAGGAGACTTCCTCATGTCATATGTGGGTGCCACGGCATTTACTCTCCGGTGCTGTGACGTCAGTGGGCAGACAGGTCGCCGTCGTAAAAACCTTTAATTATTTACTGGTGTCGCTACTCATTGAAACCGCAGCCTCTCTCAGAGACAAAGATCTGCAGTGCACTATTTGTTCGTGGGAAAGGTTTTCTCGTTTAAATAAAAGCCATTAAATGAACGAATCGGAATTTCTTCGTAGTGTGCACTCAGAAGGTTATTCTTTAAAATGTATTCAAGTGTCAAATATAAAGTCTCATCGTCTTGCTCCTTACAAGGACCTGCTACATTCACGCTGTAGTGACAGAACTCAAGCCTCTGGCTGTGTGTCGCTTTTTGAAGTTCGCTGAGTCATACGCTGAGTACCATGTCTATTATCCCATATAAAATAGTTTGGCTTTGACCGCGGTATCTTGTATCAGCGACGACTCATCTTGTCAGAACTTATATAAGTACTGTCTCGAGGCCTGAACGTAGTGTTTTTTCTACAGTATTGTTTGTTCACATAAAATCTTTTCAATGAATTACATATCCTTCGGTCTTAATTACACTAGTGAGGAATTCAACGCAAAAGACGCAAAGTTTAAATTATAATTAGTGTGTTCCTCTAGAAAGGATTCGAAGGAAATATCAAGAAATACTACTGTGCTCAAAAAAAAAATCGTGAAGATTATCATGCTCCTGGTGTGCTTACGTTGTCGTACTTATATACCGACGAAGACAGTCGATGATTTCGGCATTGCTACTTCGTGTCATTGCTATTATAGGCAGCTCTCAGTCGTTCTTCTAATTTACGATAGAATACTAACCGTAGACAAAAGCTTCACTTCTGAATTATTGAAACAATCATAAAACGGGCAACACAGTGTACGTTATTACACGTACATATTAAAAGCTCAACGAGAAAAAATGGAAAGAAAGCATTCTTATCTGCAAAATGGACTCTGGAGTCTGGACCTCTGCTAATCGCTTATAGCATTCGTATTATTTCAGTTCGGCCCTAAGTAAGTTTAATCGAATTTAGTCAACCTCGCGCAACAAATTTTACCCAAGGAATGAAGCACGAAATGGCCCTTCAATTCATCGAACCATACCATCTCGCCCTAGCATTGACTGATGCAAGACTATTTCTTATGTTGTTTGTTTCCAATTCATTTGGGTGCTGTTTGGGAAGCTCCCGAAAAGGTTGGTGCAGCAGCGGTGATGGACAACATCATAAGAAGAATCTCAATACCAATAGTCGCAAGCGTAATGACAGCAGAACTGCATGCAATCAAACTGGCAGTAAACATAATCAAAGAAACACAATTTGACAATTTTGTGATATTTAGCGACTCAATGAGCTGCATACAAGCAATTGAAAACAACAGCACTGAAGACAACCAACTTCTCAACAGAATATTGTCAGATATGCATCAAA
>JACJUY010000465.1:61397-80729 GCA_014220935.1 Platorchestia sp. MABIK | reverse complement strand
ATCGGGGTCCGGCTGCCCGATGTGTTCAGGTGTACTTGAAGTGGTGGGTTGTGATATCAAAGATCGATTGTGACTTGCATATGGTAGAGGTGATGTGTGGAATTTTGAAATGTATTTTGTGGATACTTAGTGACGTAGTGTAATCGGAAGTCCTGATGAAATTGTATTGTTGTGGTTTGACTTTGGCCTGAAGGCCAAAGCGACAGCTAAATAGTTTATGACCGAAGCTGTCGTTAAATGAGTTATTATTATTATTATTATTATTATCTGCAAAATGGACTCTGGAGTCTGGACCTCTGCTAATCGCTTATAGCATTCGTATTATTTCAGTTCGGCCCTAAGTTAGTCTAATCGAATTTAGTCAACCTCGCGCAACAAATTTTACCTAAGGAATGAAGCACGAAATGGCCCTTCAATTCATCGAACCATACCATCTCGCCCTAGCATTGACTGATGCAAGACTATTTCTTATGTTGTTTGTTTCCAATTCATTTGGGTGCTGTTTGGGAAGCTCCCGATAATGACGAAGTGCGAATCTAAACTTAGATTTGGTGGAATTTACCTGAGCCGCGACCTGGCCACGAGCCATGTTTATTTACAGCGATAATGAAGAGCGCTTATAAGAGTGCGATGAGCGAGCATCAAGAGAGCGGTAACTTCGTGATACGGTGCGGCGAAAGTGGCCTGTGTGGCGACCGTGGCGTCTTAATTGGCGGTGCTGCTATATGATGTGAACACGGCGAGTGTGACTTGATGATGCAAAGAATGTGGCTTGATGTTGTTGAATCCAACCTTCTGTTTTTCTAATTTTAGAATGACCCAATTTATCACGTTTTTCTGGTCACTTCGCTGTATTTCGTTATTGAAATCCTGTATTTGTTACGAGTGCGAAAGTTTTACGGTTTCGTGCCCTACCTGTTTTTGCCAATCGACCACATGTTTCTCTTGCCCCTCGTTTCAGCAAATAACGTTCATACGCTTGTTTGTCAAGTACAAAATTAGCACAATCCCGAGTTCAAAGATAGAAGAGATCGAGGATGCCTCCAAAGGTTCCTCCGAAATCGGGAGGAACGAATAAATCTTCCTCTGCGCCAGCCCCCGCCGCAACTTCCAGCAGTTCAACTTCGTCTGCGGCAGCGTCGAGCGCTGCCAAGCGAGACAAGGTTAGCCTACCAGATAATTTTGTTCGACCAATAAATGTACGGAGTAAACTTGTTTTCCTTCCATAGCTCGATGACGACTTGGTGATCTTATTTTGTTTGTTGCTATCGGTGATTTAAGTTTGGGTAGAGCGTATTGATTATTAATTTCTACACTTGCAAAATATTGTTCACTGATGATTGTTTTTAATTTTGTTGCTCTGTCAGATAGCCTGCTTAGTCATAAATAACCGGATTTTATTAATGCAGCTATGGGTACTTGGTTGCTTTTATGAAAATTATTAACTTTACAGGTCCAGAAAAATGGTAAAGCAATTTTCAGTGTAAACAAGATTCGTGTTGGGCTTTTTTGTGTCATTTAACAAACATTCTATGTATTTTCCAAGAGCAGCTTTCGTATTGCAAATTAAGAGGCCTTGCTTGTAACATGTTAAATGTGATCAAAAAACACGAATCTACTCCGTCCACACGGTATAGTTTTAAGAATGTTCCTATTTATTTGTGTCATAACATTAATGTGTTCAGACCACACCCGTCCTTCAAACGCATTGCCAGCATCGTATGAACTGTCGTTATCGTTGTATTTTTCCTCAGTTTTTTCCATGTGTGTAATTGTGAGTGTCATTTCATCATTTGATACCTCTTTATTGTGTCAATATAACGTTATAAATTACTGTACAATTTTTAGAACGATTGAAAATGTGTGAATAGCAAATCTGTGGATCAACTTTCACTACCTCCCTATTCTACTATTTTTAAATCTCTACCACCCGGACACAAAATAAATTCTTTAATGTAAGTAAATTGCTTATTAAAAATGCAGCCATTAAGTAGAGGTCAGTTTGAACGTCACAGCATGTAGCGTAATTGAGACAACCTAGAGTTCCAGATACTGTACTATTTATACCTTTTTCATTCATTATTATTTAGCGTGGATAATTTCCTGCTGTATACGAAATACAGCAGCAAGGGACCGGAGAGACCTATCAAGAAAGCACGCAACTAAGCAACGAACTGCGTGTCGTTGTAGATAAGGATGAAATTTACTCATAAGGTGGCGTTTAAATCATGGGCAAGTTTACCTAGGCAACGAAATCCTATTCCTTCTCATCGTATTTTTTTATTATTGAAGATTTTTTCTTTTTCTGTTAAGCCATCTATACATCGAACACTTGTTTCATGTGTCTTAGGCTTTCAATAATTACGCTGGGAAAAAATAGGCTTGCAATAATTTCAGGAGGAAAATATATTACTACTGTCCAGGTAGTCTGTGGCATAGATGCAATAATGTTACAATACCCTCTGCCGAGTACTTTCCCTCATTGTTTTTAATCGTGACTCAATAAACCGTTCATCTTCCTAGTTGGCATTTGTGATCGTATTTAAAAAAAAAAAATTCCGTCACAGTTGTACAGTCAATGCCATATGTCGGAGGCACTGGTGCAGTCGGCAACGTCAGTGTTGACTACAGTTAGGCAAATGTCTTGATCTGTTGTTTGGACGGTTTGGTAAGTAAAAAGTCTATGGTCAGGCTTGGATAAGTTAGAATAGTTTAAGATCCGTGATACATAGGTTAGGCCCGGATAAGTTTAGTTGTGTTATGATATCTTTGGTTTGGTGAAATGGGATCGGCTTAGTTTTATAATTTAAAAAACATGATTTTCTCACATTACATGGATAGACGAGGTTGGGTTGTACAATACTGTAGAATTAGGGGAAATGGGTTTGGATCGGTTATGCGTTTTGAGTTGAAAAAATGACCGTAATTTTTTCTTCGGGTTCTTCCTGTTGATGAAGCATGCAGGATGAGTATGTATCTCGGTCCTTTTGAGGAGAGCGGTATTTTTAGACAGATATTTGAAAATAACCGTAGTGAGTATTTTCCCAGTGTTATATCGCGGTCTGTTATGGATATGGTCAGAGTTTATGCGCTTGAAATGTTTTAAAAACTCTGGATTAATATATTTCTCTTGAACTTTCGCTGTAAAATTATGGACACAATATACTTTTCTGAGTGCGTCGTAATATCAACGCCTTTTGACTCCTTCAGAGCTTAAGTGAAATTAGACGTCATAATAATAACCTTATACTCTTTCCCGACCTCCTACGCTCGTCGCTGAATGAGTAAAACAAATCAATGCGTAAAATAAACCTGCTCATAAAGATCTTCTATTTTGACTGAATATGTTGTATATGAAAATTTATAAAAAGGTCATATGAGCGTAACTTATTTTGATTGAAGTGTGTATATAATTTTGTAAAGCGTGCTAGAATAAAAACCATTTTTACTTGCCTCGATTTGCACTCCAGGAATTTTTATATAAGTCTATGCCAGCCTTCTATTAAAAGAGAGTGTTAATTATTCGATGAATTGTTGCGCTTCCTGAGCTATGCAAGAATTTAGAGGAAAATTTTGTTGTTCAACTGAATCAATAATAAATACGCTTTCTTCAGCCATAAAACCAAACGTATTCCTGGCTTTAGTCCATACTTTCATTTTCGATTATTCTTATTCCTGAGGCACTTCTTTACTGTCATGTTTATTCTCATTCATATATTTTAGAATGACAATAGTAATTAATTTTTATTGTATACTTTCGATGATTCGACTCGTAATTCTTTCGATTTTTAACCCTGTATTTATCATTGATTTTAAAGTTGGCGCTTCTTTCCCCTCATCGGTAGGTGCCCTTGGCTCGTTTCTGCTCATGCGCACAAGACAGGGAAAATGTTATTTATTTCTATCTAAATTCATGTTGGTATAATATTTTCGTATCTAATTAATATTATTTAAAAACTATTTCTACACTGTGGCTTACTAACCAAGAATTCACTCTTTGTCATGTGATATGGCAATAATGCAATAGCAAGTGTAATCATCATGTATGTTGCTCCCTGTCAGTCTCTACTTGCATCGACGGACGTGCTGCGCCAAAGACTTGCATTTTCGCTAGACTCTAACTTCAAATTTCCTGTAGAGTAATTTGTTTACATTTTAGCTAAGATGGTAAGAGCTTTTTCTTCTATTAAAAAATTATTCCTTCGTAGCTTTTATAACTCTGTTTTGCGATGGGAAATAGGATAGAGATGATTATCTGCTCAGGTTTTTTCGAGGAACTCAATGAATCCTTAGTTGCTGATTAGATTTGTATGGTTGGTGTATTTTGATAATGTTTAGACAGGTCAACTAATTTGAACAATCTCGGGATCAGTTATTGTGAAATCGATCATTATTTTACTTTTTAGTCAAAGAGGCAAGTTAACGTGTGAAATATTAGTTCGTCATTGATCATGGTATATTTTTTTACTATTGAGTCTGCTTTTCTTACATTTTTAAGCACAACATGCCTAGTAGATGATTTTTTTGTAAGTAACCAGCGTTTGTCCAGTTGCTTGTGGCAAGTAAAGTGTAAATATTTTAAGATTTTACCAATTGGGTACTAGATTGAACTTCAAACCTAATATTTTATGAATATTTGTTTTTGCATGAAAAAGATTGTAGGTCAGCAAATAAATTGAAAGTGAAGTGCTTTTAAATACAAATTACCCATTATTTCTTACTGTAAACTGCAACTGCTACTATGATTTGACTTGCATGCTTAGCAGTACATGCATAATGGAACACTTAAACTTGACATGTTTTTCATAGTGAATAGGTTTTGGTATTTGTGAAGGAGAGGACAGTAATTGATTTTCCAATTTTGCTGCCTAAACATAATTAATTAGATCCAAATAAAAATTTTTTTCTATTCACTTTCCGTCGCAAATGAGTATTTAACGAGTTATAGCAGTATGTTAATTTTTGTCTTTGATGACTGGAATACACTCGAATAAACAGCAACTTATCGATTTTTTAATTTTTGTTGCTTGAATCATGGTAATTACATCGAATTAAACTACTTTACTTCTATGCACTTTTAGGAACAAATGAGTATTTAAAAAGTAATAGCGAATGTTAATTTTTTGTCTCTGATGGCTGGAATGCGCTCGATCATTTGAGCGCATCGGAAGGGAGAGTCCATTGTAGTCTTCCCCTCAGAACAATTTCTTTCCACTTCAAACACCAGAGTTGCGGGAAGTAAATTACCGCTATAACTCGTTAAGTACTCATTTGCGATGGAAAGTGCACAGAAGAAAAACTGTTTATTTAGATCTAATTAACTATGTTTAGGCACCGAAAAGTAGAAAATCGATAACTGTCCTTTCCTTCACATTTACCTTGGTGTTTGCTTTGTTGGAAATGTTGATACTTTTACATGGTTTTTGATGGTTGATATTGTACAGATACAAATTTCATGGGTTTCTAAAGCTGCGTACTATCAATTGCAATATATAGAAATGCTCATTGGTTGGCTGACTTTAACACATTATAGGATTGTATTACTTCATTTAATACCAACTTAAAATCATCAAAATCAACATAAAGCCAAAGATATCATAGTTTTATTATTCTTTTGCAATATTTTGTTTTGTTAAGGTAACAGTAAATACTCCTTTCTCTGTGAGAACCAAGTGAAATTTTTTTTTTAATTTTTCTGAAAGTATGTGATGAGCATATCTGTGATACAAGCTTCATAAACTCTACAATTTCCAGTATATTAATCCATCAAATTTGTGTAGATTTGTTCATAATTCAAATAAAAGGGGGTTAAATTAGTAGTAAGATTAAAATAGACCAATGGTTTACTCTGCCAATGATTTAGATGATCACAAAGCTCTTAAGATTTACATGGTATATAATAAAGTTGAATTACCAAGTGAACCTAACTCGTCTCACTATAGAGACTAGCAGGACCCATGGTAATTCCATGGACAACGCCATTGTTCAGCTAGGTGGACCCGGTCATCATTGGCTTACCAATTCCAACATAATCTATTTTAACCCAACCCATCCCAACATATTCTAACTTGTCCTATCCCAACTAAACCATTCCTGATAAAATGTCAAACATATAAAAAAACTTGAACCCCTAATAAAATTCCGTCAACATAACCGAACATATCTTAACCTATCCTAACCTAACAAATTTTAACCTATCGTAACCTAACATATCTTAACCTATCGTAACCTAACATATCTTAACCTATCCTAACCTAACATATCTTAACCCATCCTAACTTAACATGTCTTAACCCATCCTAACCTAACATATCTTAACCTATCCTAAGCTAACATATCTTAACCTATCCTAAGCTAACATATCTTAACCTATCCTAAGCTAACATATCTTAACCTATCGTAACCTAACATATCTTAACCTATCCTAACCTAACATTTCTTAACTTATCCTAACCTAACATATCTTAACCTATTCTATCCTAACATATCGTAACCTATCCTATCCTAACATATCTTAACCCATCCTAACATATCTTAACCTGTCCTAACATATCTTAACCTATCCTAACATATCTTAACCTATCCTAACATATCTTAACGTATCCTATCCTAACATATCTTAAACTATCCTATCCTAACATATCTTAAACTATCCTATCCTAATATATCTTAAACTATCCTATCCTAACATATCTTGAAATATCCTATCCTAATATATCTTAAACTAAAACTATCCTATCCTAACATATCTTAAACTAAAACTATCCTATCCTAACATATCTTAAACTAAAACTATCCTATCCTAACATATCTTGAACTATCCTATCCTAACATATCTTGAACTATCCTATCCTAACATATCTTAAACTATCCTATAATAACATATCTTAACCTATCCTAACTTAACTTGATTCACCAGTCATCATTCAGCTACTTGGACCCATGAAGAAATTTGGTCAACATTACCTTGTCAATTCTAACATAACATTTTCTAATCTTACCTACCCTTACTTAACATATTCTAACCAATCCTACCCGAACCTATGGTAACTGAACTGATCCTGAAAATATGTCAAACATTAAAAAACTTAAGACCCGTGAAAAAATTCCATCAACATTATCCATAACCTAACCCTTTGCTGCTCCTCGTCCATATTATGTCTTCTTTGCCAAAATAAATTTCTCTAACGTTCTAGGTACTGTGCCTGTTGATCCTCTTCCCTATTTTGCATTCTTTACTGGGATAAATTCCGTTGCTGCTCGCAATAGTGTGATTGCTGCTCCTCCTTCATATTTTGCATTCTGTACTGGGATAAATTCCGTTGCTGCTCGCGATAGTGTGATTGCTGCTCCTCGTTCATGTTTTGCCTTCTTTGCTGGAATAAATTTCTCTGTTGCTCAAGGTACCAAGATTGCTGCTCCTCATCCATATTTTCAAATATGATTTACTTTCTTCGACTGTCTCACTAAAGGTACTCGCTTGATATAAATTGTGCAAAAATCAATGGATGTACAGGCGATCTTTTAATGTAACGCTCATGAATTAAGTTTCCATGACACTACAAATTCGGACGAAAGCATAACGAACGGACTAACTAAATAACTAAAGAAAGAACAAGCAGAATTATTACATGATTATCAACTATAAATGGATTTAGTAATTTATTTCTAAAACTTGGAAAATTGAATAAAAAAGTGCTGACAGATTACAAACAAATGTAATCCAATTTCATAATCTTTGTTGATAATAAGAGGGGATTTAGTCTCACTATTTTATTAGTTCACTTTAATTTGATTTGTATTTTGATAATAGTACTGTAAGTATGTCAAAAGTTTTGTCAATATGCTTGTGGGTTATTTAATTTAATATGAGCTCTATAAAGGTCTGTAACCATGAACTATAAGTCAATAACTTATATCATATTTTCACCCTATAAAAGTATGAATGCAAGCTAACACATTCATCCTTCAGTACTGGAGTAACAGGAAAAATGTCAGTTTTTGTAAGTGCTTCTAAGTTATATTATGCAGTTACATTTCAAATGTTAGGTATTTTATGTTTACCACTTCCAAAATAGATTCGAACAAAGTTTGCAGTAGAGTTTACCTCCACATAATTAAAAAATGTTTGTAAAACAAAACTCAAACTATTTTGGAAAATTTACTTATTTGCTAATCTATCTAGAGCATATTCAATATTTTTTTGGTTTGTGTGAAATTTACTTAAACGTGTAACTTTGCGCATTATTCATTGTTTAATTTTTCATAGTTTATTCAATTCTAACCCTTATGAAAGTTGAAGGTTGTATATTTAAAGGCATTTTAAAATGTCTAAAATAATTATCAAGTGCTTGAGATAATTTTTTAAGTCAAGGTGAATGCAATATTTCAATTGCCATGACAATATATTTTATATTGGAGACTCAAACTTGCAATAATTTTTCCAATGTAGGCTATAAATGCATAGCTCTAGTCCCTAAGAGATGCAAATAGCAAGGAAGACTGTGATGGTGCTGATGTCAAACCATCTTAGCGTAACTAAATAAACTTGGGAAGAGTTAAAGTAGTTTCAACTTTTTGCAGTATCCTTGATGTTGAGCTTTTAATGTTTCATTGTAGGTAAAGTACTGCAAAAAATTATTTTATTCTATTTAAAAGAAAATAAAAGTTGGTACTTGTGGGCTATCTGTCACCACTTGTTTATGGGAAAAGATATTTTTAGGGGAAAAAGTGTAAAATGTAAATGTTTAATGAATATTGAATTTTTCTTAACAGTATAAATGAATTTTTCATGTGAGAAGGTATCCTTGTTGATTTATATTTATTTTTAATGTAATTTATCTACTTTCCATTTATACAGTAGTTGCCATAATGGTTTGGAGGACTAACAACTTGACAAACTATCATCAATAACTTCAATACAAGAAGCTGCAATGAGCTCAATTTATGATTTAAGATTTTAACACCTGTTAGATAAGACATGTGGCTTCACATATGTGTATAAATTGAGCTCATTGCCGCTTATAGTATTGAAGTTATTGATGATAATTTGTCAAGTTGTTAGTTGTCCAAACCATTATGACCACTACTACATATTAAGAATCTTAAGGACCTTACTTTTCAGTTCTTGGAAAGTCCCAGAGATTTATTTTGGCCTGAAACAAAACAAAAATTAAAAAATTTGAAAAAAAAATTAATAATAAAATTAAGCTATCCTAACTTAACTTAACCTTAGCGTCAAAAGGAAACCACAAATTAAAAGTGGTTTTTGATAACCCACAAGTACCTAAAAGTTCAAACAAAATATATATCAAACTTTTCATATAAGCTCTTTTTTTGGATAGTGGTATTTTATAGTATCAAAAATGAAGTTTTTAAGCCTGAATTAGATATTTTTACTTTATTTCTGTAATAAGTTTTGATCTAAAAGTATACATGTATTTTTAGGATAGTTTTACTTTCAATTAATTTTCTTAGGTAATATCTTAAACTAGTTTAAATTTGATTCATCAGAAGCATCTCTCGGAAAGAAACTACTATTGTATCTAGTGGAATTAGTGCTCCCAGAGGGAATATATGAGATCCATAGCTAAAGTTTAGGTAGGCCTTCCTTATGTTGAAACCCCTCAGGGGGATACAACTAGTGTATCTATGGGAATTAGCGCTCCCAGGGGGACTATGTAAGGGCCCGAGCTAAGGGTTAGGTTGGCTTCCTTTTTGTTGAAATAACATAGGTTTTTGTTCTGTTACGGACCATCTTTTTTCGGTTCACTGCTGTCCTGTTTTTTCAACACCTACTACTTTCTTCTTCAACTTTGATCTTGTTTCATAAACTTCTTTCTCATCTTACTGTTTCTATGCCCTTTCTGCATAGATTCCACGTTCCCTTAACTCCATACTAAATGGTGCCTTCTTCCTTCCTCTCTTTGGATCGCCTTTGTAGCGGATAGGGAGGCTTTAAACTAACTAATAATCTAATCTAATCCTTGTGTTAAAATAGAATAGTGTCTTTTGTTTTGGACTATAATTTTTTTATTTCTGTTGTCTTATTTTTCAGGACCTACTACTTTCTTCTCCATATCTTGTTTCATAAACTTGTTTTGAAAATTCCCATTTTTGTGCACTTTGTGAGTAGATTCTGCATTCCCTTAACTTCATTCTAAATGGTGCATTCCTCTTCACTCTCTTTGAAATGCCTTTGTTACAGTTAGGGAGGCTGAAACTAATTTCTTATCTGATTCATTAAAAGCTTTCCCTATCTTGTAATGTAAATGGTCATTATGTTTGGTATTAGACACAGTGAAATTGAGGTTCTGTGGAAATGAGGCTACCATGTCACAATTTTATTAAATTTCATTGAGATTGAGCCCTATTATATTTGTTTTCCAATTAGGAAGATAGCTGTCCCTTCATGCATTTCATCTTGACTTGTAGATAATGTCCAGGTGTAATTGCTGTCCAGTTTTTGCATAGATAGCTCAATTAATTCAATGTCTAATCTCTTGGCTTATTAAGATTTTTTCTCATTGATGGATGGTGGTGGTTACAGTGTCACTTATGCACATTTAAGAAATGTTTTATGCTGACAAAATTTTCTTTTCCAGGGAAATGAATCTTCACTGCCCATGGAGATGTGCTCCAACTGTGAGTGAGATGAAACTCCTGCAACTTTGGTTTGCTAATCCTTGTGATTTTTCAGATTTTATATTGAAAGCTTTTAAAATTCGTGGAAGTTAACCCTAATTACCTATACAGAATTTGCACTCTTCTTCTAATTCTGTGAATGAAAATGTTTTAATATGGCATTAAGGACTCCATGTATTGTTAGACTTACAACCTTTAGAGTTCATAAAAAATGTATGCATACATGTACTTAGAAATTTTAGCACTTGAGAAGATATGTTAAAATGGAAAACTTGAGTTGGGGACAGGAATTAACTCAAAATCTCACTTTGTCTGTTCCTATGCCATATATTCTATTTACATCTAGTTAGACTTCTAAATAATTCTTAAATGGAAATGTTGTAGTATCAATGGAAACACTTTCATCACAATATTTGTCATCCTGGAAAATTTGTTAGTTATAATGCAATTGAACTTTTCACCTTTCAATGGCCTCCTTTGTCCAAGGTTTATTCCTCTTTGTCCTATTGATGCTACTTTTGAAGAACCTTTTGAGCAATTATCAAAATATAAATTTTTCCACATGCTTTTTGGAAAATTCATATATTTTTTGGTAGAAATTATAATGTTTGTTTCATTTTCTCTTTGTGATGCTTTCCAAACTTATAGTAGTAGCTACTGATTCTCAAAATAGTTAGTTTGGGCATTACTTCTAGTTGGGGATACAAGATTTTAAATCTTATTCTGGCAAACAATTTATAAATAGGGGCTTATAATGGTTTCATTAACAATTAGTAATGCACTCAGCTGTGTAATATGATAAGTGTACTTCTGTTCATTACTTGAATTATGCAATCTTATTGTTTAAATTTTATGTTTAAGTTCCTAAGTTGCCGTAGTTACCAAAGTTTAATTCTACAATTTGGTTGGTTATACAGAATGTCCCAAAAAATGTACTCATCTATGACTGCCCATTACTCATGCATTCTGTATTGATGTAGATGTTTGACGTAGATTTATTTCTAATGAATTTATTGAAAAAATATTAAATTTAGAATTCATTATTGAATTGAATGAAAGAAAACCAGTTGCACCTGAAAAAAAAATAAAATACATAAGTACATAATCATCAATCTAAAGATGAGCACCTTTTTTTATTATTTTTTACACCCTGTATGGAGCAGCTGTGTCTACTATCTAGTGATGATTGGAGTGTCAGTGTTTCAAAATACTTTAGGTTGCATGCAAGGGGTTATCACTTTTGAAGAATTAGAAGCACTGGCTTTGAGAGTGTGTAGAGTGTTCAGTTTGTAGAAGAAGTATTGTTTCTTCTGTCTCTTGGAAGCATAAGTGACATCTCATAAAATCTTTCTCACGGCCTTTTTCTAACAATATTCCAGATGTGTGTAGAGCCTCTTGTGCTCTCCTGTGCTCTGGAAACTTTTATCTAAGTATAGCATCTCTGTACTTCTTGGTTACTGAATTTATTGAGCAGATAACATGCAGGAAAGATTAAAATGAATCAAAAATACTCATGGGGATATTATGGGAGTTTTATTATAGTACTAAATCTAAGAGCAGTCAAGAATGATTTCAGTTTGTAGAACAGCTTCTTTTTTATTTTTTCAGTTTAACAGGTAAATCTTTGCCATTGTTTTAGCTAATGGTTGAACTATGGGATGTTGATATTTCTTGTATGCAGCCAAATTTAATGTTATAGATAGGTTAATATTCCAACACTACACATATTCTTTCATATTGAGATGTAGCTTGTATTCAATCCTCATGTGTTACACTGTGCAAGGAAATTTAGGAGTGTGGGTCATAGGAGATTGTTTTTTATTGCTGCAATGTTTTTTTATGTTTATATTACCATTTCCTGAAATAATTTTTTAGAAAAACTTGTGTTGAATCTGCCAGTAGTGATTTCTTTTATATCATTTTATGTTGAGCTTAAGTACATGGGTATTTAATTTAAAAATTCATCAAAAATGAGTGAGAAGGGAGCTGAAATGTCTCAAATATAAGGAATTTTGCTGAATTCATGAAAAAATAGTTTCATTTTATTATTAGTTTTCTCATTGCTGATATGGATTGCCTTCATGAGGAAATATACTGAATTTCAGCCTTGCTTGGTTAAAATTTTTGATGCAGAAGTCCTGGTAGTTTGGGTAGGACTACATTTTCAGTTTAATCTCAAGTTGCTCCAAGGGTCCTCCTAGAGAGTAAAGAGGGCAATTGAAATAATTAAGTTCTTCTGTAAGCAAGTGGTCACATGAATTTTTAATTGCTGTCTACTATTTTTTTCATTGTTTTGCCAACTATAATTTTTGTTTCATTGACAATTTTGATGATTGTAATCAAGTAGTTTATCAGGAGCATGAAATATTAGTTATGGACTGTGCAGGGATGCGGTTTATAAATTATTCTTAAAAATACTCGCAGCATTTGTTCCACAATTTTATGAAACAAAGGTTTACATTATTTGCATTATTTATTGGCATTGCTTTCCTTAGCTATGCAGTTTGTCCTACCAAGCAACATGTTCTATTGGTGTTTTTTTTGCACCATATTCTGAACATGTGTTTGAGACTAATTGGCAATCCAAAAATTCCTTGGATAGTCTAAAGAACAAGATCTGGGTTGAGAAAAAAAAGTTTCATCTTCTTTAAAACAATTTTATTAATGGTTTTTCAAGATAATGTGAGACACGTGCAAGAGGTATTTTGTTGTCGTACTACTACAAAATTATCTTTGGGAAGAGACTTTGCCATCTGTTGCAAATTGCTTTCTCTAGTTTGATGACCAAAGAACCCTTAAACATTCATTATTTTTATTATACATGAAAGCTCATAAAGGTAATCCATTTGTCTTGAGTACAGCATTCATTATGGGATGCAAAGGTGGCTTCAAAACCAGTCAGAACCATTTTTCTTTGGAAGGTTTTAAAAAAAAAAAATTTATGCTTACTGTGCAAAGGTAAAGAATACTTGGTCTATAGATGCCAATGTTGTTCACCTATATTTGCTTCTTAAAAGTTGTACAGCAAAAGTGTAAACAATTTTTTCCTTGGTTTCTGTAGTGTAATTTGAGAAATTCCGTGTCGATTTATTGATAGGGCTTTTATTTACTAGTTTGTTGAGGTGAATATTAATATTTAAGAAATTTATTTACTTTTCCATGTAGAAATTTTGATCAACATTCTCAATTGATAATGGGTGAATCTTAGGGCAAGTTAAAAGCCTTACTGGAGGTAAAATGTTTCCTTTAAATCACTGTGTAATGAGAGTAATTATGTTGAATTATGTGCAGTACTAAAGCAATTCATTGCTTAAGATTACCAGGGTTTTTGTGCATGAACAAGATGACCTGATTTGATTTTCAAATTTCATGTGGCATTTTTTACAGGGTCTAAGAAATGTGATTTTTATTTTGTATGGTAAGTTCAGTATGTATAAATGTCATTGAATAATCATTTGTGTTATGCTGGAGCTAATATCAGAAATCATGTAGTAGTGGAGAATGCAGTATGACAACTGTTTTAATTTTTAATGATATTAATTATCAATGTATATCTCAAAAGGAATCCTTTATTTGAACCTTATCAAACTTTTTTCTTATTGGTTAATTTTTTACACCCATATTGAGTGTAAATTGAGTTTTAATTCTCGCAATACAAAATTCTGTCAATTTTAGCCGTTGGATGGAAAAATAGGCTCAGTCTTGCTGGAATTAGTGCTTCAGCATGGCATTATCTTGCTAATCAGTTATATTCTCTGCATTTTGTTTGTATATTTCTAGGTGAAAAATATTTGATTATGAGCTATTAAATGTAAAGGCAGTGTAATGGAATGCATAAAAGATGCTGCTGCTTTTTCTACTGCTAAAGCTCGCAAATTACGTAAACAAGGGGCAATCCATTTAAATGATCTTCACTCATGCCTGTCAATAAGTTCTCTCAACTGTTGTGAAATATTGCTATCCAGTCACTGTATGTTTGGTATAGATATTGATTATTCACTTTTCCCTATTTCATGTTAACTGGTTGGATGACATTACTATCATCCATTGGCTGCTTAATAGAGGTCTTCAAAATTTTGAGTGATAGTTGAGGTAGAAGTATGTCTTTTCTTTTCCAAAGATAAACTTTGTCTTGCTGAATATTTTTATTCAATGACCGTAAAATCTTGGATACTAAATTATTGCAATGTTGATTATGGCTGTGCATAAAATTGTTATTAATATTATTGCTTGAGATTAGAATGATGTAAAAGCAAGGTCTTGCCCATGCACAATTGCTTTGGAATGGCTTTCAATAACTCTTCAATGCGCTTCACAATTGACTGGAATGAGAGGCCTAATTTCAAGATTTAGCTGTGGCTGATGTAGTGTCAGGATGGAAAGTGCTTTGTGATAAGTGAATTGTGTAACTTTTTATTTGACTCCTTTCTGGTTGTGGAGTTTCTTCACTATATCTCATTTTGTTCTAAGTGGATACAAGAGTGGACCTTTAGCTCGTTTTGTGATGAGAGATATTTCCCTTGGGTTTTCCAGCTCCCCTAACCCATGATACTGTGCCAGTCATTCTGTCTTGCAGGCCCTGCAACAAGTGTTGTGTTCTCTCACAAGATCAGTTGCATGCATTCCAGAGTGCAATATTCACCTTGTCTGTTCTGTTGCAGCTTCTTCAGAGTATGGATTCCAGATGTGTGAGTGATATAATCTGACAGCTCTCTCATCTCCGTCTTAATCCATACTTCTCTGTTCTTAGAGGCCTCCCATATCTAGCACATGACTTCTCAATCTACGTCTTGTGTTGGGCTCATCTTCCAAGATACAAAAAATTCATGAACTTCACTCAAAGTTCTTTGTTTAATATTAAAATTATTTTTGTACTGTATGCATTCAATCTTGTCATTGGTGGTATCAGGGTATGTCTATGGGGAATTGTGCGTTGAGTGGGAGCTCTCTAATATGTATCATTTTGTTTCACTTGTTAGGATTTTTGTGTTGAAGGGTTCACTTGTAATTATTGTGGGAAGTTTCATCTATCTAATTCTCATTTTCTCTACTCCTCCCGTCCTTGGCGTACCGAGTCGTTCATTCCTTTGGTACAGTAAAGTTCTTCTTAAGGTGTCCAGTGTAAGTAGTGTCAAATTATTATTGCATTCCCTCCTTTCCTGTTGTTGCCAAATTCTCTTGGCAGAGATGCAACGGATTTTACTCTTTTTTAACAATCTTTGTCTTCATAACCTTCTAAATGGTCCTTTGACATTTTGAGTCATGTTATATATCCACTTACATGTTATGAAGTGACCTGGAATGGTGCTTACTACTACTCCTCCTCCTCTACCACATCACTGCTCGTTTTGTCTCTCCTTTCCTCTGTTTTCAGAGCCACTCGTGTGATAACATTCATCGCCATGTCACTACCTCGTGTGGTCATAACCATAACATTTTTTTTACATATTTGTGCAGTTTATCTCCTATTTGATATTTCTCTGGATTGAGATCTTTTTATCCAACTGCTTCTATATAGTATCTGATTTGCATCTTGTTATTGTGCTCTTGCTTTCTGATGGCTTGATTGTAATTTAATTCGATCCTTCTCTTATTCATGTTTATTTGCTCTGCATCGTGTTTGAGTGTACTACTTTCATGATTAATTTTTATACTGAATTGGAATTTCAATTTTTTATGGTCTCTAAGTCTTCTGTCTGCATTATCTCGATCATTTTGTTAAGAACTATTCAGCACATATTTATTGCAATTCTAAAACTTTGTTTTCTTATCGTTTCATTTGGCAAAATCTTCCATTGTTTAGGTTAGTTCTCCTTTCTGATGATTTGATACCCTTAAAAAAATTTTTTGACCAAGGGTGCTTTACACCAACTACAATTGTTTCACTATCAGCAGTGTGTTGTTTTTTGGAAATCTTTATTTGCTCGCAGAACAGCTTAGTTGGACATTTTATGAATGCTCGCACTTCTATGGACACTTTGTTAAACATGCTAGTTTATTTACCAGAATTTTTTTTCTGACCATTCCACATCATTTTAATGAGGTAATTTCTATATTTTATTTGACACCTTGCACATTATCCTACCACTTAAAATTTTCTTGACTCCCAAACTTCTAACTTCAGATAATACTTGAGGGGAAAGACTTTCCTGTTTATGGGGAAATGAGTATTTATTCATGCAAATTTTACACTCCTTGATATGTTTTCCATCATCATTAAAATCATTTTGGTGTGTTGGTCTGCCTGAGAAATTAGTGTTGTTAGAATTTGATTGGTTTTTGAACATAACACTAAGTTGTGTGAATCATTACTTAACTACATCTTTTAAATATTATTGTGTTTCAATTCCTTATCAACCCCTATTTAAGATAATACGGAAGTTTTCATGGTTTCTTGCAAATTTGTCATGTGAATTGGATGAGCAAATAAGCTCTTTGAGGCCTTACTAGGATCTTTCCTAGTTTTCTGTTATTTCCTGTGTTAGACTTTGTCCTGTAACTGTTTGCTAAACTTTACTCAACTCTCATACATTAAAAAACTGGTTTTGATTGTCTTCATTCATTGATGGGTTAAATCTTCAAATAATAGAATTGTCTTTGAGTTTCACGTGCAGCACTCGCTACTGATCTGTTGATGCTTTTTATTTATAACAACTCAGACCTGTAATCATGCTATGGATATCACTATGATGTCCCAGTGCTTCACTATGATGTGTGCCATGTTTAGTTTCCTCTTTGTTCAATAACTCATTTTATTTCTTGCCATAGTGTTCTGATGCATGAATTCAAATTTCAATTAACCTCACTGATTCCTATTACTTCACTCGATTAATATTTTCAGAACATTTAAATTCTGTGTTTGTATTTGAGATTGTGTTTGATGTTAGTTTGAAATACATACTTTGACATATTGTGACTAATTAAACGATGTTCAATGAAATAACTTCCAGTGTTCATCTTCTTGATTTTTTTTGTACCATTTACCAGTACAGTTTTCCACATTCCAGAGACTTTCATTCTTCTTTATGGGTACATCATTGTTGTGTTTCATTCAATTATAATGATCAACTTTATGATTACAATTTTTCATGATGTTCATCCTATACCTTTGTCCTTCATCCTTCCGTTATGGCCCAATCTGGTCTCCAACTGCGTCCGTCCCATCTCACCGCTGATGCTGTGCGCGTACTGCTGCCACCTTCTCCTCCTGTCACAACTGATGCTGTGCACGTACTGCTGCCACCTTCTCCTCCTGCCACAACTGATGCTGTGCGTGTACTGCTGCCACCTTCTCCTCCTGCCACAACTGATGCTGTGCGCGTACTGCTGCCACCTTCTCCTCCTGCCACAACTGATGCTGTACTCGTACTGCTGCCACCTTCTCTCCTGCCACAACTGATGCTGTGCGCGTACTGCTGCCCCCTTCTCCTCCTGCCACAACTGATGCTGTGCGCGTACTGCTGCCCCCTTCTCCTCCTGCCACAACTGATGCTGTACGCGTACTGCTGCCACCTCCTGCCACAACTGATGCTTTGCCCAACTACATCTTTTTCAACTCCAATATTGTGGTTGATATATTTTTTACCCTTCTCATCAACTGCTGGGAATGAACTTCTTCCTAATGAGCCGATCATCATTTCTTCGAATCTCAAACTTCATATTTTTTTCTGCATTTACACTGGTATTTTTGAACTTCTTACTTCGGTGCAATTTGTTCTACCGTCCTATCCTTCAACGATTTTCAATCGATGTCGTGGTACAGTCGATGCGGACGAGATTCGCAGGCTGGGCAAGAGATTCCGCAAGCTTGATTTGGACAACTCTGGGTCACTGAGCGTGGAAGAATTCATGTCCCTACCTGAACTGCAACAAAATCCGCTCGTGCAGAGGGTTATCGACATCTTTGATGCTGATGGCAATGGAGAAGTTGATTTTAAAGGTAATTATTTTGTTTGAATGTTAAAAGTTGAATTGCATCTACCAGGAGAATGTTTTCTACTTTAGTGTACTAATTTTATTTAGTTTCAAATGATTAGAGTATTTTTACCTGAAAAATAAATGAAGTCTTTCCTTAAGTTCTGTCCTAAATGCTGCATGTATTACTTCAATCAAGTTTTGCAGTTTTCTATAATGCTGTTTGATTGTCACACAAATTTAGAAATCGATCTAATAAAATAACTGACTGAATAATCAGATTGACTTAATTGCCTCCCTTCAGAAGGGTACAATTGTTGAATCTATCGAAATTAGTGCTCTTAGGCGAAAAATTTGAGATCCCAAACTGAAGGAAAAGTGGGCCTTCCTTTTCTTGTAAAACTTTTTTATAAAGACTTAACTATTGTCCTGTTCTTCTTTTCGATTATTACTAATTAATGCAACTATCGATCCTCTTGATTACTTTCAGCAATTAAAGTGCTTCAACATAGCAAAGGAGCAAATAAAACTGAGTGAATCAAAATAATGTTTTTGCGAGACAGTGCACGACCCCTCACAGTTTTAAATCATATCCTGAAAGAATAAATCTGAACGGATCAGTAGTTTGCTTAAGTCTCAATGTGATTAAAAACTTAAAAACGAAGAAAATTCCAAGGAAATTAATCATATTTAATTGGAAAACGTTTCGGAGTCCAGCTCCATCATCAGTTCAAAAATACAATTCATTATGTCTGCAATAAAAGAAGAAACAAA
>JACJUY010000465.1:32466-60950 GCA_014220935.1 Platorchestia sp. MABIK | reverse complement strand
GGTAAGGGGACCAAAATTCCTGAATTTTCGACCCCATTTTGACCAGATGTTAAAAGAAAACAAACCAAGAAATGAAAAATCTGAAACTATAACTTTGTTAACAATGCTTCAAGAATTCTAAAACTGTCTTTGGTTTTGTTCAAGCATAAAAACTCAATGAGTTCTATTCATTTGAAATATCAATAAAATGAACTAAAAAACCTATTTCTCCATTTTTTTGAGAAAACTAAGGCCTGAATCGAACAAATGAATAGAAGAAATTATGTTTATTTAAAAAAAAATAACATTCAATAGTCAAATAATTTCATGAGAATCGGACAACAAATTTAAAAGTTCATAATTTAAAAAAAAATTAATTTATTATTATTTATGGATTTTTTTTAATTACAATTCACAGGGTGAATGTGAAGTTATGCATGGAGATTATCGAAATAAAATGAAAACGGCATTCAATTACATAAATTTCCATTATATTACACTTCAACAAAAAATTTTGTTTATTGCCTGTACTCATAACCTCTAACTTTCAACATTCAACTGAGAACTTGCCATTGAGTTTTAATGCTAGAGCAAAAACAAAGACAGTTTTAGAATCCTTGGAACATTGCTAACAGAAGTACGGTAGCGAACTTCCAAATTGTACAAAAAATATTTTTTATCAACCACAAAACCCAAAATTAGTGTATATTTGCGTAGTGATAAAAAATCGCAGATAAAAAGAACGAAAAGTTACAAGTGTAAAATTTTCTACTGTACTCTTGTTAGAAATGCTCCAAGGATTCTAAAACTGTGTTTGGTTTTGTTCTAGCATAAAAATGCAATTTCTAGTCTTTTTTTGAAATGTCCATAAAAATGTTTCAAAAAACAAATTTTTCAAATTTAAAAACGAAATAAGGCCTAAATCGAAAAAGTTACGCGAAAAAATAAGTTTACCTTCAACAAATACATGTAGTGGCCAAATTTCAAACGAATCGGATGAAAAAAATTGAAACCTTGGGTTGACCCCCTTAACTCCCGGAAGCCATGATGTCGAAACTGACATTTTAGTTCTTTTCTCTTAGAAGTACAACGTTTCAGTACAACTACAAATTGTATCTGTGCAAATAAGCCCTCCGAGGAGTAAATGTGAGGTCTCGAGCTGAACTTTGAATAGCCCTTCCTTCTGTTGAAAAATGAAAGTTTGTATTTTATTACGGATCATCATTTTCGGCTCTCTGCTGTCCTTTTTTTCAGTACTTCTTTCCTCTCCAGCTTTGTTTTGTTTTATAAACTTTTTCCAAACCTATTTATTCATGTACAAAGAATTTTTTGTTGAATCGCGCTTCATGTATGGCTTCTGCTTTTCCTTAACTTCAAACTAAATGGTGCATTGGTCCTTCCCATCTGTGAATCACCTTTTTAGTGAGTAGGAAGGCTTAAACTGACTTTAAATTTAATCTCATTTTCAGAGTTCTTTGCTGAGTTTGTTTGAAGACCTCAAACTGATATAACATTGCAAGTCTGTTTTAAGTCCATTTTTGTTGCTAGTGGGATTGAAAAGCTTGTAAGTAGGTAAAAAAAGTCAGAATTACCCAGAAAAACTACGTTGTTGATAAAATTTCAATTAGGTGTAAGATTTGACGAGTGGTCTACTTTTCACAATTTGCACATAACTTACAGGATGACCTGATATTTTCATTTTATGTATGTTTTTCCGTAAAAGACAAGTCTGTAAAAAGAGTCTGCACAAACATGAGTGAGAGTTTTGAAGCTTTAGGTTAGAGATATGTTATGTCAACTGGTCCCTCAACCGGGCTGAGTTGCATGTATCAAACTGCTGCCTCAAATATATTTCTTCATAATATTTAAGCCGAGTTTATGTTGTGGCCATGTATGAAACTAAGCCGTGTATGGGTACGTGCTTTAGGTTCTGTTTACGTGGAGCGATTGTCTGAAGATACATCCCTCTTCAGGGCCCCTTCAGAATTGATGGCCACTATGAAACTGGTAGAAAAAAATTCCAAATAACTTAGTGTAGAGCAGAATTTATGTATGTGTAAAATAAGCGGACATATTATAGACTTCCGTGCTTATTGAAATTTCCTAACGTTGAATTAGTCATAGCTTTGATAGATTAGATAGTAACTTTTACAATTTGGGATTTTTTATTCGAGTCAAGTTTTTCTTCACAACATATGCATTTGAACGTTTCAGTAAATTTAGGCTTTTTGATGAAATAACAATTACTGGCTGCAGAGATGAAGTAATTGATCATGGATCATATGTGCGATTTTTAAATCAAAAGTTTGTGGCAAATGATTCTTTCACTATTCACTTTTAAATGTTAGCTTTCTTTCCCTATTATATTTTTTTTAACTGTGTCAATTAGTGACCCCAGGGGGAAAAATTTTAGGTTTCGAGCTGTTTATGAAGTTATGAAAACATTTATGAATTTGAGTATATCAAAGTTATTAACAATTTCTTAAGATTTTTCGTCCGCTCTCAAATGCTAATTGGTTTTCTTTATCGCTCATAGGACTAAGAGAAGAGCTCTTGAATGTTGAACCTTCTTTCGAGTCTTTCTTGGAATCACTTGTATTCAATAATATTAATCCCTAATTAAAATTATTTCAGAGTTCATCCAAGGAATGTCACAGTTTAGTGTCAAAGGAGACAAAGAGAGCAAGATGAGGTTTGCGTTCCGAATTTATGACATGGATAATGACGGCTACATCTCGAACGGCGAACTGTTCCAGGTAAGGTTGAAGTTCTTTTTTATCATTTGAAGCAATGCTTTATGTGAATCATAATGAGATCAAAGGAAATGTAGTTTTTGTTAGCGTCGTTGATAAACCGTCCTTGACCTAGTTTTCGTACAAGCAACATGGACTGCGTTTCAGATTATTCTGTAGGGCATGGGGTGTCTTGTAAATGGGAAGAAACTATAGTAAACTTGCTTACCTTCCTCGTCTGAGTGAAAATATCTGATGATCAATTCAGTGTCCGATGTTCAAGTAATCAATTCATGAACGGACGTCTAATGTGTTAAGTTACCACTATTCGATAGAAACATAAAATTTTTATTTACTCGTTCAGTTAAATGATTTGCGAAAACAATGGTATGTAGTTATTTGTCGCTCAGAGTTGTTGCACGACTTTCTGATTTTAGCGCTTGTTTGCTTAGCGTTCTATGATTAAATATTGAAAGAGAGTCTCTGCGTAATTGTTGTGTTGGAACATTTGTTTCTTGTGGCCAGTGTTTGTGGTGCAGTAATTTTGGTATGCATATCATTTTCCGTGCATTTATTTTAAATGACATTTTAACAAGTCTCGCTTATTTCAGGTGTTGAAGATGATGGTGGGTAATAACCTAAAAGACACACAACTTCAGCAGATCGTCGACAAAACTGTCCTCTTTGCCGACAAAGACGAGGATGGCAAAATCAGTTTTGAGGAGTTCTGTACGGTTGTTGGCAACACCGACGTACACAAAAAAATGGTTGTTGACGTTTAAACTCTTCCATAATTACGCTCACTTCGCCTCAGCCCTTGCGAATGATTTTTTTTTGCATTTCTCATTTCTGTTCAAAGATGAAGTTACTTGCTTTCCAACATATTATTGTTCAATCACCGCTTTTATCTTTCTATCGATTCTTATGATCAGTTTAGGTAGAAATTCATCGTGTGAGTTCATAGTCGGAAAGATCTTTATCGTTCATGAAATAAAAAACATTACTCTTCGGATTTACAGAATAAAAGCACAGAACTAGCTGATAGAAGCAATCAACTCGCTGACAATTGCTGCTCAGTTTATTTTATTTTACCGCAAGTACAGTTACCTTGGCTCCTAAAATAGCTATTTTCTTTTTCGTGCTGAAGAGTATGTGTGGTAGACAATTTCAAATTTTTTTGTTATCGCGAATTCGAAGTTGTTATTTTCATTTCCTACTTAGTCGAGCAGTTCGACTACCATCTTGGTAATTTATAGAATTAAAAAATTTCCAACAACTTTTGATAGCTAACTGTGTTTGCTGTGAATTTATCAAAGTTCATGGAATGAACACTCTTAGTAGTATTATAAGTATAAATTTTGGGTTTGCTCAAACAACTATGAGGACGCCCAGAATTTACTACCAACACCTACTTTATAATGTTTGTTCCATTCAGGTTGTGGAAAATTTGTTCGTCAACTGAGATGATTTTGGTTTTAATTTTAAACGGATATCTACTTTTTAAAATTAATTAATCGTGTGTTCCTCGTGGCCAAGGTTTCCCCTCGAAGCATCGCTTGCAGGTCTGTCATCGATTGACAGTTTACTGTTATATGCTGTTGTAATGCTGCCCATGTTACCTGATTGCTTTTAATTTGCTTAGCGGTGTCCCTGTAAATCAGAATCGTGTGAATTTCTTCTGGTGTGTACAATTTTGTGAAATGCAAACAGCTATTAGAAACCTACTTTTCTCATTTAGAACTGAAGGTCGAATTTTGTGACTTCGCTTAATTACACGTTTCAAAAAAATTCCCAAAATACACAGCAAGTGCCGAAAATATGCTTATATTATCGTTTTAGTGTTCTTTATTGACATCGTTGTTTTTTCTTTAAGAAAATGGTCGTCAGGGGAGCTTAGAATTGCTTTGCCTACAACATAGAGTTCAAATTCTAGAGCATTACACGCATCCCTAAGTCACCTTGATGATCTTGTCCCCGGTTGCTAGCAACTTTAAAAAAAATTTTTTTGGCGAAGTAGATACTGTTATTTCTAGTCGTGTTTTTGCAATTAAACGACACATAGGAGTCGTTTAAATTATGTATTTTTATCTAGATTTTTCTCAATGATTTGATAATCTATATACAAATTCTATTACACGATGGCTGATTTTAACTATATTCGTTACATTAAACTTTCATTGGAGCTGGTACTCACTCCTGCTTGCAAATTCTATCTGTAGGTAAACTTGATGCTATTTTCGTGGATTTCTCTCGGTGTTGTCGTGACTTCAACATTCAGGTAGTTGGTATCGTAGTAAATGGATTGATCATCTTGGCGTATGTACTGTTAAGTGGTTTAATGTTTATACTTGCCTAATCTTTTTTCTACGAACCTTTATCTGCTGTCGTTGCTTCCACGAGTAAAGGTATTGAGCTGGTCTGTTGGATGTATGCGGGCAGTCCTCTGTTTGCATGCATTTCTTCTTTCGATTTTTAGCGCCTTGCATTCCACTGTCATGAATACTAGTATATTGAAGTTTGAAAATGAACAATTTTAGCTTACTGTGCAAGGCGCATCTATCGCGTATTATAAATTTGCTGTAGTTACCATAATTAGCTAAATGTTCCACTTAAATATGAGCTGTATTGTAATTCATCTTACAATCTAAGGAACTGCAATTTTTAGCTTTCTCTCTAACTTTTTATATGGTTGTATTGTAGTTGTCTAGTGCGTCTCTACACTTGACAATTTGTTATATCATTCCTCTAACCCTTCGACTGTTTCTTGCAATCATTTCGGCTGCTTTGTTTTCATTGTGAATAATTCCTGTTCATCATTTATTTAGCATTTCTTTTACGTAAACAATTTACAGTGGGTTTTAGGGATAATAAAATTGACCATTAGATATTTCACACGAAACGTTTCCTGCTACTGCTTGCTTCTATTGTATGTGAAATTAAAACCAATGGAGAAATTGCTTACTAGACAGTTTCTCCTAGTTATCACATGATCACAGATAGTTTATTATCAGGCACTGCAATAAATTCGCCGTTTTTTTCTTCTAAGGATTTCAAAAATATGACCCGGTATCTCGATCCGTCATCTTATTTTGATATCCCGGCATTTGTATGCGAGGCTTTATGATGGTGAACTCAAGTCAAGTCAGTTTTATGGACCTTCGGCGGCAATTCTTTTTGTGCATATCATTTTTGACAAAATACTATCGTTTAGTGTTATCGAGCGCTTTTTCAACTCTTCCAGGAAACTATTGTGGATCTGTTCGTGTGTGTGTGGCATTCGTGACCCAAATTTTTTCTATCATATTAGTATTCTTCGGGCGCTTGTTCTTTCCTGTGCTGTGTAATGAATATTTCACCAAATGTATATCTTGCCCTCTTCGTAAGTGCTATTTGTGACTTGAAATCGATTTTTTCTGCTTCCAGTCATCCGAGTGATTTTATCGTATTACCCTATGTAATCATATTCATATTCGAGAAACTTTTTAAAATTTCGCCTTGTTTTTTTTAATGTATCATCTAGATACTTCTGTCATTCGTGTATTTAAGGCTAACAATACTGGTAGATGCTTTCGAACATGTATGAATCCATCATGCTTATGACATCATTCATTTCACAGTTTTTACAGGAATGTTTTTGGCAGCCGTGAAGCATTATTGTGTGATCATGTAAATAAGAAAAATTGTCCATCTACAATTGTTGAATGAACGTTCTTCTACATTGGAGAAAGCATTTTAAAATATTTCTCATGCGGCGAGCGTTATTATAAATTTTTTTCTGAGTTGATTTATTAAGCTGACATTGTCATCGACCTTTGGCGCAGCTGACGCGTAAAACGCTCATCTATACACATTGCTCACAATTCATGCGTTTTATCTTTAGTCTGTCTTGTATCTTCCTCACGTGATCATTGCACTTTTAACATTCTAATAAACTGATCCCTATCACATGAAAATTTCTACTTGGTCAATGTTCTGAATGTGCCACGAGTAATCCCGACTTGATTACCTCCATGCTAGCGCTCGTAACTTAGCTTAAGGATGCTGGAATAAATGATATTAGGAACCGGTGAGTAGGAAATAAGCCTCGAAAAGCGCAAACGTGATAAATCGGTAATATTTTTTCTCAAGCATAAGCAACGAGCCCATCAGGTTGTATAGGTTTCTGATGAAACGACGCTGACATTCGCAGGTAATCCATAGGCAATACATGTTACACAATTTTATTTACACCTAACCAAATGAAGGAGCATGTATGAGTAGATGAGAATAATGAATAGTTAACACCTGAGTACCCCAGTGAGGTGGGGTTCGGGGGGCTGAGGAGGACCCCGCGCGGCACACACACGCGAGTTAGTACAATACCTTCACCATTTCAACAAAATCTTTCAAGTGATGGAAGAACGAGAAACTTCCACAGTAGAAATAATTTAGTTTGAAAGTAAGATAGGACAACAGTAAGGCGTGCCAACAGACAAACTCGATAAAAACAAGACAGAATTTTACGGGGAATAAATGAATGTGAAAATAAATTATCGCAGCTTCTTCAATGCGGACGTACACGCCACGTTCAAGAATTCCTAGCCAACAGGGGATCATTCCTCTCAAACTTAGGTTAGCAACAAACGAGTTAAGATCGCCTTCATGTACATAGAAACGTTTTACAAAATTTAATGGCTTCGTCGCAAAGAAAGGACACGAGTAGAAACGGATGAAAAGTGTGAATTTCGTCCTACAAAATAACTATGTCCGGAGTTTCACCACCGAAGACTGCATAGGCGTTTCATCGGCGCACTTGATGTTCCATGAGAAGGTAACTATTAAAGGTCACAGTTTTAGCTGCATAACAAAGTCATAACATTTTTAGAGATGGTTGAAGTCAACTGAAATGGTCAAACCATCAATTAGTAACTAATATACTCGAAGTAATAAAACACGATGGTCGAAGGATCTTGCCTGCCAATACAACAGCGATGAAAGAAAGTGGGTGACTTCGGGTTAAATTTCTTGACATGCAGCAACGATGAATTCGGTAGGGAAATTTGCTAGCAAAACAGAAATTGGCATAATTATTTGCAATAAATTTCGTCGACCAAACTCAACATTAGGATTTTAAAATTTTTCAGAACATGAAGACACACGTAGAAGACTCCTCTCACATTTCTACGGTCAAACGACCTGATTTTAAATGAACGTCAAAACTAGATGACTATCACCTTGCTGAACGCTGTCAGCTGTGTTAAAATTGAACAGCACACAAGAAAATAATGAAACAGGAGAAGTTAAAAAACATCAAGATAATGAAGGGCAAGGACACTCATCCATCATGAGGGAGAACAAGACAGATTTCTTGAATTAACGAGAAAAGCAGTTTTCCCCAGGTAAAATAAGACTAGAGAGTTGGAATTACAGAAAGCGTCAGGCAATGTATCAGTCGCTATGTTAGCGAAACACAACTAGGGTTTGGGATTTATTTTCTTTTATTTTTGGCATCTGGCCAGACTTTCAAACTTCAATTTAGAAGTTAACATTGAGCCAAAGCATTACTGCCAAAGCTCTGGCGGCCGAGTACTACCTCGAATTTTGAAAAGTTTTGTTCACTTATCGCAGGTTTAAAATTAACCCACAAAAATGCAAAGCCGTTTTGTATCGATTGAGAATACCAATTTGCAGTTGAATGACAGCGTAGTATACTTTTGATCTTGAATATTTTTTACGATTATCACTATTACTTCCACGATGATGGCCGGAATCTGGAGAGCTCAGATTCCATAGAAAAGATAGGTTCCCACATCTCGAAAACTTGAGAAGTCTTTCATTGATTCGTATCGTCGTGGGCGATAACGAATGGCAGCGAGTTATATTTTGGGTAAATGAACAGCAATCGTGTTCAATAAATATTTCATGGCATGCATCGCAATTTAGCTTCATGGATAAATATCACCGAAGAAAAATTCGTTTGCTAATTATATTAAATTCGGTTTTATTACAAGGAATGAGAAATTCTGCTCCGCATAGTCCATCGAGGAAAGTTGCTTTTCCCGTTGCTACAAGAAACCCCTTAAAAGATGGCGCACGAGCACAGCCTTAGAATCGATTAGGGGGTGGGGGAGAGGGGAGGGGCAAGAAGAAAAATTCTGGGCGTCGCACTGTCTGCGAATCGTATTTACAAGAGCAGCAGCACCACGCTAATATAATAAGTAAATGAACAAAAGCTTCGTCCATGAAATACCCACTTCGTGATAGTTTACCGGCCATAAAAGAAGACGACAAAAACGCCTTTTTTCACTCACTCTCTCTAGCACTCAAGTTGTAATTTTACGCAGTCCACATTCCAGCTGCGACAGTCAAGTTCCCTTAAATATGCTAATATGGTTACCTGATTAAAATGACTTCAGTCACACGTACATTCGATTTATATGAATATTGGTACAATCTGGGCTAAATCTCCGAAAACACATTTCTATACAAGCGACCGAGAATCCCTCGGGACAAATAGTGGCGCTCCGACCAGTTAAGATCATCTCGCCTCCAAAAAGAGACAGAAGAGAAACGAAAGCAATAGAGAATTTAGCATAATCTAGCACAAAAATAATAATATGGAAGTAAAACACCTACATCGGACAGTTAACCTAGACCATTCTTGCACCCTGATTTTCGAACTGAAACAGGAAGCTCAAAACAGAGAAACTGTGTTCAGAGTAACTTGAAAATGATGAAACTTGAGGGAGAGCTACAGTTGACTATCTCTATCGCAACGTGGAAGAGGCTCCAAAAAAATAGTATTTTTGTGAGGCATTTACACAGGAAATATATTTAAAACCCTGATGAAGCCAAAATTTAGGAAATTATGTCCAAAAATAAATGTTTAACGAGTAAACGCATGCACACACACATCGAATGTAAAGTTGCTCAATGGATTCTAAGCTCAACGGCGTTTACAAGCGTTGACCCGTGAATAAAACCCATTTTACCTCAACAATCTAAGTACAACAATATATAGATTCTTCTATGTAATTCTTCTTACCGGTTAAACCCGCACATGTTCATACTGATCGGTAGCGTGATAATGTCTTCGCAAATTAAAGTCTTGCATTGGGTGACACGTGAAATTAATTTTGAACAATGCAACATCGATGAGTAATTTTCCAACTGTCCCCCTCTCACGTGAATTGGAACAGAATACAGCGTCAATAAGCTATACTTTACGAGTTACGCCATTATAAGCACACACGTTGTGCTGATAAAAGTTTATTTTTCTCCAAGTTCCTAGTAAATGAAATTTTTACACAAAACGCTCCATACACGCAAGAAAAAGAAGTTTTGATTCCACAACTGCAAGCATCTGATGATCGAACTATGCACAAAAATTTGAGATTACAAGTGTTGACTGGGAAGTTCGGGGAACAACTGTCAGAAATTTCCATTTCCAATGATAACTTCAATAACATTTTTCCAGACACGTAAAGTCTTTCGTATTAAAATTTGCCATTCCTAATTCCGAAACTGAGCAATCATCTTTATTTCAACGTTACGCGACTAAATTTCAGGAGTAGATTTTCTACATCTGAACTTGTGCACAGACGCTTTCAGCCCCCCACATCTGCGCAATTGTCCGAAACCTGACGCGTGATTTCGTCAGACACAGAAGTAACTCAGAACACAAAGTCCAGTAACTAAAGTAAAGTCAGGCAATTGACAAAAATAATGAAAATTCGACTTATTTGCATGATTACAAGGTTTACTAGGGACCAATAGTTTCAGATGATAGAGACGCACACCGCTGACGATGGCATTTATGAATATTGTCTCACAAAGACAGCTTGAGAATGGATAAAGGAGTCAGAGGTCGGCGAATGACCTTGAAACCTCCTTTCTACTCCAAGAAAGAAAGTAAGTAATCGGAACAGATAACTCACCAAAAATTCGGTAACAGACGAATGACTGTTGTCAAATCTGCGTTCACGGTATCTCAAAGAGTGACCTTCTGAGAGGCCTGAAAACTGAACCAAGAACATATTCACACTCTCGTGTTTGAGGTTCAGACGCCTAATATTGAAGGTCAGGTATTAAGCACCATATTTCGCAAGAGGTGAATTAATACATCTCATCCACAGTTCACACACAGGCGCGCATAATACGTCACGTACATTCAACACATGCAGGCGTTTCAAAGGCCTTCTCCGGGAGAGCGACTAACAACGTAGATTTCTTCTACGAGCAAAGCATAGAGCGTTATACACGCTGCCATCAGTTCACCTTAGAGTTACAATAGCATATTAATAATAATATTGTTACAACAAAATGACATGATCTAAAGAAGAGAGATGTCAATAGCCATCCATCTCAAGTCTTCAAAAGCACAAGAAAATAGCATAATTTCACAGTATAATTACTCGCTAACTCCAAGAAATGAGCCATAGCGAGCCCAGAAGGAATTATACATATACAGATCCTGGTAAATTCATCACAAAGCACCCAGTTCGATCTTTTGCTTTTCTTTAACCATCCGAAGGAGCACCACACTCCGCATTACTGAGTTTTCGATCCGCTATCACTTTTTCGAGTCAACGTATCACTGATAAAAACACAATACGGACTTCGCAACAACAAAGAATATCAGTAAACTGTATCAACCTACCTTGCCTTTTATCCGCTTTGCGAAGTGCACGACATAGCAGTTCTTCCATTACCAATGTCGTCTTTGCACAATGAACTCGGCATGCTCCAGAATGCACTACTTCTTACAAAAGTTTCTCGTCTTGCAGCTGCTGCACACAGTATCATCAAATCGTACTTCATAATTCGAGCCAGTCTTCTCTTTCCAAATGTATGCTCACGATTCACTCCAAAAAATGATGCCACCGCAAAACGAAAAAAAAAAAGAATTTCTTAACCTATTCGAGACCGTTTCCGTAGCATATCTCAGGAGACTCAAATCGAATTACCTTTCGAAGTAATTGCTTTCATCGTTTCGGTTTTACAATACTATTTTTCCTGACACGTAAAATTTCAAACAATGACAACCGTTCCACAGGTTACAAAAGCACAGACACCATATATTCATCCGAAAACAAACAATGTAGGCTAGGAAATGTAATTTCGAACTCATTTCACGGAGAAATTGAACCAACAAAGGCCAAGGTAATTTTATTGTGAAGAAAACATTAGCTACGTAAATTATCACTCACAAAATCCAATAGGGTGTGAACTTATTAACGAAGTATTAATGAAACAATGAAGATATTTCCTACATTTTTCAGAGAAGTCATTGCTTTGTATGGGGATATGAAAAACAAACAAAAACATGATTGAGCCGTAACTGTGAACTTTTACATTATGTCTATTTTCAATTTAAAACATGAAGGAAAACATAGCTAAACAGGAAATCAATATAAGAGGAACTACATAAAATATTAGGATAATCTTATTTGAGTAGTCGACATGCAAGGGTGGCTGCTTTATGTCTACTAGATTCTTCACACAGAAAAAAGTGATGCGGTAAAGAAACCCCGTGGAAACACTAAGATGAACGAAAAAAGCTGCAAGATTAGTTTGATTAAAATCAAAATAAAGTTTAAAGGTAGACAAGATTAAGAGAAGATTGGATTATTAGTTAGTTTAAGCCTCCCTATCCTCAACAAATGAGATCCAAAGAGAGGAAGAAAGAAGGCACCATTAAGTATGGAGTTAAGGGAACGTGGAATCTATGCAGAAAAGGCATAGAAACAGGAAGATAAGAAAGAAGTTCATGAAACAAGATCAAAGTTGAAGAAGAAAGTAGTAGGTGTTGAAAAAACAGGACAGCAGTGAACCGAAAAAAAGTTGGTCCATAACAAAATAAAAACCTATGTTATTTCAACAAAAAGAAAGCCTACCTAACCTTTAGCTCGGGCCCTCACATTATCCCCTTGGGAGCGCTAGTTCCCATAGACACAATAGTTGTATCCTCCTGAGGGGAGATTAAGAGAAAATAAGTGATATGGAGCAGACAAAATTTCGACAGCAGCTAAAAACTCCACTATTCACATGTATCAAATCAGCAACGCATGATCACGAGTCAATATGTGAACAACCAAAACGTATGACATAATAGTTCAGTACGTCATTCGTTACATTCAGTGCTCATTTAGATATACAGCGTCTACATTTTCTTTAAATATCTCGCATTTTACAGGCAAATTAATTGGCGAATGACAGAAAATTAGGGAGTGATTTCCTCAAAGAACTTACCCGAGTCGTTGAAATTTTTAAAACAAATTAGATTATTAGTTACAATTTTCTCAGAGCAGGTCTTCCAAATCTCCAAAAAAAAGAAGACTAAGAGTGAATACTTCAAAAATCTTTTAATAAAAATTCAAAGTATTTAACTATCAACAAAATTGTGGAACCTTTCACGACAATAAGACGAACTCTAGTCGATTGTCATCAACCTCCTAACTTCGAAATATGTTGTCATTAATCAGAGTTAAGAACGATGAACTAAAATTTCGAGCATACTAGATCACTCATAAAATTCGAGCAATGATTAGATATGAACGATTTCTGTGAGTTTTACTCTGAGTTCCTAGTGATTCAAGACCCACAAATCAATTGCCATTAATTCCAGTCAATGATCTCGACTTCGTGTAGCGTCTATTTGTCTGATCCAGAATAACCGTTCTCTGATGTATTTACCATACGCCGATGTCAAAAATTTCTAGCAAAGTGCGACGTATTTTCCCTGTGACTCATTGAAAACAGGGCTTGCCATTGAGGAAAAGGAGTCAGGGAACATATACTGTGACGGGGAAGTTTAGGTCAGTAACGTTTAAACGGAAACACACCTAAGAAAATCTATTGATCGTCTTTTTTCGCTAGATAAATGTATGAATAGAATATACAGCACGTAAATTAAAAGATGGCCAAATTGACGACGTAAAAATTTCTTTAAATCACATTTCCATCAGAACACCTCCTGTAAATAACAATACTTACTAAGCATTGTTACAAGAAACTGCAGCAGCAAGAGTGCGAACCAGTTCAACTATTTCAGCAGTCGGTATCACAAGCAACAACCCAAACGGCAGCAAACACGACAAGAAATAGGGCTACTGACTTTCATCAAAATAAAAGCACGAGTTGAACTTGACCCTTAGATATTCATTAGGTGACAGAGAGCCAGAACTCGTCTTGGGCTATAGCTTGGTCTCAATATGGTGTGATGATACGCTCAGGTATCATATGATTACCTTCCGATCATCAGAACCTACTTTCGCAAATAACGGAAGGAATTACACCATCAGCTGGCTCAGAAGCAACAAGGGTTTTGTGAGAATCCAGTGTATCGATTCATTTTCTGTACATCGCCAGAAAGATAGCCGATTCAGGGAATAAATATCGATGAATCAGTGTAAATTACTTTCAAGAGAGCATGTTTTGAACGTGTACTTAATTCAGCTCAATTTTTCTGTTACATGGAAATAAGATCAAGGAGAAACCACTTGCACCTTTTCAGCTAACTTTACTGATTTCAAATAAAAAACTTGTGAGTACCCCGCAAGAATGATGCAAAAGGAACCATGTTCAAAACACCCAAGATCAACACCATCACCAAACGAGTAGCCGGCTTAGCACCTTGATCTAGTGATTAACAATATACGAAATCAGTTGTCCTCTGCTGCAGATATGAAGAGCATTTAAACCAAGTTTGACAGGTAACCGCTAAAAGCCGAACCACCCGAGTGTTATTTTATGTTGAGTCGCGCGACAATTTTTCCTCAAAAAAATTCCAGCGGCCGTTAACTGAAGAGCTTGTCGTCCCAGCAATTGAAAATATGCATGAGATAATATTACAGTAACTTTGTTTACAAAGTAACGCAGCAACATCCCCTTCGGCAATAATCCACATTGATGAGTCAGAGATATTGATTTTTGCAGCTTCATGGTGCCTTGCTTACAGACCTAAATTGGCTCTGTTTGAAGGCACACGGTGCGATACCGAGCCGATGAGCCCTACTTGAAGGTAACCTATACCATGAAAAAAAATCGTCCAGCTTAAACCTAAATACCAGCTGGGAAAGCTAAGCTCGCCTGGCTAGGAGCTGGATAGGATGCCGTCACATAAGCAGACTGAGGTTGCACCACTTGAAGCGACATGGTCACACGAAAAACACTGCGCTAACCAAAAGTATACCAAGACTCTTATCAAGTGCATAACAGTAAAATAAGACTGAAAAGTAATAAAATTTCTCGTCGAAAAACTGATGTAAAGCACTCAAAAACGAACGCTAGCAACGATAGTTACTTTAAAACTTCGCAAGTACACAAAAAACTGAGCAAACAGAATATACGCTTAGAGCAAATTAAAGCTGGGCAAGTTTGTAACGGACAGAATAGTCAGTGCTGCCGTGCAACGAGAATGCTTCTGAGAAACAATGAATAATTTTGCTTTCAAAAATTAACTAAAACGAGTTTTCAAGAACTCGCTATGAAAATTCGTGGACAGTGGAAACATAGCTACACTTGACTTTTATCCCACTCATCTGTACACACGTCCTCGAGTAAAATCCTGGATAAAATTAACTGTACACGTTGATCTAAGGGCTTTGGCTGAAATGTAATGCATCTCAGATGCTCACACTATAAAACGTTGAGACCGAAACTGGTCAGTTAGAACGTAAAAATATGAGAAAATTTCAGGAAAGCAAAGACAGAATTACGAGTACGACTAAAGGAAGTTAACTCAAGAAAATGGTTCACGAAGAGTTTTTTAAATCATCACTGCATGGCAAGAAAGTGTGGTCTGCACTGCACTAAGGGATACCATTTCCCACTCGAACAAAAAAGTACCAGTTTCAGTCAGGCAGGGTACACAAGTCTTACTTCTGCCACCTTCAAGGTCTTCGTAGCATGAACTACAGAAGCAGAAGCCGTTACTGGAGCGTTAGTCACACGGTATGCACAGGATCAATCATATTACACTGCATAACGGTTGATGTCCACAAATGTAAGCTATTAAAAACACGCCTCTTCTTATTTGAGGGTTGTCGCAAGGTAAAAATCGGGTCATGATTTTCAAGCATGGTTAACAACGTTATTCTCACTTCATTTCAGACTAGCAATTACTAAGAACTGTGGCCAACAGAAGAAAAATTTCAACCTGATTTCCAAGGCTTGGTCAGCAAATTCTGCATGATGTAAACCAACATGGCTCAAATAAAATATCAATGATTATTACAGGAGCTCTGCTTCAGGAGAGCACACCACACAGGAGCAGAGAGTGAATAGACACAAGAGCTACTTACCATCAGCCCAGTATGAGGGCAGTATAAAGAGATGCTATCAATAAAGATGCCCATCTTATGTATGTGTGAGATGAGGAAGCTGGTTAACTTGAATGAGGCCAATCATCAGGATAAAGTCCTTGGCTAGAAATTTCTGTTCCTTGACAGACGCTTGTAGTCGCTCTCGTTGGCAGTAAGTAATATTCAAGATCTTGACATAAAATTATCCCTGGTGCGATTCATCAGTGATGCATTCCTACGCAATGGTTCCACAAGGCCGTTTCAATACGATGAAAGGCTTTCTTGATGGACGAACTCGGTGAAGGATGAAAGAGCCTTCTTTTGCTTGCACGCTCGGAGTAGAAGGGTCGTACTTCCTAATGCTCAAACTAAAGCTATGACGAGTTGAACCATTCATTGAGGTAACTATGAAGTCGGGAAAAACCAAGCTGGTTTCTCGCACAAGTTACGATACAGTAGACAAGCAATGACTTTTAACTCAACGCAAAAATGAGAGGCATAGAAAGCGTTGCTTATTGTCACGAACTTTTCCCGTAACATGTGACCAACTGGTCACTGGGATGTGAGAGGCGAGTGGTGGGACAAAAGACCAGCGTCGCTCGTAGCTGTAGTTGGCGTGACAGTGCAGGGCAGCGACACAGATGCACTGCTCACTACGTTCACAGAAAGATTGCCACTCAGTAAAGCCGTTTGTTTGAGCACAGCGCTCCTCGTCATAACTCCACCCGACGCTGCCGCACTGTTCCTTGTGATTCTCGAGCTGACAGTCGAGTTACTGCTTGTCGACAACCCACGGTTGTTGCTGTTCGAAACTACTGAGCTACCACTACTAATGCCACCGCGGCTGCCTATGATCGCGTTACAAACAGTTGATACAGTGGTTGCAGGGCTTTGCTGCTGCTGGAAAGAGAGTTTGGAAGGAGGGTTGGCCGTTTTCGGGGGATGTTGGTGGCCGTGAAAGTGGTTGTGAGCAGACGATGAAGAAGACGATGATACAAAAGACTGTGTTTGAACAGTTAGTGGACTGCTTAAGAAATAAGGTACAACTCCGTCTTTGGACTGTGCTACGCCCGCACCACCTCCACTGCTGGTATTGATGCCACTGTTACTGTTGATGATATTAATGCATCCCCCACTAACATCGTCACCAACATCAGGGGTATTGGTGACTTGCGATAAAGTTGCTGTGTGTAAAGAACCCGCGTTGTGGCTGCTCGTGGCATTATTGACTAAATTGATGCTATTGTTAGCATTCAAACCACTCGAGCCACTGCTGCTCATGTTGCTATTGACGACAATATTACAAAGGTTACTGGTAGAATTGCTGCTATTGATACTACAACTGCCACTGCTGACTGCATTCAGATGGTTCTGTTGATGACTTAGGTTGGAGCTCGCAACACAAGTACTCTTATTGACGCTATTGGATAAGAGAAACTGTTGTAGCTGTTGCTGCTGTTGCACGGCCGACTGACTGGTAACAACAATTTGGTGAGGCTGCTGTAGCAAGAGCTGCTGCTGCTGGAGGTTATTGGGTAAAAGCAGGAGGCTGGTGTTGGAGGAGCTATTGTTGGGGGTGGTGGTTGTGACAGGATCGATGGTAGCCAGGGAGGCTCCCGGGTTTGGGTGCGGGTGCAGGGTGGAGTGGGTGAGCAGGGAAGAGGGTGGGTGGTGAGCAGATGGCTGTGAGGACGGATCCAGAGCCCGTGACCGGTGGGTGTGGTACGGGTGAACGTGTCTTGACGACGAGCCGTGCACGGCCAGTGAGGCTCCATGCACGTGTGAAGAGTTGTGCACGTGGCTTGACCCGCCGTGCACGTGGGACGAAGAAGACCCGTGCACGTGGGATGAGGAAGACCCATGCACGTGAGAAGAATTTGACGCGTGGATATGTGAAGTGTTGGAGCCGTGCACGTGGGATGATGAAGATCCGTGCACGTGACCAGACCCGTGAACGTGCGACGAATTCGAGGCGTGGATATGTGAGGAGTTGGAGCCGTGAACATGAGAGGAGGACGTGTGGATGTGGGAAGGGGCTGCATGCACGAGGGAGGATGGGCCGTGGATGTGTGAGGAGCTCAGGGGGTGGTGGGTGTGGGAGGCAGACGGTGCTTCGCTGCGCAGGCGCCCACCACATCCTGGTCGGAAAACACAAACCAAAACGAAAATAAACAAAACAAACACAAAGAATACATGGTCAAAATTAGCAAACACAAGTGGAATTAATATATAAGATAAATAAGTTAAGGAAATACATGAACGGATAGGATATACACGGAACTCAGCAAATTCTGAAGAACAAAAATTGTGACGTTGAAAAATAATTAGCGAACACTAAAGCGTTCACCATAAACATAAACAGAACATACAACAAATTAAGTTAGTAATCAAAATTACAAAAAAATAAGCATGAACTTGAAAATGTTAGTAACAAAACAGACAAATAATGCGTAAACCTCTGAAATAGTGATGTTTTCAAATGAAAGTAGTTACAAACAGGAAAGGGAACAAAGCACAACCAAACAGAAGAAGTAGATAAATGCCTCTATCCCATTTGTTACGAGCATGAATGCATGAAGAAGCGCACCTATGGAGTTCATCAAGCAGAAGAAATCCTCGTGCAGAAGACAGCCTGATAAGTTAATTCTGGCACAGTTCCACTTCATCATGTCACCGATCAGTTTAACGAAAGCATTTGAAATAGGATATGGCGTGGGTTCCTTCCATATTCGTTGTAGCTAGCAATAACGAGTGAGAGATTGGTATCCATAACAGCATTGAGAAGGGAAAACCTAGGTTGAACCCTGAAGTCCACTCCACTACTGACTCGAAGCGTGCGGACAATTTCAACACTGAGTAACTTGTTTAATGCATAGCGTCTTAATGGGTTTCGTTTTCACGAAATTAATGGGTTTCGTTTTCACGAAAATAATGGGTTTCGTTTCCACGAAATTAATGGGTTTCGTTTCCACGAGATTAATCGGTTTCGTTTCCACGAGATTAATGGATTTCGTTTTCACGAAATTAATGGGTTTCGTTTTCACGGAAGAATATCAGTCCTAAAATCAAAACACAAACTTCAGTCAGACAGAGCTTCACAAGCGCTTAGGAAAGAAAGGATTCACCGCGCGTTCTGAGAGATCAAGTTCAAGCAAAGCCCTTCCCGTGCTGTATGATTGGCGTGAAATACGTGAAAAATAATTTCACCAATCGGTTGCTCCGTAGAAAGTGGAAACAAACAATGCAAAAACCTATTCCGCTTGTAGATTTCATCAAAACGAGGCGGAATACATAACGTTCATCCCAAATTGTAGAGGAGAAAAGAAATTGCAGAGGAGAAATTAATCAAATGGGAAGACCATCTGTTAAATGTGAAACTTGTACCTAACTACCATTAAGGTGTTCAATCGCACAGAAGGAAGTGATTAGCAACATATACACTGATTGATTGCTGTTAAGAAATGTGAATTCTACCGTTACACAAGGATAGCAAGCGCATATAGCAAGCCTCGGAGGTAAAGGGTTCTAAAACCACAGGGTTTAGCGTAAGAACGAGCGGACAAACATCCTACACGTTCCTAATGCTCAATTAAAACCGCTTGTTTGAGTCCCAGTCAACAATGTGAGAATAGATGAGAACAGTGACCAAAGCATCAAGGGGCTGCAATCTTTTTAAATTTCCCGGTGGTTCAGTGTTTTTAATTTCTGTCTGTTTTTCTAAGGAACCATCAATAAAGGAATGCAAATTGACTCAAATATATGCCTAAACGCATTATAATTGTAAAGAAATTAACATAAGGAGGCGCCCTGAACTGAGAAAATACAGCTACAACCAGAAAAACCCAACAGCCAAATATTTTTACACAAGATATTATCAATGAGACATAAAAACAATGCTACTGCGCATGTTAGACGTTTGTGAATCGTCAAAAGAAATTGTTCCATGTGAATAGAAAACCCCAACAAGGAAATTAAGAAGACTACACAGAGGATGAAGACAACAGCAACAAATCAAATGCGCTGGTTGTTGCGTTGAGTTCTGTCAATTCCATACATATTCAATGCATTTGTAAATCACATGCAAGACCGAGACGCACTTACCCAATTCAAATCACAGAAAATCTCCATCATGAGTACTCAGTAGGTACTAGATCAGCTGTGCAACGCACGGCACACAACAAAGACAACTACCGAAAACCTGATGAGATGTTTCCTGTATGAAATGCAATCGATTTTAATTCCAATAACTTCAACAGAGTAACATCATAAATGTGCTTACAGAAAGTGGAACAGTTAAAAAAAATTAGAAAATTTCCACACAATTGAAATAAGCATTGATGAGATATAATGGTCGAAATCAGACTCAAGGAAATTTATTTGTTCAATTTTTCCATAATTAGCTGCAATTTATTGCCAATTTCATTTCCTTCCTCGTGCGACGGGATTCTGTTCACTAACTACACCAAAAATGAGTCATTTCAATGTTTCCTTATATGAAAAATGAAGCATCAACTGACTTTTATCTATGCGCGCACGAATCTTGTGTTAATAGTACAGACGTTCCAAGTTTCCATGGGCGTAGTAAAGACTTTCAAGAGTAACCTGACAGCTGCCAGCATGAGAAGAAGCGATCACTTCTTTAATATTTCCGCGAGTGTAGGTACACTAAAATCGCTCTCAGCCGCGAATAGATTAGATTAGCTTATAAGTAAGTTTAAGTCTCCCTAACCACAACAAAGGTGTTCCCAAGAAAGGAATCTCAGCGGTAAGTTTGAGGGCCATACAGATATCAGTAGCATGAAGAACTTCAATTTGTACCAGCATTTAAAACACACCAGAGACCCGACACATGAGTTATCAGTAGCTTAGAGTAAACATAGGAGCAGAACGAAGATAATGGGAGAGTGTGACACATCACCGACATGCTAAAATTAGCCGATAGTAACACAAATATTTCACCAGATTCTCACGAACAAGATCAAGTAGTGCAGATATAAGTATCACTAAAATTCGTCACAATTAACAAGCTTGACCCGTGCGTAGCATTACCCGCCTTATGATATCATACTATGTACCTGTTCGCTCTTTTACCTATTGCAGACTTGAGAAGAAGTCTAACATTGAAAGGGACTTCAGTGAAAAGCCTAATATGAAAGATGTTCCTGCACGTCTGCATTATAGAACCCGTAGAGACACAATATGAGCCTGAAATTAAAAAGAATCTTGTACCGCAGTAACATCAATTGGAAATTCGACAGTGCAAAATTTATCATCCAATATACGAACTCAATATAAGATTGCTTCAGGGTCATCATTTTCACAAATTAATTGCCTTCAAAATGTAATTCCTGAACCCCATGGTCAGCTTGAATCTAGAAGATAAGTCACAAGCGTGAAGAACAATTCGCTACAAGAACCAAGGCTTTCCACTGAAACAGAGAGCATTATGTTACGTTTTCGAAACAAGTTCAGAAACATCGTCCGAAGTTTAATATCAAGGTATATTCGAAACCAATGAATAAAAGCACAGCACCAAGACTTCAAAACTGCATTTATGTGTTGGATAGGTAAGCCAAAATACAATACATCTTAGTTCAACTGATTAACTTAACTGCAAACACAATTCGACAGTTAAAATCAGTAGTGGCTAATGAATTGAACGATTTTAGCACGCTAAAAGCATGACTTTTCAAATTTAAGTCTGAGCGAAATAAGCTATTTCAAAAAAATTTTAAGAAATTCCAGGAAAGTTCAATAATAGAGCTAACACGAACCGCGTAATTGTTCCGCTTGTAGGCTTTAGATTGGCGTTCAACTAACATGGGTAACAAAAAATTCAAACCAGTAACATAGTCACACAAGACTTGAAATAACAGATAGTTCATCACTGACACTGCAGACTGGTGTATCGAGCCTAATTCTCACTTTAATTTTCAGTACAACTCATTGCCAAGTCTGGCGTGACTGCTAAAAGCAGATCAAAATTTTGTGTTCCTTCGTTGGTATTAAAGAAACGCCATTTGTTGCTATAGAATAATAAATCATATCACTTGAACACTCGGCAGTAAAAGAAGACGTCGCTTTATAAAAACACTCCTCTGTACAACAAAATCGCGTCATGCGTTCCAGATAAACCAGAGCGCCATAGTAATCTCAAAGAATAAATTAAAAAGAGCAGTTGAGTTCGGTGTGAATGGCAGGTCGCACAGAATGGCTCAATTCTAATGATCAGATACATTGACTCAAGCACACCAACGGTAAACAAGCATACCCGCACACGCAATAGGATCTACGCCTTAAATACAGAACATAATTTTCATGTAAAATAGTCTTAATCACTTATGATCAATCAGAGAAGAACCTTAAACCAGGTTATTACCTAAATGAAGCCTTGGAAAAATGAAAAGATCTTACAAGAAAATAGCTGCAACCACGATCACCCAACAACATTCCGTACAATTTTTCCCATGAAAAAACACTTAATAAAACAAAATACACCAGGCGGCATCGCATATACAAAAGTTGCAATACACTCACCTTTAAAAAAATTACAAGTATCAAATTTTACTAAAGAATTACAGCAAACAACGCGAGAAATGTACCAAAGAAAGTATTAAAAAAGAAATATAAAGCCCCAAATTTCACCCATCTAACTATGACCAGTTAGACATGTAATACGGAATTTCCAAGTAACTCCACAGTACAAACACTGCGAAGTTGGGCATAAATTTTGTTCAAAATGAACGAAGAGATAACTTGAATGCTGAAAGAATCATCCAGAATGTCGGGAGGTAAAACAGGCTCTAAAAGCACAAAAATTGAAAATTAAGAGGAACTTCACTGGCTTCAACTAAATTATTTCAATAAAATTTCTTCAATGAAATTACTTCCATAAATAAAAAGATTCGAATCGAACATGATACAAATTTGATGACTTCTCTGATGTGTTTTTTAATAACAAAATCCAAGAGAGCAATTGAATTCAAATGTTACATGACTGAAGACTGGAGAAATCCTGTCCCATAAACAAAAACTGAATTGAACTCCATGATCATAAGTGAATGGACGACATTTCAACATCCAGGTTGAAAAAAGGGTACCTCGAGTATAAAAATTCATGTTCCATTCAATGAGAACACACAAAGAAACAAAAACTGCATCCAGCAAATAACAGTAATGCACAAGCGCAACTCCGACAGCTAACAAAGAAGGTCACACAGTTTAAAATTAGAAACAACACCAGTGTTTGCAGTTCTTTGAAGCAGTACTTCAAAACTCATCTTCGAAGCTTGCACCAGTGATCAGTCAGTTCCAACTCGTGGCCATCATAACAGAGTTCTTTGAAAATAATCACATTCAGAACCATGTACGGTCTCCGGTAAACCAGAAACGGTCCCCGTATTTACACTACGATTTCAAAGAAGAAAATTCTTCGAAAGCCTTCCATTTGGATTGCAGCACGGTATAATGAAAGACTCAACAAGTATAGCAAAAAGATGGAATAGACCCAAAGGGAACAGCATTTCACTTTTTAAAATACAACTTAAATCTGTATTAAAATTGAGGAAACGTCCGAAGGATGAGCGTAAAACCTCTTCCGAGACTGTACAAAATTTTCACAATTGTTTGTTTTAAGGAGAAGCACGAGCGTACCCCGCTTTGGAAGCTAGAGGAAGACGAGGTAGCCATGCATTATACTAATCTGGTCACAAACTGACCTTGGTGATGATGCAACTGAGTGCTAACTTGTGGCGGTGCTTGCTGTTGCTGCTGCTGTTGTTGCTGACTTTGCTGCTGTTGCTGCAGCCCAGCCACCACCACAGAAGGAGAGGAAATAACGGAGTGCTCGATAGCAGGGCTCGTTGAATTGCTCGTGTTGGTACTCTCGTCAGTGGTGCGCTTGAAGAAGTTGTGTTGGAGGCCGTAGTACGGGGTTATTCTCGTCTTGGGATCAAAATCGAGCATCTTCTTAATGAGGTCCTCGAACTTGAGGTAGTCCGACACGCTGTGCCCTGGCTCGCTCAGTCTTCGGCCACCAGGTCCTCCCATTTCAACACCAATGATGTCCCGTAACCGCCTGCTCATTGGCTGACGGTACTTCTTGCCATCTTTGGGCTTCCTTAACACGTAAGATCCGTCAGGAAGCTTGTCAAAGTAGCGCCTAGTCTTGGTGGCCATGTCTAGAATGTGCTTAGGAGGGATGCCGAGAACTTCGACGATTTTGTTCATCTGGTCCACCTGCACAGAGTACAATTTGATACATTCTTTCAAAAGTTCACAGATATAAGGACATGGAGAAGTTCACAGGACATGGAGAAAATGATTAAGTAAAAACAGAAATAGAAAAATGGCTACACAATCATCCTTAATGTGACAACAATTCTCAATCGTAATCACAATTAATTAGCTTTAGACTCCCTAGCTAAACAAACTGCGATCTGAAGAGAATGAAAAATTTAGTATGAACTTAGAGAAACAAGGGATCTGTGCACAACGTGTATTCCAACACAGGCGGTGAAAGAAAAGGCAAAAAACACTGAAAACATAGCAAAGCAGGGATGAAAATTAAAACAAAAAACAAGTGCTAAGTAAGCACAAAACTACAAGACCAGAAGGCCGATCTATAGCTGAAGTAACTCAACAGTCCTCTTCTTAGAACACCAGTCCCCAAAGCATGGGGTGGGGAAACTGAACTGACTTGAACCTGTTGTCTAACTGATGCTCAATGATATCCTCAATCGAACCCATGTAACTTTCAAAATTTGCAAATTATTTTCTAGATATTTTATAGAACGATAGACAGTTAATCTCATGATAAGAATTAGGGCATCACACTACACTTGTAACATAAGCAAAAAGCAGAATGATCTCGGGAGATGGTTTGTTTGTAGTAGAAATTCAATAAAACGCATCACCTCTAAAGAACAATATTTGACTTAGAAGTCCGAGCTTGTCGGGAACACTGTCGTGCCAAATTCTTAACACTCAGCACACTCCAGGATAAATCAAATATACCACAATTGCAAGAGCAAACTTTTTTTTGGCTTTGTCAAAGTAAACAAACACATTCAACGACCAAAAGAGTTGTGGTGTTTACAACAGTAGTGATGTTTCCTAATCACACACATACTATGACATCCTAGCATGACCAGTGCTCTCCTAAATGAATGAAACAATCTATTGTTTTTTTTTTAACTATTTCTAAGCACATTCCCATTGAGCACATTTCTTTGATCTATCAACAACTTTTGACCATCCTTTTCCAAAAAGACTGACATGTATAATTACACTTTCCTAATCCCCCTCGTTTACGTAAAAAACAACTATGACAAACACAAAATCCATTGATATATTATCTTTACATCATCGTCTCTCGATCTTGACCCAAGTATTCTTTCTTCTCAAACCAATCAACTGCATTCACAACCAATTGAACAATGATATGCACCTCAAATGGCATCAATTTTCATCAAGAGCTACCTGAAATGCTGTAAAATCATTTAAGCCTCACCCAAAGTACCAGAAAATCATGTGAGCATTACTCAAAACTAGAGATGTGACTAAAAAAAAAACGTGTGGTTTTTTAAAAAAACATGTTTTTTTTATAAAAAAAAACCATCGCCAAAAAAAATGTGGATATTTTTATTTTTTTTTATTTTGTTTGAAAATAACTCAGCAAGAAAAAGATCCACATTACATTATTTGTTTTCATGTCAGATTATAAAATAAAACAGCATACTTCTTAATTCATGGTTTTCTATGGTTGTATGAAATTTTTCATTTTCTGTGGTTTCATGTTTTGATATTTCATTTATTTTACAATGCATGTGAATCACCTTCAACTCCCCAAATGGTGTGTTGTAATAATATATCTTTACTTATGGTCATTGATAGAGATGTGACCAAAAAAACCATGCTGTTTTTTTAAATGTTATTTTTTCAAAAAAATCATGACTAAAAAACATGGATATAAATATATTTTATGTGACCAAAACAACCCAATGCTGCTTTTTCGAAAAAACATTGTTGTTTACAGAAAAATCATGACTAAAAAATATGGATATTAATATATTTTATGTAACTAAAAAAACACATTTTTAAATATGTTTTTGTTACAAAAAATCATGACCAAAACACACTGATATTGATATATTTTATTTGACCAATACAACTATGCTGTTTTTTTAAAAACATCTTTTTTTACAGAAAAATCATGACTAAGAAAATGTGGATATTAATATATTTTATGTGACCAAAATCCTTGCTTTTTTAGAGAATTTTTTTTTTACATAAAATGGACATTAATGACTTTTCATAAAAAAATAGAATTTTTTAAAAAATAGCATGGTTTTTTTTGGTCAGATAAAGTATCTTAATACCCATATTTTATAATCATGATTTTTTGTAAAAAAATTTATAAAAATGCATGGTTTTTTGGTCACACAAAATGCATTAATATCCATGTTTTTTTACAAAGAAGTCGTGACCAAAAAATGGATATCAATAAATTTTTTGTAAAAAATACATGTTAAAAAAACCTTGATTTTGTAATCACATTAAAAATGTTAATATCCATGTTTTTTAAATTTGATTTCTTCTAAAAAAAAAGGGTCAATATGCAGTTTAATGCGTTCATGGAAACTAAAAATTCCATTCCAAAGAATCACTAGGTACAAATTTGAAAAAGTTTTAGAAGAATGACATTCTGCTCGCTGATGCGTTATTTTCGAGTTATTCAAGTTTTGAATTTTAGTCTTCCATAGCAGTTGCGTTGCGCGCTTGAGCTGTTAGAGTACGCTTGGGTACTTTGTAATTTATTATTAGCCAACCCCGCGGAGCCTGAACCCACTTCTAGGATGCTTTAGTCAATAACACAATAATGGTTATCACTTAAAAATATTAGCGGGACTGGGGCAGTGAATACTGAAATCAATCTGCAGTTGACATCAGTTTCAATATGATAGAACATTAGCAAAAGCGTAGGAGTGAATACCGTAGATTCAAGTATTCACTTCCCCAGCCCCGCTAAAATTTTTGGGTGATAACGTTTATTGTGTTGTTAACTAAAACATCCTAGAAGTGAGTTCAGGATCCGCGGGGTCAGCTAATAAAAAATTACAAGTACCCAAACGTATTCTAACAGCTCCAGCTCAAGCGCGCAACTGACTGGAACTGCTATGGGACACGAAAATTTCAAAGTTAAATAACTCAAAAAAACGCATCAGCGAGCAGAATGTCATTCGTGTAAAACATTTTTAAGGGTACCATCTGGGATTTTGACCATTTTTCGTCCGATTCGCTTGAAAATTGATCAGTATATGTATTTTTTGAAAGTAAACCTTTTTTACTCGTGTCATTTTTTCAATTTAGGCCTTACTTTTTTATTTTTTACAAAGAAAGAGTTTTTTCATACATTTTTATGTATACTTCAAATTGTATTAACTCATTGAGTTTTGATGCTAGAACAAAACCGAAGACAGTTTTAGAATCTTCGGAACATTTCTAATAAAAGTTATCAAGTCAATTTTTGAATTTTGAAAAAAAATTTTCGTGATATGCGAAACTTTATAATAATTGTTTGAAATGTTATTATAAAGTTTTGCATATCACAAAAAAACTATTTCAAAATTTAAAAATTGACTCAATAACTTCTGTTAGAAATGTTCCAAGGATTCTAGAACTGTCTTTGGTTTTGTTCTAGCATCAAAACTCAATGAGTTAATACAATTTGAATGGTATAAATGTATTATTATTCATGAGAGGCCAAAAAGCAAATATAACATTGAATTGCAATATCACTGAAAATTTATGCACATGAGTGCAGTTTCTTTGATCAATTTTAATGTGCAAATAATGTGCAATCTTATCCTTGTAAATTTCAATGTAACACAAGAAATATCATGTATAAAAACATATAGAAATATATTTTATTTGAGTACTCACCATGTAGCTCAAATATAGGTCCAGGATTTTCAACTTTTGTCGTCCGATTCGCTTAAAAATTGGTCAGTATATGTATTTTTTAAAAGTAAACCTTTTGTACTCGTGTAATTTTTTCAATTTAGGCCTGACTTTTTTTATTTTTTACAAAAAATGAGTTTTTTCATACATTTTTATGTATATTTCAAATTGTATTAACTCATTGAGTTTTGATGCTAGAACAAAACCAAAGACAGTTTTAGAATCCTTGAAACATTTTTAACAAAAGTTATTGAGTCAATTTTTAAATAATTTTTTTGTGATATGCAAAACTTTATAATAACATTTCAAACAATAATGGTACTATAAAGTTTCGCACATCACAAAAAATTCTTTTCAAAATGTTCAAATTGAAATAAATAACTTTGTTAGAAATGTTCCAAGGATTCTAAAACTGTCTTTGGTTTTGTTCTAGCATCAAAATTCAACGAGTAGTTACGATTTGAATGGATCTTTATGTGACAAAAAAAAAAAACTCAATTTATTATGATTTTGGCCCCCTTTTGGACCT
>JACJUY010000465.1:15599-31381 GCA_014220935.1 Platorchestia sp. MABIK | reverse complement strand
GAAAGTCCTCAAAATGCCCTTTCAACATACAAACCCCACCCAAATCCCCTAAAATCATTATTGCTCTACACGAAATACCCTAGAATTATCCAATTCCCACCAAAATTATCCTAGAATCAGTCAAACCCAACCTAAAAACACTAGAATCGAACTAACTCCAGCTAAAATACTCTAGAATCATTACAGTCCCATCCAAACCACCCTCAAATCATTCAAGTCCTATCTAAAACATCCTAAAATCATTCAAGCTCAACCCACGATACCATTAAGGTAACATTTAAAAAGAAACACAATTACTACTTTTCTTCTGCTGAAGTCTTCCACACAATCACCAAACTTACTCCTGCACTTAGCACATATTTTTGCACGCTCCAATACGCCAATACACTAATTGGACACCCAAAGATGTCAGCCTCAACTACAGCTTCAGTCACCGACACTTCAAGACAAGTGAGAAAGTTTGACCAATCCTTACCTCGTTGGCTCCGGAAAAGAGAGGCTCGCCAGTGTGCATCTCGACGAGTATGCAGCCCAGGGACCACATGTCAATGGCCATGTTGTATGGGATGCCCAGCAACACCTCAGCTGAGCGGTAGAAGCGTGACTGGATGTACTGGTAAATCTGTTGAAAGTTACACGTCATCACTCGAAACAAGAGCAACACGAATTTAGGTTTGAAGTTAAATCTTGTACCGCAATAACTAGGCCTGCTTTCTGGTTTCTCAAGTCCCACCTATCATACAATAAAAGCTTTCATCAGGTATATCTGAAGGTTTAAAGTTCATACTCTGCCGGAAATAATTTAATGAAACAACGTGCTCATATCTGTAAAATGAAACCTACAAAGATACCTTAAGCATTATGTTAGACCAATCAATAGTGCTTAATTACTCAAAAACGTTGGCGTACTGTTTTTTCGTATTAAGAAAGTGCCATCTAAAATTAGTAGGTACAGTCTTACATATTCTTGGAAGAACTAAACTTGTATAATTTCTGAAAAGCAACGTTGACTTTTAATCACGGCCTTTTCATGCCGTTACTGCAACGAGAAAACTATTTTAATTCAGTAGAATCAATTGCAAAATGCCATCAGCTAGGAAGGTACTACTCTACCAGCTCCCCATTGACACAATCAGGTCCCCACAACACCTCAAGACATATGGACTTGCTCTAAGTCAGCTCAGAAAGCTGTTGACTGCGATTCGTTTTTTAAAGCTGTTAGTGTGTCAACAAATTTCAAGGGACATGTTTTATTTTGAAAATCCTTCAACGCAACCAAAAGAAAGACTACATCATTTATTTTGATCAACACCATAAATCTGAACCTGAGGAAACACAGCAATATTGGTAATGTATTTGAGAATGAAACATTATGAACAGAACCCATTACTGAGCATCCGTAGATAAAAAACTTATTATACTGATACCCACATACATACCTGCATGTGAAGACATACTTTGATGTGAAACCTTGCATTCATCGAAGTAGAAAATCTATTGATTAAAAGCTTCAGGAATTGGGCAGCCGGCTTATCTAGCATCCTTTACAATAAAAAGAAAATGACTAGGTAACAAAACCAGAACAAAAATCAATGATGGAAACAAACATGTCAAGTACTTGTCTCGTTAAACAACTATATCAAGTACTTGTCACATTCACTTCAAACTCACTGAAAACTACAAATTACAAGGACACCAACTAAGGTAGACGGACCAACTAAGGTCAACAGACTTGATTATTTAAATAGTCAATAGTCAAATAGAGTCATTTCCTAGATGGCAGAGAATTTTCTTAGACTAGTAATGGACACACCAGACTGTGAGAGTGGGAGGGGGACTGAATGATGTATTGAGTCGGGTATTATACCAAGGTTCAAGTAGTGGATGGAGTTGTAAACTAAGTTTGAGATCGACTGGATGAAAATATTCAAGGTTCACATTTGAGTTTTGATTTACATTCGAACTGATTCCTACCAAAATAAACTTAATGGTTCATGAGATTGGTTAAGGTTGTTTCCGAATTTTCTGAATGTAGCATATGAAGCAATAACGCGCATCTCGTTGACCTCACATATTTTCTTTCCTTTATAACGATTGAAAATTTAAACCTCTCAGAATTATTCTAACAAATTATTTCCTAGCCACACAAACCAATCACGCTCCACAAACAGCAACAATGCACAACTAAAAATGGCAAAGTTCTTCAAACTAAATTGTGACCTATTCTAATGACATTAACATAATCTTCTGTAAGTGAACTAAAAATCACGTCCCTTGATTTTGCACAGCAGCAAACAATTGCTTCATATCAAGACTCATTGAGGATGCACTCACCCTCTGCCCCATCTGACAGCTGGATCCGAAGTCGACAATCTTGATGGCGCTGCGCTTGGGGTTGCAGAGGAGGATGTTCTCAGGCTTGAGGTCGCAGTGGATGATCTGCAGCTCAGGGGTGGAGAGGTAGAGCAGCGCCGTGCACAGCTGCTGCGCGAACTTGCGGGTCAGGTTGAGGGACACACCACGGAAATTGGTGTTGCGGAGCAGGTCGTACAGGTTATAGGAGAGCAGCTCGAACACCAGGCACAAGTGGTTACGCCACATGAAGTGACGCTTCAGACGCACTGCAACACGGACAGCAACGCGTCAATGACATGCCAATCTCTCTTGTTCATGTTCGTGGCTCAGCCTTGATTGCCTTACTGTGCAGTAGTAGCGCTGGTACAAAATCTGTGTCTGTAATTCTTTTTAAACAAAAGCTGATGGATTAGATTAGATGTTAGTGTAAGTTTCCCTAACCGCAAGACCTAAAAGCTGACAATTTGTGCACAAGAATATAGCACCACTTACCCATTTTACTTTGTTAGTTGTATATATTCGCAAGAGGCAAGCTAATCCTTTCAAATTAGCATCAGTATAACTGAAGAATGATCTATTGATACCAAAACTGATACACAACAAACAAACATTATGGTTAATTAGTGATGACATGGTACGAAGCTACAGTCAAATTACCACAAAGTTTTCCAATTCACATAAGCCTGCCAAGTGTTGTAAAGTTAACTTGTATTCAAAATATCACCACAATATATGCATTATTATTAGGTATATTCCAGAGAAATGCCAACAAGGATAGTAATACTAACTCGTACATTTAACTCGGCCCCCAAGTTGAACAATTTTGGCATTCCCGTGCATGAAACTTTGCAGTTGTAAACAAGAAAGTCAACTCGTTCACATAACCTTATGTGATTGATACTTGTATTACATCATTTCCACTCGCAAGAAGATAAAAAGAAATGCATTGGTGCAGGAAATGAGGATTTGAAAGCAAGCTTTTATCTCGAAGTCACACCCTGCAGTGACCTTTCAAGGTCTACAATCACAGACCTTCCAACAACTGGTCGATCATGAAAGATAGATGAAAGCAACTCAAGGTGAATTAGAAGAAAATGCACCCCAGACTGGACACGGCAGCAAAAGCCTTTTTATTATTCGTTCTGAAGTTCAAACCGACCTCAGAGGAGCTGTGACTGAAGTAAGAAAGGATACCATCAGTAGAGCTCTAAATTGCACTGGATTGGTTTCAAGGCCACCAAGGAAAGTGCCATTACTGAAACGCCCATTTGAATTTTGTTAAAACCCATGAAGAGAAAAGGAGTTTTGGGAAAAGGTTATCTGGTTAGAAAAAATCAAAATTGAACTCTTCAAGAAGAAACACAGCAACGCGCGTTTGGTGGAAAAAAGGCACCACTTACAGTGAACAGAATACCATCCCCACAGAGAAGTTCGGAGGTGGTTCTATCATGATCTGGAGATGTTTTTCATCCAACGGCACTAGTGAGTTGGAAATTATTGAAATAAGGATGAATGGCCACATTCACAGAGATTCTCGAAGGAAAACCTTCGAAAATCTGCAGTTTCGTTGGGACAGGGTCGTGATTTCGGGTTTCAAAACGACAATGATCCCAAACACACTGTCAAACCAACTCAAGAATAGCTTGAAAATAACGGAATTGACGTCCTCAATTGGCCCGATCAGTCTCCCGATTTTAAACCAATTGAAAATTTGAGGAATATTTTGAACACTGAAGTTCACAAGCCGAATTCACAAAATACCAAACAATTAGAGGAGTTCTGCAAAGAAGAATGGCAAAAAATACCAAAAGACCTTCGTAAAAATCTTGTACGCAACTATGGAAAGCAAAGCAGTGGAACGAAATACAGGCTTTATAACAAAAACTATATGAAGGTTTCCTAGACTTTAGAGTGGGATCATTTTTAATTTAGATCAATAAAACTATTTCAAGACTGACTTTTTAATTATCACTTTACATATCACTCGTACACGTAAACACACTATATAGGATAATACTGACTAATTATTAGGTAAAATTAGATACTCAAACTGTAGTTTTGACAAAAAATAACACACCCAATACTTTTGCGTGTCACTGTATGTATCTTTGGTACAAGCTGGTTTAGAACAAGTTGCACAACCAAAATTGGAGATTTAATGACAATGATACAGCAGGAGATTTTTCCGTTTGCATAATTTAAATTAATAAAAAGAGAGTCTAACTAAATTCGTCCCCTTGCGCGGTATACAGGCAGATTGCATTTTGTTTTACTAAGCAATGGGGTTCCCACATAGTTGAAGTTCTCGTGAACGACGACGTCATTCACTGGTGCTGGATGAGCAAATTGTGGTAACGCGATAAACGTTCCTCTGCGTTGGTTCACGTTGAGTTGCGCGCCAGCGCTCGTACTTCAGAGCATGAAGTGAGTGATTGAATAGTCGTCACCTCACAGCAGTTGCTCAGATTGGCGGCATCTTCGTGCTCGGGTCTGTCTCATATATGCTAGTTGTGTGTACTGATTTGTGCACAGCCTATGGCTGAGATCAGCTCTGTAATGTGCATTATGACCTGTTTTAATGATGATCTACAATATGAATCATACCTGAAAACCTCTTCTACGTTTACAATAAATATTTAAGACTTTAATTTTTAATCTCTGGCACCTGGCAATAGGGAACACTAAGACTTACAAGAATCACAACAATGATTCTCGTGCTAACTGACTGGTGAGACCCCAACACACGACTGATAATCTGAGTGCCCACTGGCAGCCTTATTTTTGGAATAGATTTTGCAGCTGCTCGACAGTTTTTGAACTCCTCCAGGAGTCTCACTACAGATAGCAAACCATGCAGGCTTGCTTGACCACTTTTAACAACCCAACTTTCTATCCAATACCAAATTTTACATAAAAAGTTGGTAATACACACCGATACCAGCAGTTGTGCAATATAAGAGAGTTTTATTTATATTAAGGCATATGACAAAAACAACGAAGTTAAGAGCAAATTAAAAATAAAAATCAGCAGAAAATTAGGCACTAACTTAAGGTATGAGTTGAATTGACAAAAAAGGAATAATGCTTCAACGTCTAATTTTTTCAATTACAAAAATTTGGAATACGTACATGAGCAGGCAGATCTACGACAATGTTGAAAGTACAGCACAGAAAACCATCACATAAGTATAGCAATTATCTAGTGTAGTCATTATTGTGTGCCAAAAAAATTACTGAAAAAAATGCACTGTGAAAAAACTTAACCTGCCACAGAAACTACACAAAAAGGGCAACATTATCAACTACGACTAGAGAAACTCACCAATATAATATTTGTTATCCGAGTCGGCTCTGTTCATCATTTCGAGCAGCTTTACTTCTATTTGTGCCTGGTTTAAAAAAGGCTTCTTATTCTTAATGATCTTGATGGCCACCCAGGTCTGCTCCTCGTGGTCGTATGATTTAACCACCTGCCGAAGGAGAGGCGCATGTCATTTTTGTTTTTTGACACATCAATGGAACATCTCACAGCAGCACGGTGGTAGGGTACAGATGGTAGGGAGTGCACAGAATAGCCTAACAACATTCGGTGCGGCTATAGCGTGAGGTCTACCACACTGTAGCATGAGATCTACCTCTATTTTGTCGTATAGCGTTAGGTTAGGTAGAACATAAGGTTACTAATGGATAGTACTTACTTCCATACATTTAATTTTGGGATTAGATTATTAGTTAGTTTAAGTCTCCATATCCGCCACAAAGGCAATCCAAAGATAGGAAAAAGTAAGGGATCATTTAGTATGGAGTTTAGGAAACGCGGAATCTATGCAGAAAAGGCACAGAAACATCAAGTTAAAAAAGAAGGTTATGAAACAAGATCAAAGTCGAAGAAGAGAGTAGTAGGTGCTGAAAAACAGGAGAGCAGTGAACTGAAAAATAGATGGTCTTTAACATCACAAAAGTATTTTATTTCAACAAAAAGAAAGCCTACCTAACCCTCAGCTTGGGCCCTCACATATTTTCCCTCTGGGAGTGCTAATTCCTATAGATTTAATAGTTGTCTCCCCCTGAGGTGTTTAATTTAGCAATATACACTCAACTTGTACATCTCAAAATGCACCTGGGTAAGCAATATTTGGCGAGAGGCTTCACGCTATAGCAGCACCCAACATTCACCCAACTACTAATTCAGTTATTCCTGATACTCTTTAGTCATGAACTATGTTATGTGTGTGTGTGTGTGTGTGTGTGTGTGTGTGTGTGTGTGTGTGTGTGTGTGTGTGTGTGTGTGGGCTAGACTCGTTCAAAAAAAGCTATTTATTCATGTTAGTCTTAAAATCTAATAGCAAAAGTTATTTACAAATAAACCATTTGATTATCAGTGCTTTTTCTTTAGATTTTAATATTTTTATGTTGGGACAGGATTTGAATAATTTTTGACATTTAGAAATGAATTGTGACTGGAATACAGAACAGGAAATTTTAGTAGCAATGTGAGGTCTCTAGGTATCCAGTTTACACAACGACATGGCTAGGAAAAGTCAATAAACAATCTAGTACTACAGGGTGGCACATAAGTAATGCACCCTTTTAATTTATTTAGATTTATTTTAGATTTAGATTTATCACCGCAATATACACTGGGTATCTGTAGACAGGATACGACATGTAAATAAACTTTAAGAGTTCCTCTATCATTTGCAATTAACCCTATGGTTATACCTTTCATAGTTTATTTATTATTAATTTTTTAAAGGGTGCGTTACTTATGCGCCACCCTGTATAAAGGATGCCCGTTTTCACGTCAGAGATCAACTCGGCAAGAAATGCTGCAAGGCTTGAAGTTTGTACTCCAATGAAGTTTGTACTCCATTCCTACCGATCTCTCTTTTACCTCACTCCAATGAAATTATAATGCAAATTTCAACAACGTAAAACACATACCACTAAGTTCAAGCCCAAAATGTTAAAGGAAACCAGAAATAAACATTGAATGGTTTAACCACGGTAAAAGAAACAAGGTAGGGTCATTTCTATGGGAGAAAATACACCTCCTCTTATTCGGCTAGCCAATAGAAAGGCTTTATTTCGAACAAACTTTATGATATCACCAAAACTCCATGTTGTTAGGCCAATAGTGGAGCCAGATTTGGGAGTAGCAGTGCTACCAGCTGCAATATGAGCGCTGCTATTGGTTTGTTGCCGTGACGTCAGCAAAACCACGCCTTCAGTGAAAAAAAGACTGTTTGAACCTACCTTGTTTTCTCTACCGTGGTTTAACCTTTCACGAGCGTTAAGAAAAATTCTAACAATGAACATCAAAATGCTGCACTGACTTACACTCATAACCAACTTGAAATGATGATGCTACAATTATTTTGCTTAAAAACATTTCAAGCTTGATAATATCGAACACATCACTGTTTTGATTATACAGTACATGGACCCTGCATCCAATGAAATAACACCGTAACTTTACCAGCGTGTAGGGCTAACTTCATTAAAGATGGTATAAGGCTGAGCAATACTATACATTCAAGATCCATGCCTAGCTTTTAATGCAGTGAAGGCTGCACTCACCTGACCAAAGGAGCCTTTGCCTATTAAAGAATCTATCTCGTATCTGCCTTCAAACTTCTCGCCCGCCTTGATGATGTAATCGTGGTTGTCGTCGTCATACCCGTCGTTGTAGACCTTCCTCTCCTTCTTGTGCTGGGCGCCTCCAGGGCTCTGGCCTTGTGTCTGCACTGCCCGCCGCTTCTTCTTCGCATAATAAACCTGACAAAGGAAACCATTGTAAAATTGGCTCAAGGGTCTACCTCATTCGGCATAATGAACCTGACAAAGGAAACCACTGTAAAATTGGCTCAAGGGTCTACCTCATTCGGCATAATGAACCTGACAAAGGAAACCATTGTAAAATTGCCTCAAGGGCCTACCTCATTCGGCATAATGAACCTGACAAAGGAAACCACTGTAAAATTGCCTAAGAGTGTCTATGCAAAGCTCATTGGCAGTATTAAGAACACAAAATTTGACTTGTACAAGCACCTGGTATTTTCACATTCGCAATAAGAAACAGGGTAAAAGACTAACTCAATAGTGCTGGCATGACAGGCATGTTATTCTAGTGTTCTTACCTGCTCAAACTGTCAATACAAAAATAAATTCAAACCAATCAATAAGAAAAAAATATCTCCAATCATATCACAAGAATTAACATTTTACAAGTTCCATCAGGAGTGACCACTGACCGACCACCCAATCAGTCGGAAATTTGACTTTAGAAACATGCATATAGACCACTTTTGCTTCCCAACTTTCTGTTACCTAGTGGACAAAATGAGAAACAGAAAAGCTAGCTACTTTAACCTTACTAACTGTAACTTCATTGTGGATTCTATTAATTAATACAAATAAATTTGCAATAAAAGATGTCAATTTATTTTTTACCTTGCAACAAATTTCTATCACCCACAATATGCAACATGAATTCAATAAACTAACCAATCAAGTAATTCATAAGCTAACATTTTTTTAGAATAACATTAATATACCCAAAAAACACAAACCTAAAAGGGGAAACAATCTTCCACTTCACCTCAAACTAACACTTTAACATGAGAATGGAATACCATAAGAATAATAAGAAAGAGACACACCTCATTGATGTGTTTGTAAGTCTTGATGAGATCAACCGACAGCTTACGGAGGGGTCCTGTTGCTGGCTCTCTGTACAGCCGCTCTGTAACAGAAACAAGCACAATTAAGTTATGGTGTGGTATGCAACCCATTTTATTTTTATGTTGTCAACTGAATACACAAAGCAGCATTTCACCTAGAAACCGGAGAATTGTACTTGGGGGTTTTGCATATTAGTGGACACAAATAGGCTTGAGAACTCTTACAGCACAATTAGTTTTGGACCTAATTGTGCATTTCCAAAGAGACAGCAAATGCATGGTAGTGGTTAAAAAACAACTCTAATTAAAGTTGTATTAGTTTAGGATTTTATTTTCAACGAAAGAAATCTCACGAGAGCAAAAAATAAGAGACCATTTGATATGAAGCAAAAAAAATAAAGAATCTATGAACAATGTATTACCGATCCATGCACCACCTCCAGTGTACAAACAGTGAGCTAGTAAGGAAGAGGAAAGAAAGACATAAAAAATAACAAAGAAGATATGAAATCCAAAAGGAGCATAGTGGGAACAAAAGACAGACATCCCAAAGCCTATCTTTCAATGAGGTAACCTAACAGTACCTCTTCTGGGGTGCTAGTCTCCATAGGATAAAATAGACAAACTTACCTAATCCCAAAGCTGTAGCCTATCCTATGTCCCCAGAAGAATGCCAAATTTCAAACTCCAACAGTCACTGCCTAACATAGAACTAACACATTAATAATAAGTCCCAATCAATTTGAAGAGCCAGAACAACTTAGCTAACACAAAAGAAATAAGCACACTGCTTAGCATTAGCTTATGGCCCAAATGAATGAGGCAGAAGGTCTATAAAATTCAGAATGAAATGTTGATGGCAGAAAGAGTAGCACAACGGTAGAAATTGAATTTCAAGTAATGCCATTGGCACACTTCAAGCCAAAATGACATTGAAATACAGGACAACCACTCTTGGCTTGAATGCCACAATATAAATCTTTAATTTTTTCTCACTACATATAATGCTGCATGTCTTCAAAACACTGACCTCAATAATTATTAAAAAGTCTCCAAAAACTGTCCTCAATCAATAGTCTTCAAAAATTCAGTATCGTCATTAGTCTTCGAAAGTAGCATCAGAAATCAATTGTACTTAAAAATATTGTGTCCTTAATCAACAGTATTCACACTTTCCAAAAACTGCCCTTGGTCTTGCACAGGAGCTGGTAACAATAAGTAGGATATCATGCAAAATATATAACTTCAATAAAAACAATTCTACCACATCAAACTTGCAATTTATAAGAATTAAGCATATTTGCTATTCATTATATAATTCATAGACCAAGAGACATAACCAAGCAACTCTCCAGACAACCTCAGTCTGTGCACAGCAACACAGATGCAAAAGGCTACATTCCACTTTCAAAGTGAATGAATAAGTAGGAAGCAATGAATGAGAAGTAGGAAGCAATTCTTTTCAGTGAATGGCTACTAAAATTTATTCCTACAATGCAAGGGATAACTGAACCACTAGTCCAGCAATTGTGATGCCATGAGGATATTATCCTAGCATAACATTACTTCATATGGATAAGCTGCTAACAAAAAATAATTCCATGAAAGTAGAGACGGCACTCAACAACCCACCAGTGCGGGCATTGTGGTGATGGTGATGCTGGGAGGAGTGAGGGGCATTGTGGTGGTGCTGTGCAGCTGCCACCACAGCAGCCTGCTGCTCCCACATGGCGAGCTCCTCCTCCCCGCACAGTTTGCCGTAAAGCACCACCTGGCCTCCTGCTCCGGGCGGCTGGATGGGTCCGCTGCCCCCACCCATGTTTGAGGTTGGGGCTCCCATGCCCACCACCGGCCGCACCAAGCCTCCCACCCCTCCTGCAACCCCTCCGCTGATGGGGCCAGATCCCCCACTTGCACTGAGCTCTCCTGAAATATAATGCAAAATTAGTACTGCTGGTACATAATACTGGATGGTACAAATCATGTCAGTGATTTGTTATTCTACACATGGTCACTCTCCCCAAAGACAGTTTGCAAAAAATATACTCCAAAGTTGGAAATTTATGTAAGATTTAGCAGCAGAAAGATTGTTAACATAAGGTAGTAATTTGTTTAGATCATGGTATCTGTAGTTGGTTACTTCACTACTCATTTCCACTAGGATGATCAGCATTCTGCTACTGTGGACCTCCCTAGATAAAAGTAGGAGAATTTTTGATGTGGCTTAGCTGAATAAATGTACATAGAATTTGGATATGTTGAATTTCATAGTGAGTGAAATAACTGAAATAAAACTGCAAGATCGCTCTCTGAAATTCTACTGATGGTCAAGAAAGAATATTAAAATATCTATATTAAAAAGCTTTCATGGGCAGTAGTATCCTGGTTACAAGTAGTTATTTATGATATGAAGCACACATAACCACCATTAAGAAAATTTCACAATACATAAGTTCTTAGGGGCAGAAAGCAGTAATTAATGATATATATACTACTTGTTAACCATAGCTAAGTGGAGTGTATCAAAACAGAGTTGAGTATTTTTGTCAGACAAATACTGAAATACTAATGTAAAAACAACCACTGATGTAAATACATATTTTTAACACATTGACAACGATTGCGCGGGTCGTAAAGTTGATTTGGTTAGCTTATAAAAAAAAAACAGATTGGTAAAATCAACTTACCTGCCCAAACAAGTTTCCATCCCTCGTAAGAAGTGTACAAAATATGAGTGCTCAATAATATTTTCATTGTATGATAAAATTCCTTCAAAAAGATGTCAGGAAATGGTTTGAAATGTTATACATTTACACTGGTGCATATGCAAACAATTTACTTAGTGGTACACATTTTTCCCATTCCGTAGTCAATGTGTTAAATATTCAATGCCTTTTTTGTTTTCCACTCTCTACAACAAATATTACCACAGAATTGTTAATACATTTCATTTTATAGAACTTGGTCATTGAATTAAAAAAATACTGCCCCAGAGCCCTAAAGCAGATGAGCCACACTAGTCTGCAGGACATGGTGCGCATGTCAAGGCAGCCTAACTCTAACTACTTAGATATTAATCAACCTTGCGTAAGCCACAAAATGAGACATATAAATAGAATACTTTACCCGCAGTATATTTTAAACAAGATCCATGTAAATGCAGCACTGAAATCTTTTATACACTTAATAGAAATACTGAAATGTAATCTATTGGAACAATTATTTCTGGAATATGGTTAAAAAATTTTTTAGCATCCAGTTTCAATCTCATCAATTTGGATATTTAGGCACTTATTATTTCTGATTGTAAAAATCAATCACAGTTGCAGAGATCTTTCAAGATAAAACCAGTTTAAAATTATTTAAATATCTTTTGTTCATGGAAAAGGAGATACAAATCTGAAATAACGATAAATGTGAAGGAGAGAACAATAATCAATTTTCCAATTTTTGGTGCTTGAATATAGATAGTTAGATCAGAATAAACTATTTTTCTTCTATGCACATTCCGTCCCAAATGAGTATTTAACAAGTTATAGCGGTGACGTGATGTAATGTAACTGAACTAATCTAACTTTAGGTAACGTAAAGTAACGATCTTTCAAGCGCATTACAACCGTTAAAAGGGATCTGTCCCGCGCTTCAAAGAATAGAGATGTTGTTGGTAAGCTATAGCTATAACTCGTTAAATACTCATTTGCGACGGAAAGTGCATAGAAAATTTTTTTTATTTCAATCTAATTAACATTGATCAAGCATCAAAAATTGGGATATTGATTATTGTCCTTTTCTTCATATATACCAAAATAACTTATTTCTCTTTTCATTCAGTCAGCACCACCCACAAATAGTTTTCCTCAGGAATTATTATTATTCTTTTAGGTATAATAATGAATGTATTCAGAAATTTATTTCTCATTAAAAAACACAATAGCCTGTTAAGTAAAACAAAATGGCATTGATTTACTTGTATTACTTTTAATTCTTTGCAAGCTAATGCTTCACTGAAAAAAAATACACATCAAGCACTTTGAAATAACTGATGAACACTTACGCAATTGCTTAGCTCTCTCTTTCTCAGTAAGATCATGTTTGTGCCAAGGTGCCGGGTCAGGACGCTTGTGTTGCTGTGGTGGTGGTGCAACAGTCACACCCCAGGCCTTCTCCATGCCGCCACCTCCAGCACCAGGATCAGATGCTATGCTCCCTACGGCAGCTCCACTCTTGCTGCTGCACTGCCCGTCACCGCCAGTCACCAAAACCATTGCCACCCAAAACACATTCCAATGACATTGTTGGGCAAGTAAAAACTTGCACAGTTCATAAGCTTTTTACATAGTTGCACAACTTCTATGAATTAAACTTTATTTTTTGATTCAAGTTTTCAGTCTCTTTGAGCACCAGGTATGTGGGTAAGCAACACTTATGGGTGGTTATTCAATACAGGAACACTTTCATTTCCATATCAGAAGCCATTCACTTTTTCACTTTCATGTTAGTTGCACTGAAAACACTTTCAATCAAAATTACCTTTTTCAAGTTTTTCACAAAAGTTCATTGGCTAAGCAGTCTTCTCAAAAACAGGATTTTGCAACTATGTCCCAGTTTTATGAGGTAGGCCAGGCAAGTTTGACAGCAGCTAAACCGTTCTTCGTGAAGATTATTAGCCGGGTTTGGAAATGGTACTACCAAATGGTACGTTATAAAAATATTCTCTCATTTGTTTCATCTAGAATTTTCAACATATCAGGTGCAACAAACGAGCAGCTGATACAGAAATTTGGGTGTTTGTTTACGTTCGAAACACATGATGGTGGAAGTTCCCTCCCCTATTTCTCATAATGGACTCTCCCAAAAGGGTCAAAACACTGATGAGAAACCATGCTTACTGCCAAAGAAAAATTTGAAATATCAGTTTTTTGGGTACATTCCTACTTCAGTTTTATTAAACAAAGTATTCTAACGAAAATATTTCCTGAGATTATTAAATTAATTCATTTACAACGTCAAAACATGATTGCGGTTAACACTCGTGCCGATTTGGTTTCTCACATTCACCACACTCAATAAAACGTTCAGAGTACAAAATATTCTTTTAAAACAATCGAATTTTCTTAAAATAACAATTAATTACTGTTTATTTTCTTGAACATGTTCTTGCAGCGAAAAATCAAGTAAAATTCACAGAGATAACCTATGACATCCACCTCGAATATGGCAGCCAACACGACTGGCTTATTGCAACGTTGCCAAGTGTAAGTCTTTGCTAAGTGCCAAATGTGAATGTGAAAATCATCTGTGTTCTTCTCCAGAAAGAAAAACATAAATAAAAAGAGGAATAACTACAAGTAGAAAAAAATGCGGAAATCGAAGAATTAAAAATTTCAGAAAAGTATTTTAAATCTTTTTTATTTCTTATAAGACTTATATCATACAACTAAATGTTAATTATTCGTTTATAATGTACTGGATAAAAATCAGCTTTTCATGCTGAAATATATTTACAGGCAACAAAATCATTTGTGTTTTTTATGAAGTGGAAATATCCCATCATATTCCTGATAAATATATGCTTTGTACATGGAAAGCTATTTACTGCGGTTGGAGATGTTCAATTGCGTCGTACAACGGTTGATAGAGCCACTTATAGAAGGCAAAACAATAAGTAAATAAACAACTCGCAACGGATCCTTGGACTTGACTTAATAATTCTTACCACTGTATTTAAGTACCGGAATATTTTACATTTTAAAAAAATTGTTTTTATAGGAGATGCATGGGATTTCTTCCATTGGCATAGTTGACGTATTTCTGTCGCTTCAACAACAATAATTCAGCCATAACAAAATACCCAAAATATTTTTAAGGCTTTCTCATGAATTTCACACGAATGCATTTTAGTTTTATGAACCAAGACAATATGTCAAGCATTCACAAATCTGTTATGTACATATGTTTGACGGACCTTTAAAATTTTTCTACTTTTAGTCATGTTCATCTTGAACATAAGGGCGAGTAATTACAGATAAATTGGAAAACATCCGCATGTTTTTACTTTTAAATTTTCAAAAAACCCAGTAGAGAAGTAAGCAAGAAAATTCTGCAAATGAAATATAGTTTTCCCAAAATTTCTTCCATGGCGTAATCATTTTGGATAAATTATTTCCCATACATTGCCCTCGATGTTCCTGTTGAATTTAAAATGAATTTCTCTACGCATACATAAGATAATTTTAAGTATTCGTACTGTGTGTTCCAGTAGTTGTATGTATTGATGTACCAAACATTCAATTTCTTGCATTTTGAGTCTCGGTAAAGAAGTGAAACGAACTTTTTAACCTTTTAAAACAGTTGAATTTTGATGGTAATTCTGATGAATAGCAAAGCAGGGGATAAGTTTATATTGCTGAGCGGTGAAAAGTAACATGAGAAATAATACTTTACGTATTTTTGCAAGGGCCTTCTTCTATTTCATTTGAGTGACCAGCGGTTCACTCGTTTCTTCTTCTAACTTTATAGGCTACATAGAACAGAAAGAAAGAACTTGAAAACGAAGAACACAGCACGTAGTGAAATCATTCTAATTTTATTTCCTTTTTTACATACCTAATTTAAAAAGTGAAGAAACTAAGAAACTAGTAGTCCTATTTTTTTTTTTAAACGTTTCGGAGTCCAGCTCCATCATCAGTAAGTAAAATCTGAAATTTACAATGAAAACGGTTAAAAATGCAATGCTATTTCAAG
>JACJUY010000465.1:0-13574 GCA_014220935.1 Platorchestia sp. MABIK | reverse complement strand
GTTTCTTAGTTTCTTCACTTTTTAGATTAGGTATGTAAAAAAGGAAATAAAATTAGAATGATTTCACTACGTGCTGTGTTCTTCGTTTTCAAGTTCCTGATGAACATTCGTCTGAAGAATTATGAATTTCCAGAAAGAAAGAAAAAACGTTTATTTAAAAAAAAAGTTAATGCATGAGTAACATATTGGATTGTAAAGATTTCTCAATATAAAGGTCCTTATAATTGATGGACAACCTCACGAGGCGCAGTATAGTCGTATCGAGAACTAATTATGTTATTGAGAGTAATAGTCTTAATATCACCTCTTGAATATTTTATACACATAGAGAGAGTTGACAACGTGTGGATAATTTCAATACTACTAGAGAATTCTTCGGAATTCCTTAATTATTATTTGAAACGAAATAAGAAAAGACAAAAAAAGTCTTACCGAAGCTAATTTAAACACCTTCGTAAATGATTACCAAGTAGGGAGAAAAATGTTAGTAAAAAGTAGTTTATCAACACCATCGCGTAACAAGAACATCTAGAAACTTGTAAACTATTCAAATCTGATTGATCGCATAAAATCGACTTGTAATTCCGATATATCACATAGAAATGAAGTCGTAATTCTGATAGATGACATCAAAACAAGTCATAATTCTGATAAATGACATCGAAACAAGTTGGAATTCTGATGGATAATAAAGAAACGAGTGGTAATTTTGATTGAAGACCAGGAAACAATTTGGAGTTCTGATGGATGAAAGAAAAAAAAGTTTTAAGACGAATATAGTTAACCGAAAGCCTTGGATGAGAGAATGAGGAAATGTAGTAAATAATCCGTGTTCATGTCATGGATGATTGGCAATTTATGACTAAATTTGACTCAGTTGATTGGATAGAATCAATCGTTTGCGAAGCTGCGACTTCTGGCAGCACGCTCGAGTGCGACTCTGATCTTCACCACTAAAGCGTTATCAATTTCTGGTAAGGTAGAGATATTCAGTCTCCCTATCACGCAAAAACAGGCTTGAGATTCACTTTTTATTTGTTATGTTTTATCGTTTTAATTCTGTCACTCCTTCGCCGAAACGCTGCGAAAAAAATCAACCTCAAAACAAAACCATAGGTATTTTTGCAGATAGAACGCTACGACATTGCAATGAAATTGATAGTCTTTGAATTGAAATGTATCATCTGATGGTTTCATGAAGAAATAATTACTTGTGTTTGATGATAATTATGAATTTTCATTTTCTCAATCTTGATTTATATGTTTTGTTTTCGACATCGTTTGAATTTTGCGTGGAGTGACATGACTGGAGTTTCACCTCCTTTGCAAGAATGTCTTTTATGATTATAAAAACTGGATCCTTTGCTTGGGTCGCAAGTGATTTATGTGCAAAAAATAATTTGAAATCTTTGCAAAAAATAAATGATAATAGAAGAACCGATTGAGAATGAAAATAATTTGAATAAAATGTAAACTAAAGATACAATTGATTCAACATGTCATGTCTGATTTCATCATTTGGTAATGGTTATGTAGTGAACAGGATGGATTTCCAAGTGATGGCGTGATACAAGGAATACGAGTATTAATATTAAAATAAGTGTTAATATAAGTATGAATATAAGGCACGCGAGTCGTATAGGTATACAAGCACGCACCGTCTACGGTACGGAAAGAAAGAATGCTTCAATATTTCGTTTGAGAGTAATTTTAAGTCGATAGGTGCATTATTTCAAAAGTCACAAGTGGGTGAACTTATGTGTTGCATTAGTGGCGGGCTTATCTGGAAAAGATCCAATATAAGTGTTAATATATATTTATAAATATGTGTGTGTGTGTTAATATAATGTAAATGTAATATAGGTATTAGTGTTAATATAAACACACGTGTTAACTAACTAAATTTTCGTGAAAAACATGACGAATATATAATGGCGTTTCGTTAAGCTGTTTGTTTATCCTACTACAACGAAAATTAATCAACATAAATTAATAGCGAAACAGGAGCAACACAACTCAGTACCCCAAGGAGCAACAATTTAACAATTTACGTGAATTTTTACAGCAACTACGTTTGGTAATACTACACGTAAATTAGCATCCAGCCGCTTGTGAACAGGAGATATACTAGCGAGGTTCATGATAAGTTTGAAATATTCTCAACATTGGTGACTGTTTTATACTTTTTATCTGGCAGCACTGTTTTATTGCCGGATGATACGTTGTATTCGGAATAATTTGATCTTTTTAACCAGCATAAATTTTAACCTTGCCACCCTGTCGGAAGGCTTTCCAATTTCGCACGAAGAAGTATGTTGCCAAACGAAGGGCGTGACAAGGTTGTTGAAGTTGAGGGCCGACAGCGTCGGGGCCTTTGTAAAGTTATTTCACGGGAATTTCATCGAATCCGGCTTTGCCGAATATGTCGTGGCATCACTGACATAACCTATAAATAACATCTGCATAATAGATTACTTTCAGAATTAATTTAGCCTTCTTATTTCTTTCGCATAATGTCTTTCAACAATATTTATGAATCTTTCGTTCCCCCAGAAACCTGGATATTGTGATACCCATGCACGTTTACCAAACATAGGATCTGCATGTTGGGATATTTTAAAAATGAACAATTTTCAAATTTTCACTCAATCAATTTTTGTCTCGATTTTATTAAATATAAGCTGTTGGTTTGTTTCTTTTTATTTATTTCTTTAGCAGAGAATGACGAAAGCACTCGTGAACTCAAGAACGATCACGATTTCTAAAATATTTCTCTCCAGTCCACCTTGCTGATCAACTTCCTTAAGCAAGGCGACGTAACTCCGTAAAAAGATTAGAGACGTAAAAAAGTCACAAGGATCATTTAAAAAACAGAAGGTGAAAGCTTTGAAATGGGTTCTAGGAACGTCTAGCGCAGGAATTCGAAGCACGTGGTCAAGGGGGTAGAGTGTGGCAACGTTTTTTTAGCGCATCGTCGCAGGCTGGAGCAGAGGATAGGCCTCACTCCTGATGCTGGAGCCCTCATGCAGCTCCAGTCCTCTCTCTTGCTAGAGTGCTAATAAAGTCCTGTGGCTAAAACTGACCTTAATGATGTAGTGATTATAAAGTCCTGTGGTCAAAACTGACCTCAACGATGGGGAGATTAGAAAGTCCTGTGGCCAAAACTATCCTAGACAGGAATAACCATTCTACCCTTGATTTGTGATTGAATACAAGCAATCACATTTTTCAATTGCTCCATTTTACAATCCAGTTTTCCCTGCAATTTTATTATTTTTACTAGTTTTAAAATATGGGAAAATATAGTGGGGAATTGTGGCTGAGTTCTCCCTTTTCCCAATGTGGAGAAACACCTAGCGGCACTGCTGGAATTCGAACTGCCGGCACCTTCCCGTGAAGGGCGCATTCTTAACCACTCGGCCACGGTGACCAGAAGCATCTTCTGGGCGTTTTTCCAGCGTCAGTCTTTCAGTCCAGCACTGGTGCCTCGTCTTCCAGGCTCTGAAAAGATCACTGCATTTCGTGAGAAGGCTGTAGGACTCTAGACAGTGAATACTCCATTCATCAATCCAGTTTAGGTGCACATGATGCAAAAAAATATATATGTTATAATGTTGATTTCCATTTAATTGTCTTAAAAGAGTAACACACAATAGTAGGGGTGCAAAGAAAAAGAAACTGTAAAATGCTTTATTAAATTAGTGTTTACCTCACTGGTATCATCGATGCATGTCGTCAGTTGTAAATATTTATCTACATTTCCATTGCCCCAAACTACCCGAGTGGGGTAAAATACCCACAGGTTGAGAAGCTCTGCTGTAGGATCATCGGAGCACAAGGGAAGCACACCGACAAAGGTCCTGGAAAACCGGATGTCGTTTCATGGAAAAGACTTTTTCTATACCCTCTATTTTAGCCTTGCAATTTTCAAGAGTTTTGACAATGATCACCAATATCTGATGTATGGCTTCTCGGAGTTGAGAGAATATTGAGTGATCAGGGTAAATGATATTACGTGTCTCAGTCTTAAAATACAGATCGAACCTATTTTAAGAAGAGAAACAAAAAAAACACATTTCCATCTCCCATCAAGACACAATGTCGGAAAAAATAGAAATTTCTGCTCACCCATACTGATTTTTACCGTAGATAATAAATTTTAAAAATGCTCGTGAATGATCGGTTTAAGATAGCTCGATCGTTCGTTAGCGGATTGCGTAACTGCTGACTAAATGCTAGCTTCCGCCTGCCTTATCTCCGTGGTGCTATAAAAGCCCTAATGTGTGGGCACGGGAGCGAATGCTACTGCCAAACGCGCGACCTAGAAAGGCGCCACCGTAATCTTCAGTGAAGGAAAGAAATTTATTTCGAATAAACCTGATACAAAAAATACCATTGGTTTTCAAAAAGTTCCAAAATGAAGACCCTTAGTTGGTGAGTGAGTGTTACGTGAGTAACACTCACTATACGTGAGTGTTTGAGTGTGAGTGTTTACGTGAGTGTTTCACATGACCAGTGCCATCGACATTAACCTGACACTGATTTTTATTAATTTACATTGTCGCAGCAAGGAGCTGGCTGCGTAAGTTCTGTTAAGTTAACTTGGCTAGTGTAGCCAGACGTACGCTATTTTTTTCAATTTTAATTCATGTGCTAACAACGTGCGGTGATTTTTCAGCATCTTCTTAACTACTTACGCATTGTTTTAGGTCATCACATGTTGCGACGTAAGTGGTCTAAATTTAGTACCTCTGTAATGCAAATTAAATATCTATTTTTGTATTTATGATTGAATGAATGCAACTCCTTTAAATTTATCTATCTATATACGTATGAACGCTGACAATCTTTTTCATCTTTTCATCTCTATGGTTGTTTGGTTTTCACCGTCCACACTGTTTCCATTAATAATATAGGGCAAAATTCAACGCCCTACTTCAAGAAATGAAATGGATATAGATCCAACTTCGTTTCTATATTACTCATAATTGAAGTCTCTCTATTACGCACGCGGAAATTCGCGGTCTTTTGGTCCAGTTTATCATATTAATCTCACACACTATATCTTGTGTACGGTTTGCTGCAAAAATTTCATTTTACGAAAGATATTTTTCATTGGTTCTTTAGCATGGAAGTCTTCTTCATTGATATTAAATCCTTTCTACCTGCATAATAAATATGCTTATCAACAAAGATATTCGCTAAAAATTTGGTAGCTAGTCGAAATTAATTTAAAATTGGTATAAGAAACCAACTCGACTCATCGAAGTACGGTTGGTCAATACCATTTTTGAAATTTAATTCCTTAGGCTGAAATTCATATCCCTCAAACAAAAAATCTATTTCCGCCTACTGAAAATCATGCTCTCTGAAGTGAAAATTAATTCACTCCAAGTCAAAATCAAGTGCCACCAAATGAATACTAATAACATAAAAGGGAAAATTAATTTCTCCCAATCGAAAATCAAATTTTTCAGGGTGAAAATCACTTTCCTCCAGCTGTAAATCAAGCTACTCAAAGCATCTCATTAATAAAATTTTTTACGGTTCATGTAACAAACTCAAATTCATATGATCAGTAATGTCTTGTAAATGTGAACTACTTCTCTCTCTATGCGTGTGTTATGTCTCGCCTACCTGTTTCAGCGGCGAAAACTTCCAGAACTAACTGGCACAGGAAACATAGTCTTTACCTGACACCCTGAACGGGGTCAGTAAACGCTGCAATAACAACAATTCATGACAAGTTGAACAATGGATAAAAAGAATGCTCACCTCTAATCTTCGAAGATTATGTTCCGGTGAACATTCTCCACAAAAAGCCGGCTGTCAAGGATTATACATCCCAGAAGCGGGGCCGGTATTGGTCAGAGCACAGAGTGTGCACGCACTCCGGACCAAGCTTAATCTTCATTTGAGGAAGCAGCCCGCAAAGGCACCCTCCTGAACTTCGCTCGGATCCGTAGCTGAGGCTTCGGATTCGCTCGCAAAGACAAACGAACATTTTATGCATGTTCAAAGTTATTAAGGTCGCCAGGAAAGTGAAGCACTCCCACCATTGCCCCGCTTGTCATAAATAGTTAGCGTTTCTCACTTTTTAGGCCAGTTTGATATAAATGAAGACCTATTCCCTAATTATGCAGGATATGGGCTGTCTTGCATGGGACTTTAGTAAGGAGCAAGGCTGGATTTGAGACAGTTAGAGACGGTGCACAGTTGCAGCTAGATACGTGATCTGTATCTTTCCAAGAAGTTTGCGAAGAATGTCAGCATATTGGGTATTAAAAGTTTCTTCGTCAGTGCAAAATTCTTTTAATCTAATATGTGGAATTGGGCTAAAGATGTTCTAGTACTTATGTATGCATGGCGGTGCTTGAATCAACTACAAGCAATGTAGAGAGAAGGTGCTCTCCTAGACTGACATGGAAGGTGCTCTCCTTTGGCTGTTAAGACACCATACATGTTTATCAGCGAACGAACTTTATATTAATATATTTTAAAAGCATCCTCTCATTGCGAGTTTCTAAGTTCATATTCGTATTTAAGTGCGCATCAACATGCAAGAGAGTTTTCCATCAATCAGTCCCTGATATTATGCAATTTTTATTGTCGCTTGTATTTACATGTATTTTCAAACTTAAATTGACCAAACAGAAGGAATGCATTTTTCATTTTTCTATCAATCATTTCTTTCGACTCTTGACATGGGTAATATGAGTACACTATCCATGTGTGCATATCAACTACGGGTCTTTATATTAAGACATTGTAAAAACAAATGATAGTTTTTGCTTCAAATTGATTGAAAATGAACAATTTTTTTTTCTTAGTTTGCTCTAAATTGAAGAAAAAATGAAATGCCCAAAGCACTCTTGTGGTAGGACAAGGTTAAGGATGCAGACAAACAAAGATTCAATTATGAATGATTTTTCAAACTTTGAGAATGGGTTGGCCAAATACCTTGAATTTAATACGGCAAATTGTGAAAATGGAAAAATCTTCTCTAATGTGAGCCCAACTGCCTGGTCTGGACGGTCTAGAGTTGCCTCCCCTAGCAGCAGACGTGATGAAGTTTACTGAGCCCCACAAGCAACAGAGCGTACAATGCGCAATCGCGCATACGAGCGAAGGCTGCTGTTGCCATGAAGCTAAGATTACTGTAAAAAAAGCGCTACCAGAAATTGCTCAAAGTTAATTAGTCAGAGCATGATGTATAGGAATAGAAAGTGTTGACGCAACAGAGTAGCAGATAATTGAAGAAAAGGAAGAACGACTAAAATTTTTTCTCATTGATTAGGGAATAAGACTCTTGAACGATGGCGAAAGCAATGAATCGAAAAAAAGTTCTTTCTATTTTTGAGAGATAATTGATTGTAGTTCTAATTTGATGCAATGACACCATATCTGATGGTCCGGTCACACCTATGTGTTTGTGATTTTCTGATAATGATAGAATGTACTGCTAAATGTTGCCCATTCGCGTTACATTACGTGGTAACACATATAGTTTCCCGTTTTTTATGAAAATTTCTATTGCTCATAGAAAACTGTCCCAAGGTGTTATTCGTCTGTATTTCCTAAAAGTTGACACAAAAGTTGAGTCAACATCAACACATGTAGTTTTAAAAATTTTCGGAATATAAAGGCTGTATCTAATTAACAGAAAGAACTCAAGAAGTGTTTTAGTATCCATAACAGAGGTTGAGTTTTATTTTATGAGTCTTATTTCATCCCTTCAGAAATTTTAGCGTCTCAGAAATAATTAAAACTGTATCTAAACCAACAGACTTTTTAAGATAGATGGATTATGGTTTACATTTGTTAGTTCTTAAGTTGCATGTTAATTTTTGGTGAGATAAACATGAACAAATCCTTCAACTACGCTACCTTGAAGCAATTTAACTTAAATTCCACTCGTAGAATTCTATCCTCTTCGTTGTTTAGTTATTTTTTTCGGCATAAAAACCGCGCCAGTTAGAATCAGCTGATCCGTTGGCATTGTGAATTATGTGAATGTGCATCGTGACACAGCTAGTAGTCGCAATGAAAGTTGGGAGTAAGGTTCGAAGTGGGGAAGTGATAATTTCTACGTTGCCGTTTGTTCAATTATTAAAAGAGGACAGGAAGGGAAAATTGTGTGACTTCTGTTTCAAAAAGTGAGTGATAATGTGCCCTGTTTTTGCTTTGCTATCGTTTATTTTTTTAAGTTCTTGAATGCAAGCGCTCAGTTTCGTTCTTGAATCCTATTAGTGTCATATTTTCAATACCTTTAGCTGTTCTGTGCATTGGTACATACGTTGTGCGGTTGGAAGAGGGCGAATGAATGGGCAGTCATTACTATTCTATCTAGATGATCGATTACTCAGCCTAAAAGTCTTATTCAAGGCTAGTATTGGGAAATTTTTCATTAAATAAAAAAAATTAGTTTTCACGTGGGCATTTAGCCCTGTAAAGTTGCTCATACTAGAGCCACTGTCATCAAATCGAGCATTCCACAGGTGCCCTTTCCATACTGATTGAAAACCATGATCATGATATATCTTTATCATGCTGCTTCTTCTAAGATTTCAAGACCAGGCATTCAATTGTTTTTGCTACGTTTTTGTTACACAGCTTAGATAATTTCTATGCAACATCTATTTAGGCTTGTTCACACATAGTCTTCCAAATGACTTGATACAGAAGAGTTGTCTTCTTAAATTTCTGTCATAAAACATTCAAATGTTTGGTAGTAGCTACACTGTTGTAGGTAGTGCTAGTAACAGTAGTCTTTCCAATAATACTATGCTTTTATTTACTTATATGCATTTTTTGTGCTTGCTTTCACTTTTTTTCACTTGTTGCTATTGCACTTATTTCCTTCACTCCCATTGGTCTCAGAAACAAATTGTTCATGTCTCTCAAAGTTGAATCCCAATTTTGACACAAGCTAGGCTTCAGATATTTAGCTATCTTGCATGCCTTCAACAGAGATTTTTTTCCTTAGGCTTGTGCTCTGGTAGTTTTCAATGAACTTGGTTTACACCTTGGATCATTGTTTTACATATATATTATATGTCCTGTCATATTATACATGACTAGCTCCTCATAGAAATAGGCTTAGGTTAGTTAGGTTTGTCTATTATGCTGTGGTCACAGTATGGTAAGTGTAACACCAAGGAAAAAGTCTGCTTGGTTACCTCAGCTGTTGATCGGGCTTTGGGACTTTTCTTTTGTGCTTGCATTGCTTTTTTCAGTTTTCATACTTTTTTGCCATCTTTTCTCATCTTTCAAACTTGTTATTTCTTAGCAGAGAGTGTTCTGTCTGGAAATACACCTTGTGCATAAATTTCACAGTATTCTCAGTTCAAATTGAATAGTCTCTTCTATTTCCTTTATAAATATCATTGCAATAGAAATGGAGCCTTAAGCTATCTGTTATGAAATTTATGTCTTGGGTACTAATATTCAATTCCCTGTATAACAGTTTCTTCAATATTTCACTAATTTTTTTCATCAATCTCATAGCTATCTTCAAGTGATTAAGTGAGCTATGCACAGGAAGAGCAGGCTGCTGCTGTTTCAAGACTTAGGCAACCACATTAAGTTACTGTAAAAATGGATAAAAGCATTAGCTTCAGTTGCAATAGAATCAGAAAATAAGGGAAACTATAAATTATTAATAAATTGACGGAGAACTGAAAAACATAGAAATATATATGAAAATGTTAACAAGCTGTGAGTTGAGAACAACTTGAATAATTTTCACCAATAAGCTATAGCTTGAACTCAAAAAGTACAATGCCATTGTATAACAATGACGGTCATGATGGAATGGGCCATACTTTTGAATAGTTCTCATAGAATTTTCATTGCAATAGTTCTCATAGAGTTTTCATTGCAATAGTTCTCAGCATCTGTCAAGTATGAATTGTACCTACTAATTATTTTAAGTAGGTAATTAGTTTATGTGAGGAAATGCTAAATGTAACCCATTGGATTGTAGGAAATGATTCATATTTGCATTACTTGGTTTGTTGATGACAAGGCGAGTAGTATGTCTTATTTTCATTGGCAGTGATTTTTTGACTATCTCTATCATGGTTATTAGTTTTCTCTACCTGAAGATTATTGACTCAATGCAGTGGCCTGGCATTTTTATGTATTTGATTTAGATAATAATCATCCTCAGTTTTTTTTAGTAGTTTCACCTATAGACTTTGTAATACTCATTCTACTTCACAACTTTACAGTGGGAAAGTGCGGAAGTGTACTGGGTGCGCTGTGGACTATTACTGCAGCACTGCATGTCAGAAGAAGGACTGGAAGATCACTCACAAGTTTGAGTGTCCTTTGCTCAAAAGGCTGCAGCCCTTCAACATCACAGGAACTCCTCGAATGGTAGCCAAAGCTGTAATTCGTCTTCAAGTGAGTGTGGCTTTAGCATGTCTTATATGGTAGATCAAATAATGAAAGATTTTATTTAGCTTTTTTATGTTAACAATTTTGTATACCTGTATATGACAATTAATGGACACTTCTTACTTATGCTGCATTGATACTTGCTAATACTTCATTAGTTTGATTAGGATTCAAGGAAATTCATGCTACTGGAGCAGAAAATTTGTCACATTTTGGCTGATAGCTATGCTAGCTATATTGCCCCAATTTTTTTTACTGCAGTATGTTTATAATTTTGATTAAATTCATTTCTATTCTAGTTTTATTGGTTTATCATAGCAGGTGAGTATGATTCCAAGAGCTTTATCCCATTCCATGATTGTCTAAGTTACCCTGATGTTAGTGTGTTGTCTCACATCAACAATTGCAACCAGCATTTGTAATACAACACATTTACTTGCCAAAGCTCATTAAGTTTCATGGAGTGAAAAATTTCCAACCAAGTCTGTGCTGTTACAGACTCAGATGACTTCTTCATGCTGCTACCACACATTTGTAATCAAATTTACACCTGTGATGGATCTTTTTTCAATAAATGTAAAGCCAGTTTTGAAACATTCTAAGTTTGTACAAAGCCATTGCAACATTTAGATGAAAAATCCATGTTTTTTCATACCAGTGGATACAACCCATTGAAAATGATGGGATTCAATATTTTCCTTGAATAAATTTTCCATATGGGGATGACACACAAATATACGAGTATCTATCCTAATAGTGCCAATGATAAAATTATTCTTGAACTTGGACACTGGTGAAACTCGTATCAAGAATACGGTCATTTAGTATCCTTATGGGCATGACAAAGAGACAGAAGAAGCAGACACCTAACAAATATATGAGTGTGTGAATTAATTAATACACCAAGGGTATTATTAGGTTAGAAGATTTCTTGTCATTTGTTTGAACTTTTGTGGCCATGAGTGCAAAATGTGATGCTGGTATTTTAATTTTTCCTGTACATAGCCATGCATTTTAAAGTTTTAGAACTATTAAAAATTGCTTGAATCTTAGGTATACTTGTCCACCCACATTGTTTACCAGTTCCTGTATTTCATTTGATTGATGGTCTTGTGCAACCTGATGGAAAAAATTTCCCTTCTACAAATAATATCAAATTGAACATTAGGTGATGCAAGGTCTTCAGTCACATGTTCATAGATGAGGTGTTGGCAGGGTGTTTGTGTGTGTGCATGAGATGTTGACAAAATGTTAGTGCATCTACATGAGGTGTTGATAAAGTGTTTGCCTTTGTGTGAAGGGTGTATGAAAATCGGTTTAGACTTATACTGTGCTGCTAAATGCCTTAGAGACCTCAGAACCAAGTATTACCCTTTTTTGGTGTCAGTAACAGTTTATAAAGAGAAGAGTTTACTTGCATGTGAGATAAATTACTCTGTATTCCTGCTGATAAAGCAAGAGGTAGTTTATCTTGTCTATTGGAGCTTACGAATTTGATTCTATCGATTTATATCTCCTGAATCTTTTCCTTGCAATAATATTCACCACTTTTATGTAATGTAATTTACCCCAATGCTGTCACAATTCTGTTCTTTTCCTGTCTTGAGTGTGCAGTGCAGTAATATTGAATTAATTAACTAAGCGGCATCTATATAAACTGTAGCTAGTACCATCTTTTGTCCAAGGCTATTAGAAAGCAATAGCAAACTAGGCACATCCACTCAGCCAACAGGTAGCAAACCCGTAGTTAATTCCATTTGTCTACCGGGTTTTTGTGTTTTAAACTGATCACAACAGGATAGAAATCTTATTCCTGCATTTGCATTCAGCTCAAATCTTTTCCACTAATGTTGTGAGTTGTGACTTGTTGTAAATAGCAGTTTCCTCAGTCTTTTTTGATGCAATTTTCTACTCAAACAATTAAATCTATCTCACATGAATCTTTGACTGGCCGAGATTTGTCTATTGAAGTGTGCAGCTCCATTTCTCTCACTGTATATCTTTCAAATTCCAACAACTTATTCCAATACTTCCTTTCATCTTAAAATCAGTTTACAATACTTGCACATATGGTACAATAAGTCTTTGCAAATGAGATAACCTTGTCAGAGCTTTGTTTCCTTTTTTTTGTATGCGATATTCTGAGAACCTGTCGAGTGTGTGGAATTGATGCAAAGTTTACAGCCAAAAAAGTTGTACAACTGTGAATTGAAAATCTTGACAGTTTCCTTAAAGTGTTGTCTTCCATGCATGTTTTAATACAAGTTGTTGCTCATCAGAATGGGGGTGATGAATTGGCAGAGAAGATTGATGTGAACTACACCCGCACCTTCAATGACCTCATGTCTCGTGAGTATTGAGGTCTCGCGAGTGTGGAGGTCTCGAGAGGATTGATGCCCTATGATGGGGACATAGTGCATATGTTTTCTCATGTTAGTGGTGTTGTTACCAGCCAACAATACATTTGTTGCTGTTATTTATTATGCTCTTGAAATATAAATAAGATGAATTCCTTAATTTCCCTTCAGGGGATACAACTATTGTATCTATGGGAATTAGCGCTCCCAGGGGGAAATGTGAGGGCCCGAGCTGAGAGTTAGGTAGGCCTTCTTTTTGTTGAAATAAATTTTTTTTTATGTTAATTAAGGACCACCTTTTTTTGGTTCACTGCTGTCCTATTTTTTAGCACCTCTGACTTTCTTCTTCAACTTTTATCTTGTTTCATGAACTTCTTTCTCAACTTACTATTTTGATGCCCCTTCTGCATAGATTCCTCATTCTCTTATCTCCATACTAAATGGTGCCTTCCTCCTACCTCTCTTCGATACGCTCTTTTTTGCAGCGGTTAGGGAGGCTTAAACTAACTTATAATCTAATCTAATTCCTTAATTCTGTGTTCATTGGTTACTAGTCCTTTTATGTCCATTGTTAGCTCGATCTTTTACATCTATTGTTAGTGTGTTCTTTTACATCTATTGTGAACTTGTTCTTTTACATCCATTGTGAACTTTTTCTTTACCTTCGTTGTGAACTTGCTCTTTTACATCCATTGTGAACTTGCTCTTTTACATCCATTGTGAACTTGCTCTTTTACATCCATTGTGAACTTGCTCTTTTACATCCGTTGTGAACTTGCTCTTTTACATCCGTTGTGAACTTGCTCTTTTACATCC